>CM046331.1:20494517-20923156 GCA_025403435.1 Artocarpus heterophyllus | reverse complement strand
TAATAACATTTTGACCAAAACAAAAGGTCAAAAACATAAACTTTGTACTGATAGAGCACGTTAATTGTACGTGCCTTAATTTTCTAGTGACATATGTATACGTGTGTGTGTGTTGAAATAAGTTCATTATAACGATTGTTAGCTTTTTTTCCCCCCCTCTTTTTTGCTAAGTTTCAAAAATTGATTAAACTGTATAAAAAAAGTATTAAGAATACTGTTATTGTTTGAAGTAATTATTATAAGAGATTTAGGTGAAGTATTTACCGTAGTTGTAATTAGGAAAGAGAAATATGACTAGACAAAATAATATTAATAAATAGTTTAAATGTTAAATATTTATTGAATAATTGTATCACATAAATATAATAACATAGTATGTCCGGCCTATTGAATAATTCTTTCTATCAGTTCCAAGCTTTTTTGTAGCAACTAGTTTTATATATAGCAAACACGTGGCCTTGGAGAACCAGGCAACGTAGGTGGCCATCATATACCACTGGGGGGCAAAGTAAATTAGGTTCTTTGACAAGGTTGTTTTTGCCATTTCAGCTATGAACAATGCAGCCGATTTTGATTTTTTTTTTTTAAAAAATTGTGTTGTTGTACGGTAAGACGACAATATAACTAATATGAATATGAATGCAACATTCAAGCAATAGTAATGTAACATAGCTTTTATTGCATTTAAAATTAATTGTCTTAGGAAATTTAGCAGCATCAAAATGGTTGATTATTTACTTCATGACATAGGAAAGGTGATAAAATTTATGGCATTGTAAAAAGGCAGCAGTAGTTGTATTGGAAAAATGCAAATCGATCCGTAATTAAAAATAAAATAAAGGGTAGCTATTGCAGCTTGAATACAATACATTTTACAATAATAATCCAAAAAGATGGTTAAGAAAATGGCAACTGTTGACAATCAAACTAACAAAAGAACGAACGAACAAACATAATGAACGATAAATAACAAATAAAGAATAAAAAAATACTCAAAAGACATATAGATATAGCGTTGTTCACCTTAATTGGATACTACGTTCGTTATAGCTTTCTTAAGAAGTGGGATGATTTCACTCTCAAAGAGAAAGTTGTAAGAGAGCTTTGGCGTCAATTTTAAAATTGGACTTCAAACTATTTTAAAGGGTTGGCTCTCTATCTATGATATGTCTAAGTTGTTTGTTTAACAAATTTACTCTAAACCATTTCATAATTGTTTTCAATTTTTCCTTTTTGAGTGATTTTTCGATTTTGAACGTATTTTCTCCTTTGGTTTCTTTATTTGAAATTCATAACAAGGAAATGTAAATTCTCGGAATTTAAATAAAGACACGCTTTTTTCTTTTATCCAGAACGAGTGCATTTAAAATCCACTCCTTTTATTAAAAGTATCGAGGCATATATAGCAGAGATGATACTTGGCGCATCACTTGCTCTCATGCTATGCAGCTCGGCTGTCCATCGACAACATCTTAAGGCCAAACACAAAAAGAACATACTTGTGTCTGAATCCATAGAAAGGTAAAGAATGGTATTTCTAAAGTGTTCGTGAGAATGGTATTTCTTCATCCTTCATTATTATTTTTTTTTATCATTTAAATTTCGAATCGGATAACCCATGTAACAATAAGCTTCTTTTTGTATTGGAATCCGCAAAATTGCAAAATTCTGGCTGCTACATCCAAAGGTGTATGATGCTTCTTAAGAATGCAAATCCTGCTTTCTTTATTTATTTATTTTTACTTCTTTTTGACATTATCTTTTTTGAGGGCAAACCATCTAGTTTGGTGGTACCAGTCATGGATCTCTTTAGGAAGTGAAGATAGTTATCCTATTTTTTTTGCATTTGCAACAAATATTATGAAGGCCCATATATAGAACACGAAACACGCCAAAAAGAAAAAAAAAAAAAAAAAGAAGAAAAAAAAGCCACAACAAACAAAAAACCATCTAGAAAGCATTGAATTTGCCGATAATCAATGCTACCATCATTGATAGAATGCTTGGATACACTGTTCTCCTAGTGGATGGATGGATTATTTATTTTATTTATTAAGAATGGATGGTTCCGTTTGTTATTTTTTCAATAGGTGAAAATGTTTTTATTTTAAAAAATAAGAATTTTTTTATGAATTGTACTGAAAGTATTTTTAAAATTTGTACTTCAAAAAACATGTAAAAATATTTTTAAAAATTTTAAGAACGAAAACAAACGGGGTAAGTGTTTATAATGAATGCTTTTTTTAATTAAAAAAAAATAGAACAGTTGGTTTCAATGTCAAGGATAGTTTGTTTGTCTAAAGAATGAAATCATTCAGCATTTTATTTCGGAGAAAATTTTTTCTAATTGGTCCATTTAAATTTTCCCTCAAAAGTGCAAATGTGTGTCATATTCAAAGCTATACACACTTTTTAAATAGCTTTCTGACCGGTTGTGACCTTTGAAACCCGTTTCAAAGTATATTGCTTGCCCCCGAATGATCTTCACCGTCTGTTTTCATCCAATGATTAATTTTAGAGGAAGTATAGTCTGGAGTTCAGGACTCTGGACAGTCTGTATATATGTATATATATATATGTGCGCGCTATAGTACATCATAAGAATCGAAACTCATTTACGTGTAGTGAACGCCTTCATTCCCCTACTTCCGCAAATCTGTTGAAGATCTCCTGACAAGATCTTGTCCTCCTAGAGATCTCACAAATTGGGCTTGAAAGTCGGGTGGGAAGTGGGGTAAAACCAGGAGACAGCGGTTTCAATTGGTGAAGTAGTTGTTGTTGTTGTTGTTTTTTTTTTTTTTTTGGAGAAATTCTGCTTATGAATGAATAATTTTATGTTTGACAAAAGTAGTTTATACTATTTTTTCAGTTATAAATAATAAAAAACTCTTATATGATACAGTAATAATAAAAAAATCGCTATAGTGTAAAATTCTCACATATTATAATAAAAACGGTTTTAACCAACAGTTCTCACCACGCCGTCAAACACTCTATAAATTGTCATTATAGCATGAAGTGTGTATTTTTTAGCATTAAAAAATAGAAGGGGCCTCACCAAGAAAAGGGCATAGTAATATCCCATTGAGAAGAGGCACCAACGTTATTAGAAAAAGAAGTAATTGTCTAAGACATTATGACGTATTTGGAAAAAAAAATATATAGAAAGCGTTGTCAGAAGGTCATGTTAAGTTTATTCAAGTTTACTAAAACTTTGATGAAACACAAGGAAAACGAAAGTAATGACAAGCGATTATAATGATTAGATTTTTATGAAATATAACGAAAATGAAAGTAATCATAAGTTCAACATTCACTAAATACGAATGTATGAACACAATTAAAAGTGACAGTAAGAGAAGTGAAATTATAGCAATTAGCAAAATGATAGTTCTATATTACAAATAAATAGCATTAATCAATAAGACAGTTAAAAGCAAAATGTATAACATGGTGGCCAAAAAAAGAAGTGACAATTACACATAAAGTTTCGCAGCTGTGGTAATAAACCTATTACATGCGTTGAAGTAAGAATTCATCATCCCAACAAGAGCTTACATCATGCGTCCTTATGTCGGCATCTAGAGGAGAGATGAATTGATAAGTTCCTTGATTATGTCTGCTGTCATACAGCAACGTGTATTTGGAGGCGTTAGGTATGGTCATGTTGACATCGACATTTTGGTCAAAGTGAAGAAATCGATTATGCTGCGTGGTCTTCAAACTTTGGCTGGAACATGATGGAGTGTTTGTTCTTCTGTTACGTCATAGATGGCATGTTATCTTGTTGTGTCCATGTCCTTTGCTTGTGCTGGTTGAAGCATTGATTGAATGTTGTCCATGTTGTGGCTTGTTTGTAGTTCCTTTATTCCTCATCATTATTGGATCTCACAGTACTGTGAATGGTGGAATAGATTCATGATAAGATTGTCCTCACTGCTGAAAACCAAAGGAAAAGACCATGCATAGCAGTATAAGTGGTATCATTTTGCAAATTAATAGAGAAAAGACCATCAGACAATGTACCATTTCCAACAAGATCAAATTTATAAAACAAACTAAAAGATGTCTTTTAAAAACTAAAGGAATATCCCAAAAGTATAAGCTTTGAAACTAAAATTAAATTCCTAGAGAAACTAGAAATATAAAAGGACTTTTCCAAATTCAAAATGAAACCACTACTTAAAATTAAACTGCATGTCCCAATTGCTTCTACATGTGAACGCATCTTGTTTTCTGAATAGACGCTTTGTTCGCTTCTCACTAGCATCCTTAGGTTTCACATACTCTACAAGGTGTTCAAAATATAGATTGTAGAACTAGAATTAATCCAACATGTGTTATAATTAACATCAACCATAATAGATTCATAACAAACAAAAGAGATTGGATTACCTTTCTTTTTAAGCTAATTCTGGAATTTAGTGTAATCCTTCTTCATGTGTCCCTTCCTTTTACAGAAAAAAGACTTGGATTATTTTTTTAATTCCACCTTGAATAGGTATTTTACCTTTCTTCTTTTGTTTGACTTGTTTTTTATTCTATTTCTTATGTTGCCAATAACACACCTTTACCCATTTCTATCGTCAACCTTCCTTCTTCCTAACACATATGGTCATTAGTTTATTAATTGACCATTTATTTTTATGTATGTTGTAAGATATTTTGAAGGGTCCATATTGTTGCAGAAGAGTGTTATATATAGTGTACAAGAAAAGTTTTAGACATATCAACCTTAATTGAGCCGTAGTGTTTCTCATATTTATGATGTGTTCACGCACATCTTTAACACCGGTGAGCCTTAAGGATAAGAATTTCATATGAGGATGCTGGTAAGTGCTTTATCTAATGATGCAAATTGCTCATCAATGACTTTTGGCAATGGCCTTGACATTCTTATATTGATCAACGGAACCTCTAATACCAACAAAAATATTAGTCTTTATGAACATCATTCTGAGCCAATTAGATTGCTCTCAATGTTCATAAAGAGCCTTTTCATCTACATTGCTAGTGTTAATAATAACAGATTCGTCTTTTCTAATAGCATAGTCTATATTTATCTTATTTAATTATTTTACACAAAAAACTGTAACTATAAAAGGGCCAAAAATCGGGTGTTCTTCTTTCGAATATTTTGGTTTTTTTCCTTTTGTGGTCTTCCCAAGTTTGTATACACAAAGAGAAGATAATAGAACAAGAGCCAAAAGTGGACCTAGCTCACGTTGAGTAAACTCCAATAATTCTTGGTGTTGCTTACTTTTCTACATCATTAATTTTCTTATTTTTGTGAAAACACTATGAGTGATTTGTGAGGTAATTGTTGACAAAATTTGAACATCAACAACTTGTATAGAAAAAAGGTTTTAATTACCAAATGATGCCAAATTTTACTTTTCTATTGTCTACTATCATACACCAGTGAATCATTAAAACATTTGCAATTGAGGGAATTTTGCCAAAACTTCCATCAAGTTTTACATAATAGAGATCAAGTTCAATGTGGATTATATGATATAGGAGGGTATTGTAGCAAAATAATAATTGTTTTTATTTTAATAAAAAATAATAATAAAACACAAATCCACAAACCAAAATACCTTAGAATAAGGGAGAAAAAACTAGGGGCACCACACATAGTCCAAAACTAAATCCAATAAAACTAAACCTCCAAAAACCTTCTTTCTATCATGACTTCCAAGCGAGGAATAACTTAGAAACCCTTAGAAAATGTTCATACATGTCATCAAATTTTCATGCACACCCAAAAGAAACGCAAGAATTCATGCGACAAGGCGAAAATTAAATGCAAAATTCAAGCACAAAGAAATGAAAGAGAAACAAGAAGCAAAATGTGTTTGTATCGTTGTGTTAGAGCAAAAAATACGAATTTGGAATGTTAATTTTTTGTCTTGAAGAAATGATTCGTTTAATCTTATTCTTATGGAATTTTTTCCACGCCTAATATTTCCAACCAACAATGTTACGACTATGTTGCTATCCTTTTTCTCCTACCCCTTAAGTTGCGTTGACATATACTTGGACTTTACAAACTAGGGACTCATTTGGAATTGCCTCAGGTAGGAGAATAAGAGAAACATTAAATCAAATTTGTTTTTTCAATTAGTGTTTGGATAGTGTATGGAAAAGTTCTTTTTTATTTCAAAAAAAAACTTTTGAACTTATCTAGTTAAATAAGTCAAAAGCTCTTAATGTTAGAAAAAGAATGTAATACAAGGATATAGATGAAATTTTAATTTTTTTTACAAATAAAATGTTAAAAATATAAATAAAGAAGTTTTTATGAGCACTACGAAAATGATTTGTTTCAGAAGAGCTTATAAAAACCAAAAGCCTAAATTGCTTGTCCAGCTAAACGCATTAAAAAATGACGTTTAGGCTAAATAAGCCAAAGCTGCTTATTTAAATCATTCCAAACGAGGCCTAATACCTATTGAGTCTCTTGTAGCCTGGTACTTTCATCCGTAATTTTTGGGTACTTAGCAATATATTCCTCAAACTATAAGCATCATGTCATTATGGTTTCTCAATCATTTTAGGAAAATTACTCCATGACTTTGTCAGTTTTTATGCCTAACACTAAAATTGACAAGGACTTATGAAACTTCACATGGATAATCACGTCCTAGTCACATAATAATGGAAATTTTTGCAAAAAATAGTTTCATTGCATGCAAAATATTCTTTTCTCTATTGTTAATTTAAAACTAGAACATTTTGTATCTGGTGCAAATTTTTATGTAAAATTTCTAGTTACTATGCAATTGAGACATAATTATCTCCGATAAATCTTAAAATCATTTACCAATATTTTAGAGTCAGATACTGTCAAAAAAAAATTTAGAAAGCAGTTATTTACTATAATAAAGAGTTTAAGGGCAGTGACATGGTACTCACAATTTAAAGACTACTAGTATCAATAACCTTAATGTTTTTTTTTTTTGGTAATTTAGTCCTTAGATTTACAAATAATAACAACTGACCCATCTCCAAAAAAAAAAAAACTAATGATAACAGCTAACTAGCATTACTAGTGAAAGTCAAATTTTGGACACAATTTGTGATAACTACATGTCCATCACTTAACTATATGAACATATACTTATTAATATTACTTAAATTTGTGGAATATTTTTTATCACTACTGATTTAAATAACCTTACTAAATAATTTTAATTAAACTACTTTGTTGCAATAAAAATTATAACAAACCTATGAGCATATTATTCTTCCAAAACATACATACATATTACTTAAGTCATACTGTTTACATGTAATTTAAAGGTCATACTTAACAAAACTATTTGTGAAATTAAATGCTGGCGATATCTATTTCCCAATCTCCACACTAATTGTCCAACATTGTGCCTTTGTCCATCAAACGTTACTGGCATATTGCTTATCTGCAGTATAAACATTCTTGAATGAGATTTTACTTAACAAGTAGGAACTATGTCTCGCAAAACAATTGAGAATACGCATAATAAAATATGCATGTGCCAGTTATGCTTATTTATGATCATGTCTTATTAAACTTATGGGCCTAAGTGTTTGTACAGGTAGCGCATGATCTTCGAGAAGTCAGGGTCTGCATGGTCCCCAACAATATTGCGATATAATTTTATACTGATAGATAAGCCTCCCTGTAGGTCGAGAGGTTGGTACAACACCCAAACTTAATTTGTTCTTATAGGTTTCATTGGACTTATTAGTGAGTATGCAGTATGACATGGCATCACATACTATAACATTAAGTATAAACATGTATTTATAAATCTTATAAAACCTGTGTAAATTTTATTTGAAAACCTTTTATGCTGTAGGTGAGATTTCTACCTAACTATTTTCCAATAGTAGAAATTACTAGCTCACCAAAGTTTCCTATCCACTACTTATTAAATTTTGTAGAAAAACACCCATTGAGAATGTGAGATTAGCTTATCTTATGCTATTTAATTTAGCATAATAGTAAAGGACTCTAATCCTTCCTTAGAACATACTTTCCTTTATTAAAGGATCATAAGGTCATCATATTTATTACAAGGATCAATTTATCTAATCCTTATAATTTTGTTAATGTGCCCTCTAAGTTTGAAAATTTCACATTTAATATCAGAATAATTCACAGGTTGCAAGGCTGCATAAAAATTACGTACTTACATTATAGAATTTTTGAGACTATTAAATATATATATTGTTCTACCAATGTAAATCATGTTCTAAAATTATGAATCTAGTAACATAAAACTTGCATGTGGGCTAACGCTCTAATTCAATTAGATTTACCTAGCTTTATGATAAAATTATGAAATTATGTTCCTTTTTTTTAACTCTCGTGGGTAAATTAAGAAATATAATTTGACATTCTATCATAATTAACCATATAAATATGCTAAAAATTCCTTTAGGATAAAATTTATATCAATTATGATTAATTACAACAAATGTTGATTTCTAAATATGATCCTAAATCACTTAATATATAATTTTATATAATTAAAGTTGTTACGACTAAACTCTAATTGAATAAAATTATATGGATTACTAGACATTTATTTTAAAATTTTGCTTATCAGTAAATTGCATCTAGCTTAAAGCAATATATATAAATGAATATGAACAAAAATCAATAATTTATGTACTAATATTCTTTATGTGTAAATTAAAATTATACATACAAATAGCATAATCTAGCACATAATTATATAAAATTTTAATATAGTAAATTATTCAACTTAATATTGCATGCATAGTTAAAATCACATATTATACATAATGAATAACATATGCACATAAAGATACAAAATTATATTTACACAAAAATATGTAATATTCATAACAAATACCAAAAATTATGAATATTTAAAATTATAAATCTTTTCGTAAATTATACCAAAATATGAAAATTCATAAAAATATCAAAATTATGGATATTACAAAAATTTCATAAAATATTAAAATATGTAAATTTCATGAAAATTTTCCAAAAATATTCATATATCAAATCTGAAAAAAACACCCATAATTTTTTTTTTAATTTTGAAGTTTTTGTTTAATTTCTAGCCATAAAGAAACGACTTGTCGTTTTGGGGCATTATGCCTAAAACAACTTGCCGTTTTCTAATGCAAAAAACAGCTCCAAGGAGCCAAAACGACTTGTCATTTTGCAAGGGAAGGATCAAAACAACCTATTGTTTCCGGTCGTCCTCTACCCCTAAAAGTGGGTCGTGCGACCCATCTGATCTAGTTTCAGACCTGGTGTGAAACCTGACAGTTTCTTCATATTTTGGACATCAAAATTGATGGTTCAAATTACAAAATTGTTAGAAATTGAATATCCTAATAATTTTTAATCTTAGTTTCCATCAAAAAGTCCAAAAACTATATACCCAAAATCAAAAACAAAAAAAAATTTCTTGTGTAATTTTTTAAAACTTATTTTTTGCATATTAGCAAAAGGCAAGACAGAGGTATAAAATGGCTGTGATGTCAACTATTAGACTTAAATACGATCTAATACACAATAAACAATAAGCATACAAGATCATTAAACGGAAACATGATTGAATTACCTCCCACCATTGTTGTTGTTTCTACAATCCGAATTTGAAGCAGGTTAGTGTTCCTCCGGTTTAGGAGCTTGTTATTTAGGAGCTTCCAGTCCCTCCTCAAACTCAGCCAACGATGGTGCAAAACAGAAAAGAAGAACAAGAGGAACTGGGGACCCAAACTCTTTCTCTGTATATAGAATATGTCCATCACACACTCTATTCGGCCAAAACCATATCCGACCACAACAATAGCATTATGGGCCATTTAACTAATTATACAATGTATAAAATTAATAAGTGTTTAGAGCACTTTTATTTAGTGTTTAGAGCACTTAACTGTGCTCGCAGCACTAACATATAGGGCAGTATTTTAGGACGCCCGAGTGGATAATTCGCCCCATTGAGATGTAAATCAATGGCTGTGATGCGGTAAAGGGCCGTTCTTATAATTGCTAACCCATTACTTCCGGCAACCAATTAAGGTGTGTATCCCTTCTACGGCATTGACAATGAGAAAAATGACGTTCGACCCAGCAATGACCCCAAAACGAACAAGTCATCCCAAATACCTTCCCAAACGTCGGCCGCTCGATCTCCTTTATCTCTTCCAACCGACACTCCCCCAACAGCCCTGCCTCTCCCTCTTTCTTCACAGCCTTCCGCTCCTCTATCACCTTCTTTATCTCCTATATTCCCAACTCGCTCAACTCATCCTTCTACTCAATGTCGTTCTCCACTGTCTCCTATTTCGAGCTCCCTTGACGTTCAGTGATGGCTTTGGTGGTAGTGGCCCATTAAACGACGGCTTTGTAATTTCATGTCTTCCTCTAATGTTTATTATATTTTGCGCAAAAAAAGAAGTAAATTTTGCTGAGCACAATGAGCGGCGATTTCTTAACATTTAATACGTTTACAGTAACGACAATAGAAGATGGTAAAGAATATTTGAAATTAGTTCAATCAAGATCATAACTGCTGCAATTTTGAACACATTATAATGATATGTGGAACTGCTTTCGTACCACCTGCAGTCAACGTGCCATATATAGGAAGGAATATATGTCTAGTTGCTAAAATTGCATTGTTCCTGGGTCAAATAGAGTTGAGAAGGAAGTTGTTTGTTCTGCCAGTTTTTCCCCCCTAAAATGGTTGGTTTACGTAGAGAGAGAAAGAAAGAAGAGAGAGAGTGAGGGAAGATGAAGGAAGAGAGAGACAAAATCAGGAAAAAACTAAAATTAAAATGTTCCTTTAAAAAATAAAGAAAAGTTACGTGAGATTTAAAGTTGGGTAGTGTCTAACTCACGAAAATTACAAAGCCGTTTTTCACAAAACAACCATACAACTTTTGAGACAAAAAGGCCCGTACAGTGATTGTAAAACTACACTTTTACTCGGTCAATACAGTAGATGTTCTGGCAATAATAACTTGTTAAAGATCAATTACAATCTGATTTATAAAGTAAAAGCAGCTCACAGGGCCCTTAAGCCAACAATCCTCCGTTTAACAAACTAAAAACAGGCCACGTGGCCCAGGGAAAAAAGGCCCTGCGTACCGAAGTGATATCCTATATATATATACATATATACATATATGCATATATATATATATATATATATATATATGGGGCAGCACTTAAGTGCGCCCAGACGTTTGGTTCGCCCTTCAGATGCATTGCAATGGCTGTGATTAGGAAAAAGGGCATTGGAAAAGGTTGTGACCTATTGTACTGGTTAACCGGTTAATGACTTGTTGCCGTGTGACTAGGAAAAGGAGAGAATTTCTGACGCTGATAAAGAAAAGGAGAGGCTTCTGTGGACCCAAGGAATTTCTGATGGCGGGCCACGTCAACGTAAGCCCAACAAACTACCACCCAACTTAAACATAACTGTAAGAACAACTTGGCCCATTCATAAACTAGATTTCAATTCTAGACTAAATAGTGTTGACTAAACAACAAATCTGGAATAAAAAGCAACACAGGAATTAGATGGGTGCAATTACATAGATTAATTACAATTGTATGAACCTAACCAAGTTTTTTTTTTTTTTTTTTCATATGGCATTGCGCCTAGTGAATAACCATATACTCCTCTTCTATACTTATGAGCCATATTTATTTATCCATACATTGTCAATTAAAAAAAAAAAAGACAGTAGCAACATAAGTTAACATACATACCCAGAGATTTTGCAATGGACATCGAAGATGATAATGACCAGATTACTGCTACTACGCACTTCGAGGACGGGAAGAACATAGTTTTGCACAGCTCCAGATACCCAAAAAGGCAAAGGAAATATTGTTTTCAGATCCTACACATGTTCAAGATCCGGTTACAGAAGTGAAAAGTGGAAGGAAATGCAAAACCGGTTGCACAAAAATGCATCATGCCCAGCTGTTCGGACTTCCCAAACCACCCTGTCGGGAAACCAATAAGAAACACTACAAAAAAGACGACAAACCACCCCATTCAACGACGACGATGGCATATACTTATCTTTCATCCACTCCGTTGCTACAAGTTCGTACGATAATTATTGGGATTTCAGTTACTGTTACGATTTTTAGCTGAACGACGATGAATTTGATTAGCTATACTCCTCATTAGTACCTTCAAAATTTCTATTAGTTTATTTTCTTTATTCGCAATGAAAAATGGATTGTGGTTGTTGTTATGCAAAACTTCTAAATATTTGTGCACCCCCAAAATTTATGGCATATGCCTTATTTTAATCGTCCCAACGGATTGGGGCTTTGAAGTAGTTCTTTTTTATTTTGGGCAATTGTGAGGTTCAATTTTTTTAATTAACGACTTCTCTTGAATTTCTCCACCTTCATACAGTCTTGCTCTAAAACCCTTCAAGCTTCAGGAAAAAGTACTAGAGTCTAAGGTAATTTGGAAAAACATATGAGTAAAAGTAAATGAAAATGGGAGAGGAAAGAAAATCTTCAAATTGGGAAGCATTTGAAGATAAAAAATTTAGGTATGATTACATCTAAGAAAAGTTATTTCAATAGGAATGCATATATAAAGAAAAACAAATATATAACTAAGTTGTGCTAAATTGTTCCCTACTTTAGGTTAAGGGAAGAAAATGAATGTATAACTAAATCACACTAAGAGTTAAAACTTACGTTCACATTATCATATTGTTACTTTTACATGCAAATGATCGAGTGGTCTTTGCCCGGTTAAAGTCGTAAAATTTAAATCACACTAATTTAAATTAAAGCTTGAATTTATTTAGCAAAGGACCCTATTGCTTCCAAATGGCCCTCGAAAGGACCACACAATTACATCATTGCTCAGTCACTCCTATAAGGCACCGGCCTATACCCAGTGAAAGTGACTTTATTAGCACACTAATGGTCTTACAAATGGACAACTTGCAACTTAAACACCAAAAAAGGCTGCTTACCTTCTAAAAAAGTGTGCCACGTGGCCGGCGGAAACAATCACCCGGACGGACTTAAGTA
This sequence comes from Artocarpus heterophyllus, assembly GCA_025403435.1. Lineage (NCBI taxonomy): Eukaryota > Viridiplantae > Streptophyta > Magnoliopsida > Rosales > Moraceae > Artocarpus > Artocarpus heterophyllus. Next base: position 20,910,105 of record CM046331.1, on the reverse strand, counting down.
AGATCCTATATATATACATATATATATGTATATATGTGTATGACTTTGCTCCTATCCGGCCGTTGGGAGGCAGTAGCCCATAGGTGGCATTTATTTGGCTGCTAATCCTTGGGTTAGTTGCGTGCAAGTAGGTCACATGTTGTTGTTAAGTTAGGCTAACTTCGTAGTTAACTTTTTTCAACCGGTTATAGCAAGTCTAATGAGAGTGACCGGCAGATTGTGCAAAAGTATAAGAGATGTAGTAGTGTTTTTTACGTAACCTGTATTGTAGGGAGTTGTAACTTTATATAAAATAATATACTGATTCCGAATCGACGTAACTTTGTTGCGTTATGAGCAATGAAGAAACATAACCAAATACAACTTCATTTTTTTTTTAAATATACTCAAACTAATTATTGAAATTAAGCGAATAAAGCCTCATATTAACTACACATGAAAAACGACATGTACTACTCCTTGCTTGCTAATAGTTTTAGCTTTTAAGACGGAACTCTGAGAGTCCACAACAATCTTTGAAAAATACAACAAAATACAAGTTCGGAAACAACCACAATAAAATAACTTAAAGTTTTCATTTTCATATCTAAAATAAAACCATTTTGAAAGCACTCCGAAATAAGCCTACTGTTTCTATTGGTAGAGCGCTTTTACTTTGCTTGAACGAGGAAGAGAAAGAAGTGATTCCCCTAGTTTCTAGTCTTGTGTTTACTTAAAATCAATAATGAGATAGGAGAACTCATATAATGTAGAAGACGTATATATTAATTATTGCACTCATTTAGTATTGATTTTGGAAAGTGATTACCAAATTACTTATAAAAGTTCTCGTGCCAATGATTATTCAATTTATTCAATTATATAAAGGACATTTAAGTAATTACATTAATATAATTATAATTCTTACATTTAGTTAATACTATCAAAATGTAAGTTGATTGTTTTCATTATGTTATTTAATAAACAAGTACATAATAAAAATGAAATTAACGACTTTCATTCTTATTACATTTAAATCTCATTATTTTGCGTGTTTATATTCTTTTAGAGTTAAAAAAAAACCCAAAATATCTTTTATGCTTTGTCTATCTATCACTTTTACCTCTTCATTATACAACACCTAAAATATCACAATATATTTATAAAATTAACTCAAAATATCCTCTGAAATAATTTTACTTTTAAAATGCCAAAATTACTCCCAGCCTTTATCAAATAAACATTATTAAATTAAAATATTACATAAAATTAATCTTAAAAATTAAATAACTTGAAAAAATAATTAAAATATTTATTTGAACCTTTTAAATTTTCTAATTTTTAATTATGTGATATTTAAAATATTTAATATAAATTAGGGAGGATAAATTTTGTACTTTCAAAATTTTGTAGCCCATTTAATACGCGGGTTTAAATTGGTGGTTTTAAATTTATGTGGTTTAAATAGTGTTTTAAATTGATGTTTAAAATGTAAATGTCTAAAATAAGAATAAAACATCACATCAAAAAATTTGTATTTTGATAACTACAATTTATAAAGGAAAATGAAAATAGAATGATTTTTTACAGTAGAAAATGGTTCAAAGTGTTTAGAATTTAAGAAAGAAATTGAGTTCTCAAAACTAATAGGATGTTTGGAAGGGTGGTGGGAACCAGTGGTGAGAATCACTTTTACTGTAGCATGTGAGAGTTTTATACTGTAGCATATTTTTTTATTGTTACTGTAACATGTGAGAGCTTTACACTGTTTATAACTGAGATTGTGGTGGGAACTGAGTGGTTCCCACCACTGCTAAACACCCCCTAAAAGTTTAACTTGTTTTGAATGACCCTCGTCATTTTATTTTTTTTAATTATGCACACCAAATGCGTATTTTTGTAGGCCCATGATCTCAAAACATCCAAAACATGCATGCCAAAAGATATATTAATTTTTTCAAGAGATATTCTAATTGACATAGACGGTTTTTTTATTTAAAAAAAATTAGACATGCCCCTTCGATGGAAATGCTCTCTTTACACTGTATTGACCTTCAAAAAAAGCACCAGGAAAAAATTCAATTACGTATAAAGACATCATATTTGCCGCACCAAATTCTACGGCTTTCGGTGGCCACGAAGAGCATGGTCCAATTTTTACTATAGAAACTATGTTACCTAAAGATGGCTCCTCTTTTGTCTTTCCCTGTGGGGCCCAAATTGGCAGTTGATACGCTACGTCACCATCACACCATCTAAAACTTTTTCTTTTTTTTTTTTGTTAATGGGAGATTAAACCATTGTTACGACTAAGATCGGTAATTCGAGTTGCGACACAATGATACGACATGAATCTAACACGTTTTTTTACGGGTTAGTGTAGAAAAATTTGACTACGGGTCATTTTAGTGTCGACCCGAAACTGACCCGTCAAAAAACGAGTCGTGTTCGGGTCAACCCGTCTGACACTAAAATGACTCGTTTCTGACCTGTATTTAATTAATTAATTTTTAAAAAATTAGTATTATTTCATATATAATATAAGCTCTTAAAAGATCAAACCTTACCCTTTTATCACTAATCTTTTTGTTGAAATGGTATGAAACTCTTTTAATTTTATTTTTTTTAATATTATATATATTAATATAGGCAGGTTAAAGGTGGGTTACGGGTCACAAACAGGTCGCGGGTCATTTTTTTGACACTATCCATAAGAAACGAGTTGACACGGGTCGTGTTCGTGTCAACCCGTATCAAAACGGGTCGTGTGGGGTTGAGAATTCTCAACCCATTCGTGTTACGGGTCGAGTTAATGTCGACCTAATTTTGTAAAAATTAACTCCAACCTGACATTAACCCGATCCATCAACCCATTTTGCCACCACCGGTGATGGTGTTAAGTATTATTTACTAATAGAAACCTACCGATTTTATAGGGGAGGCTTGCATTTAAATATTTAACACTGAGAATATTCTTAAGCATTTTTCATCTAATTATCCTACGTGGCCTTGTCTCGTGTCCACAAACGCATTGATGTTCACGTGATGCAGCCACGTGCAAGGACACACTCCTCTGCAGTCGGATGCAGCAAAACCAAACTCAAAGAAACCAAAGGGGACTTGAGGGTGGAGAGAGAGATTATTTCGAAAACAAAATACGACTCCTTCCTCAACCATGAAAAAAAAAGAAAAAACGTAAATCTACTGGTTTGCTCTGTCAACGAGTGAGAGGTGACAGACAGTATAAAAAAGTTTAGGTTCTTTTTATTATTTAATTGGTTTGAATATTACAATACATATCTAGCAGTCAACCAAAAACATGTGCCTAGAAAACGTACGGCTTGTTGAATGGTTACGAGATGTTCTTTATATAGAAATGTCAGAACGAAATTCATGTTTATTTGCAGCTTCTACACGTAGAAAGGCTGGTAATTTCCGTTGTTGTCACATCACATGTGCCAATGGGAGACCTTTTGTACATTGTTTCGTCGGATGTCATCTTCAACTTTGGTTAAATCGACTTTATGGCTAACACATGTAAATCCCATAAATTTAAGCAGCAAAAGCCCAAAAAAAAAAAAAAAATTCTAGGGAACTCCCCCCATTTTTGCTTTGTTCCTTTTTATCATATTGGATTGTTTGAGATCAGAAACTGAAGTGCCCATCAATGGTGACTGTGAAAGGAGGGAGCAGACCGCCATGGGTGGGTTTGGGAGCTGCTGTTTGGGTTCAGGTCGTGGCAGGGAACTCGTCCACTTTTCCCCTCTACTCTCACTCGCTGAAATCTGTTCTGGGTCTCAACCAAAGACAGCTGACGATGCTTGGTGTGGCTAATGACATGGGTGAAAGCGTTGGACTTCTTCCGGGCATCGCATGCAACAAGTTCCCTCCTTGGGTTATCTTGTTGATTGGCGCCTCGGCTTGCTTTTTGGGCTATGGCGTTATCTGGCTTGCCGTCACCGGTATTGTTGACTCAATCCCTTACTGGTTGGTAAGTTTTTGTTGTGTCTTTTTTTTAATAGGTTTCGTGGTCTTGTGATGGATTTTTAGCATACCCCATTTGCTGATTTTGTCATTTTTTGGGTTTAGTTTGTTTATATGACTGATTGTGTAGATTTTGATGCTGTTGAGGTGTATCTTTGCATATGAGATTTTTTTTTTATATTTGGAAAATCAATGAAATTGGGCTTTGTTTCCTGAATTTGAAAACAATTAGCTTATTTTGGGTTTTTGCTTTTTCTCTGAAATGGGGCGGGAGATGCGAACTCTAGACCTTATTGGATGGAGGTGCTTGGATTTACTGGTTTTTGTTGATTGAGATTGTAACTGTTAAAACACTAAAAAAAGACCTGTATTATTTTAGTAAGTTTGGACTTGTTAGTTGTGACAGAAAAACTCCAAAGTGAAATTCTGTACTACATTTGAACATATTCAATAACCATTCTGCTGATATATGTTGCTAAACAATTAACTCACTGCAATAATCGTTGAGTTCTCAGTAAAGGCTCTTTTCGCCTCGTTATATTGATTGTAAACAGCTTTGATTTGACAAGAAAAAGGTTTTGCTCCATGTCTACCAAGTTCAAGTTCAATTGCATATTTCTTAAAACAAGGCCTAAAAAATTCTCCCCTTTGACGTTGTAGTTATGCATAGCCCTTTGTATTGCCACTAATAGTGCTGCCTGGTTGTCAACGGCTGTGGTTGTAACCAACATGAGAAACTTCCCTCTTAGTCGTGGGACGGTTGCCGCTATTCTCAAAGGTTATGGAGGGATTAGTGGGGCTGTGTTCACCGAAATTTACAGTGTGTTGCTCCACAATTCTTCCACTACGCTTCTCTTGTTCCTTGCAGTCGGGGTTCCTGTCCTTTGTCTCATGATGATGTATTTTGTTAGACCTTGCACTCCTGCTTCTGGCAAAGACACCGCTGAGCGTGTCCATTTTCTTTTCATCCAGGCCGCAAGTTTTGTGCTTGCCGTATATCTATTGACAACTACCATATTAGATGATGTCCTCAATTTGAGCTCTCCAGTTACCAGTGTTATTGTCCTCGTAATGATTTTGCTTTTAATGCTCCCACTTGCGATTCCGGTAAAAATGACATTGTGCCCTTCACGAGGCAGCAGATTGGGAGCACTTGAACACAATGTTGGTTCTTCGGAAAATCTGATCCAAGGAGAAGGCAATGCAGAAAAAACAGAACCGCTGCTCATGCCGTCTTCATCAACAGATAACCAAGGAAGCTTTTACAATGGCGATGGTGTTTCTGATGTTGATATGCTTCTTGCCGAAGGTGAAGGAGCTGTGAAGAGGAAGAGAAGGCCCAAAAGAGGGGAGGACTTCAAATTCACCGAAGCCATAGTCAAGGCTGATTTCTGGCTTTTGTTCTTTGTGTACTTTGTAGGGATTGGCACTGGGGTTACTGTTTCGAATAATCTTGCTCAAATTGGAATCGCACAAGGTCTTCATGATACAACAATCCTGGTGTCTCTCTTCAGCTTTTGCAACTATTTGGGTCGTCTTGGTGGAGGCATTGTTTCTGAATACTTTCTAAGGCAAGTGCATTCTTAGACTTGTTATCTAATCCATGGTATGACTAAATTCAACTTAAGGCTCTTGTCCAATTCCTAGGCGTGACCCTTATCATCTAATGCAGAAATTTATTCTTTGCAGACTGAAGACAATTCCTCGAACTGTTTGGATGACATTCACCCAAATAATCATGATCATAACGTACCTGCTGTTTGCTTCTGCTATCGATGGTACCCTATATGCAGCTGTTGCCTTACTCGGAATATGCTTTGGTGTTCAGGTTTCTGTCATGGTCCCGACCGTCTCTGAGCTCTTCGGCTTGAAGCATTTTGGTCTATTATACAATTTCATGTCGTTAGGAAACCCTCTAGGCGCATTGCTTTTCTCCAGTATGCTTGCAGCGAATGTATATGATAACGAGGCAGCAAAGCAGCATGGACTTCACCCGTACGATTCTAGTGCTGTTTGCTTGGGTCCAAATTGCTTCCGGCTCACCTTTTTCGTCTTGGCTGCTGTCTGTGGTATGGGAACTCTTTTGAGCATTGTTTTGACCGTCAGAATTAAGCCTGTCTACCAAATGCTTTATGCAGGGGGTTCCTTCAGGCTTCCACAAAACACTAATAATTAAAGTTACCCTTTGTGGAAACATCCTAGCTTAGCTACTTCAGCTCTTTTCTAAATTTGTGTTCTGCTAGGCTCTTAAAAATGCCATGCATATCTAACTCAACTTAGGACACATCCAATCTCTAGCTTATCTATGTTATGCTGTTACAGTTCTAGTGTTTGTTACACAAATATACTCTGGTTCGAGTGAAGAACGTGGCCAGACCTTGCTTTTTAGTCCGTCGGGGTAATTGAGCCGCAAACGTAATCTTACGAAATCTCGAGGGAAACCAAACTTGTGGTTATGGCATGTTAAGTTATGGAATGTCAGCTAGCATTTGATATTGCTCTACCTTGTTTCAGCCTGTTATTCCGGAAAGAGATATTGGAGAATAGTCTGTAAGTGAGAGCTTCGATTGTCATATTTTTCTTCATCTAATCTGATTCTAATAAATTCTCCATATTTATCGTGAGCCTTTTGAAAATTATGGATACTTGTGTTTGGATAAAATGTGTGTGAAAAATTGTTTTGACATAGAAGCCATGTGCTCCAACCTCCTTCATCAGACGGCGTTCTCTTGCTGTGAATTGAGAATGTTTTGGAGAGAGAAACTAGTTAAGAGTTCAACCAGATGACGTAAGAAGCCAGCTGGGTTAGTAAAACATTGGGTAAATTATGTACTTAAATAAGAAAAACCATTAATATCCACATGCTATGGCTATAAGAAGTTTGATTGAATGCCAGGTTACTTCTAGTCTAATAGTGTAGTTTCGCCATAACTAAACAGGCTGTGGCAATAACTAGTGAGATTCAAGTTCGATTAAAAAGGTTTGGTCGGTATGCCCACTTTTTTCGGTGGAATTTTTAGTTGTTGAAAGACGAGCAAATCAACTAGACTATTGAAATTTGAGCTTCTTTTATCGTATATATTTTGCCATCATCTAACTTCTGAAAATATATTACACATTACAACAAAAAATGACTCGTCGTAGCGTAGTTGGGTAATACCTTTCTTTTTATTCCAACACAAAAACTTTCGTTAGGTAAGTAGGAAGAAAAGAAAAGCAAAGAGCTCCTCTTATTTCTTCCTTTTAAAAGTTCTTTTAAAAAAAAAATTAAAATGAGTGGTTAAAAAAGAAGAAAGAAGCTACCATCTACGATGGATTTTGTGCCGGTGGAATTGAATAAGCTTCACAAGGCAGAAATAAACTAACATCTCAGATTCAAAATAAAAAACAAGTGAACTGCATTTGCTTGTAACTTGGATGGAACCAACAGTTTTCCTTCTTTCTCCATTTTCCTTTAATGCCACAAAACCGTTATTGTACAATCTTTTTCCCCCTTTATTTCTAATTAAAGTGTCTAATTATTCTAACAGATTTGTTTCTTTAGGGATATTAATAGTGCAAGTTAAGTAAATGAATGGTAATGGACAATAATTTCAACTAACACCTATCAAAAGCAATAACTTGATTAACTTTCCACCTAACGTTTTAATAAAGCTTACATACAACAAGGACCATTTTTCCCCTGCATTACATATAAATGCCGTAATAAAATACAAAATAAATGCAATCGAAAAATGAAGTTGCAGGTATAACCTTCGGGTGAATTCTTTTACTCTAAATAATAATGACAATAATAATAACAATAATAATAATAATAATAAATGTACAAGCTCAAAAGTCAAAATTTGAGTGCTTTTTTTTTCCCATTTGAAGACCAAAGAAATTGAAAGAATATCTACAAACTTCTAGTTACACCCCAAAAAAAGTCATTTTCATAGATGACAACTAAAAATCTTTAACAGATAAACCAACCAAGACATTGTCAATGCCCAAAACAAGTGACCCATGTACATGAACTATAGGGGGCAAACTTTAGTGGCACCACAATAATATTTCTATTACCTCAAATAAAACAAATATGTAAGAATTATACATTTTTCTTTTTTCCCACCCTCTCTGATTAGAAACCAAGAAAAATCTCAAGTGGGTTTCATGTCATGGAATAAGGCGGTCCAAAGCGTGTGATCATCAAACTCATCAACCTCTACTTCCTTCTCGTGAGGAGTGCAGAACTTTGGGCTGAGAACCCTCCCATCCAAAGGCCCAGATATCTTTGGGCTTTTAGTTGTTGTAACAAAGATCCTATCATGGACCCTCCCATCCAAAGGCCCAGACATCTTGGGGCTTTTGGTTGTAACCAAGATCCTATCATTGACCCTCCCATCCAAAGGCCCAGACAATCTTGGGCTCCTTGTTGTGGTAATCATCAACCTCTCTGGCACCGGCGGCCGCCCATTTAGAGGCCCAGGCCCAGTTAATTTTGGGCTTCTATTTGGGTACATCAACCTATCATGGAGCTTACCATCCAAAGGCCCAGACAGCTTCAAGTTCAAGCTCTTAGTGTTAGTGTTGGTCATTAACCTCTCATGGACCCTAGAATCCAAAGGCCCAGAGAGAGCCAAGGCCCGGTTCTTAAGGCCCGGCCCATAATCCCTTATCTCATCACCACTCCTCTGCTTCCTCTGCAAAGCTCCTTTCCAATCGTCCTGATACCGAAGTCTCTGATGATGGTCAGGCAAATCCTTGGACAACATGTCGTCTTGGGAGACCAATTTGCTTATGTACTTACCAAACGACTTCTTGGTCTTGCTTATCGCCAAGAAAAGCCTTGAGAGGGATGTGGGGTTGCCTCCATTTTCCTTCTTGGCCAGCTTGAGAATCTCTAGCCTGTGTTTGGCCACAGAAATTCCCATGCTCTGAAGAAACTCATGGTTGAAGTAAGCTATGTCCTCGTATTGAAGCTCGTTTCTTGCGAAAGCTAGGCCGTACTCGTAGGTGAGAGGAGGGTCTAGGCCGGTTTTTGATAGCCATGAGAACCAGTCCATGGCTTGAGAAATTGAGATATTGGTGGGGGAGGTTTGTGTTTTGAGTGAAAAGGGTCTAAATTTGAAGGGTTGAGGTTGGGGAGATACTATATATAAGAAGTTGCTGATGAGAAGAGGTGAGGAGTGAAAGTGTTCAATTGTGGTGGGTATAAGTTCCTTGTTCAGACACGGAAAAACATTTTACTGGTGTCACACAGTTTTTAATTGTTTTGTTTCGTATAAGAATTATATCAAATTAAATAAAGAAAGACAATAAAATTTTGAGTAAATTGTACCTGTTATTTTTTAGTTATTCGTCTTTTGTACATATATTTTAAATTTTTTATTTTTGATAAAATGTATTTTAAATTTTGAAATCATTGACAATTAAAATTTGATAGTTATTTTTAATTTTTGTTCAATACTTTTTTTTCATATGTCGAGTTTCAATCTTTCTCTTAAAATGACAAGCTTTACTCTTAAAAAAAAAACTCACATGCTAATCTCGTGACTAAAATTGTTTATGTTTTTTAATGCTCATTAACTATTGGATTTCAATTACTAATAATTTCAAAATTCAAGGTGCATTTTGCTAAAATTAAAAGTTCATAGTGCATTATGCAAAAAATAAATAGTTTGAGGTGCAATAATATAATTTACTCTAAAATCTTAATGAAAATCTAACTCTTAAATTGGGTCCTAATGGGTTGTGTTTTTTTTTATCTTTAATATCTTACCTTCCCTTTACCTTATTTAAAATGCCATTTTGGATGGTAGTTGGGATTGAAGGTGACAGAAGAGAGCAAGAGGAAGTAGGGCAAGCATGAGCACCTTAACGACCTTTGTGTGGTCCTCTGAATTAAGAAATAAAAATGTGGTGGGGGGATTTTAATGCAAAATTTGTTTGGTAGTGGTACTAGTATTACTAATGCATGTGAGCAACATCAGCGCCAATAGGACTAAAGCGACGCGTGTAGAAAACGAAAAGTACAGTAGGCCAATCTCTTTCGGATGAGTTTACTTGTTAACTGGTTTAGTTTGTGAGGATCCATTTAGTTCCCATTTTCAAACCACAAAAGTGAAACGACATCCGTACAGTTATTTTGAACATGTAATAAAGCAAATATTTTGAAAGGCAACTCAACCAAATATATATATATATATATATATATATATATATATAACACAAAAACCTTATTATACGCACGCACGTCTTCATTTTCATAATTAAACTTAAGTATTGCAGCGAAATAGGTTTTCAAAATACAACTTTTAGGCTCCGTTTAGTTTCGTTATCATAATTTTTGAAAATATTTTTACGTTTTTCGAAACAAAAGTTTTAAAAACACTTTCAGCACAATTCTCAAAAACTTTTATTTTCAAAACAAAAACATTTTCACCTATTTTAAAAATAATACCAAACGGCCCATTAGTCATTGGTTCTGAAATTTCAAATTATAGAAATTAAAATACAAACCAAATGAGCCCTTTTTTTTAATAGATCCTCAAGTTCTTGGAGAATTTGAGACTATTATATCTCATTTATATATATATATATATATTTATTTATTTATTTCTTTGAAGGGATAAATTTATTTATATTTTATTTATTTATTTTAAGGTTATTAACACTAATGGCACTTAAACTTTAGGGTATTTCTTACTTTGCCCCTTAAACTTTAAAAATCATCACTTTACCTACTGAACTTTCAAAACTCTTCACTTTGCTATCTGAATTTTAAAAATCACTATTGCTCTTTTTTCAAAGCTCTTCATTTCGTCTCTTATTTTCTGATTTTCTATTCAAATACACGTGATTCACACATGGGTCACCTGTAAGGGCAAAAATGAGATTTTATCACTCTTTGGTTTTGTTTCAAATTTGCACTCTCATTTAATATATTTTTATCTGTTTTCATTTAATAAAGGTCTATATGCACATTTCTTTGATGTGTGACTCATCTTCTTTGATATTCAAATTCAAATTTGACGAATAATATCAATTTATTAAATGAGTTATGCATTATAAATGAAAAGAAATATACAAGCAAACCCCTCTTATATGAAAGTTCAGATAAAAAACAAAGGCGTCAAGTAAGAGTGTAAACGCGAAATAAAACTTAGGAGTGATAATATTTCATTTTTACCCTTACAGGTAACCCGTGTGCAAATCACGTGAGCTTAAAATTATATATTTGAATGAAAAATCAGAAATTTATGAGATAAAGTGAAGAAATTTGAAAGTTCGAGAGCAAAATGGTGATTTTTAGATTTAAGGGGCAAAGTAAGGAATTTTAAAAATTTAAAAGGTAAAATGATGATTTTTAAAGTTCAGAAAACAAAGTGAGGAAGACTCTAGAGTTTAAGGGCTATTAGTGTTAATAACCCTTTAATATATATATATATATATTTATTTATTTATTTATTTTTGCGTAATAGAAAGTTGTCCTTTAGTAATATTATTGACAAAACTTACAAAAAGAGATGCCAACCGTATTACCTTAATAGTGCCAGAAATAATTGTGGGGTAAGAAATTTGTGATGCAATTCGACCTTTTGAGTCACACAAAAAATTAGGGTTTATGGTAATATACATGCAGTATGGTCAATCAAAATAATGTACAATATGTGTGCTATAGCAGGCCTTGGATGCCAGATTTCCATGTTGGCATTCTTTTTGGTAACAGCGTTTATTGTCCAGCCGTGGTACTACCCAATGGATCAATAATAGCTTAGGAAGAAAAAGTCGATTGAGCCTGTTTGGTTGGAGGATATATATGGTTTGAATCCAAGACCTCCCTTAAACTAGTATTTAATAACAAAAAATTTAAACTCATTTTAAGCTATGAGTGATAGTTTGAACTCAAAATTCTCTCTAAATTCATAATTATCACCTTCTTATTTTTAAGATTTTGAACTTATTTTACAAACTATACTTTTCAAACTTCTTATTTCAAACAAAAAAGTTCAAATTATCATGTTTCAAACCTATAAAATAAACGTAAGAGGATTCAAACTTTTTACTTTTATATGGTAAAAAAAAAATGAAACAAATGGATCTTAATCACTTAGAACAAACAGATAAGGTACTTTTTTTTATTTCCTTGAAAGGGGACAAAATACGTTTAAAAAGCAAGTGTTAGTGTATTATGTGTTCCATTATGGGTACAAATTTACATAGTGCAGAGGGGCAGGTAAAACTTAAATGGCAAGGCTTGAAATTTGCAAAACCCACAAAATTAGCTAAGGGTAGACAGAGTTGTTAAGCATATTGAATTCAATGACCTACTACCATATTATAACAATAATCATCTTCTAAAATAAAAATACACCACCTCTTGTGGGGGCCTATGACTTTTAAAGCCTACCAATTGGTTTACCTGCCCATTTATAAACAATCTTTCTATAAGAAAAAGAAAACTAACCTAAACTTATGGCATAATTCTTTTTAAGCGGATTAACTCTATCAAACTTCTATCTCAGCTGTCTAGTAACATTTCTAAAAGGAAACTACCCAAGAAACTTCTTATGTTTTGCCAAAGTACCCTTTTTGTTCTTCTTATTACACAAACACCCAAAATATCTCCTTTGTTTACCAGTCCCTTTTATTAAAAACAATTTAAGACATTATTGGACAAAAACACCAAATAAAATCAATCTTGAAAATCCTTTGTTGCAGGAAAATATTTCCATTTTTTAGTACTCGGACAAAGCCTAATAAGATTATGAGAAGGACCCGCCTCATCATTGATAAAAAATCAAAACTCACGATGAGAAAGGCCCCCCAAAATGGATGCATAGCCAAGCTCAGGAAGCAGTTTCCCCTTCTTTCCTTTCAAGAAAACCCAAAATAATTTTATGTTTTTTATATTGAAAAAATTTATGTGAATATTTTAAATTTTTGTTTCAATTTTTCAGTTAAATCATATTTAAAATAATATTTATTACAAATTGGAAGAGTAATTTTGCTATTTCAAAATTTTAATTACTTCGTAGATATTTTGAATCCGATCTTATGAATACAATTGGTGTTTTAGACATGCTCATAACAAAAAGGAAAACAATGGTATTTTGGCAACGTATGGGTAAAAATTTTTCATATTTTCACTTTCTAAAAATAAAAAAATTCTTAAAAGTAAAATATAGTATAATTAGGAGGTTTTTTTTTTTTTTTTTTTTTTTTCCTTTTCCCTCCAAAAAATAGAAGTGGTTTTTCTTTTCCCTTTTTTTCTTCTCTTTGGATATGCCGATATGGTATCACATAATCATAATGAATTTTGTAAGATTTAGTCATAATTTTTTTTTTTCAAAATATCGTTTCAGATCATTGGTGAATATTAACTTATCTATAGGATATAGTTAAATACACTTAATCAAATAGGGAAGAAATTATCAAAAAACAAAGACAAATTACCCAAAATCTCCATGTTTTGTTAAAATATCACTTTACCTTTCTTATAATATAAATGCCTAAAATCCACATGTGTTTATAGAATCATATTCAAAATACTTTATGAAGTAATTAATATTTTTTAAGATACCAAGCATATCCTTCAAAATCTTCATTAATTACAATTTAAACATTATTCGGTCAAAATGCTAAATAATATCAATCTCAAAAAGCTAAAAAATCTCAAAATAATTAAAGTCTTGGTTTGATTAAAGTATTTACTTTAATATTTTAAAAGTTTTATTATTCACTTTTTCAGGTTAGTCATATGTAAAAAAGACATCATAATATAGATTGAGAAGGTTAATCTTAGAATTTTTAAAAAATTGCTTTGAGCGTATTTTGAATCTAATTTTATAAATACATGTGGTATTTATACATTTGCCAAAATAAAAGGGGCAAAAGTAATATTTTAACAAAATAGAAAAAATGTTTTAGAAATTTTTCTAAAAATAAAACAAATAGACGGATATGTATATTTCTTTGTTTTTTTTTTTTTCCCTTCTTTTATGGAAAAGGATTCAAAGGCAGAAATAAATTGTTTACAGCATCTATCCCGAATTTACTAACATTTGTTCGTAAAAAACTATTCAGTAGTTCTGAAAGCTGAAAAAGATAGGCCCTCAAAAAAAAAAAAAAAAAAAATAAATAAATAAAGATCTATCTCTAAGATGGGTAAAACCCATTTGTTTTTGTTCTTAAAATTTTTAGAGATGTTTTCGCATTCTTTTCGAGGCAAAATTTTTAAAAACACTCTTAACATAATTCTTAACAAAATTCTTATTTTTTAAAACAAAAATATTTTCACCTATTTTGAAAACAATACCAAACGGCATAACACTGACTTATTTGAAAATTGCTACCCCACTAAGTTGATGCATATTTACTTTTTAATAATTATATAAAAAATTTTGTGGTGGCTGCAACGACGACGATAATAATAATAATAATAATAATAACAAGAACAACAATAATAATAATACTTATATTTGTAATTAACTAGTTGAAAAGTAGGCGTTTTGTGCGAGTGCATTAAGCATGTTAACAAAAAAAAAAAAAACCAAAAGTAAAAAAATAATTTGGAGGAAAAAACATGTTGGGTGGTTAAAAGAAAAAAAAAACATTTCAAAAAACAAGAAAAAACGTTTCGGCTGAAGAAACAACAAACTGTTTCGAGTTTTGAGCATATTGAGAGGACCACGCAAAACTTATTCTCACTTTATATATATGTTAAAGATTTCAAGGAAAGAAACAATGCCACGTTTGTAACATAATTACGGGTGCATCAATTGACGCCGATGGTTTTACTTTTCATACATCATTTCTTAAACCATCCCTTGTTCTACTTGTAACACCCCTCTTAAAATACCCAAAAAGTCCATATCCAAAAAGTTTACCCACTAACTAATCAAACTTAAAAGTTCTTTTCCAAACATCCTTCATTTTACATGAAAACCCACACTTCAAATTCCGCTTCAATACTGAAAACAATAATAAATTTATTACAAACGATTTAATATAAATCAAACAACCTATATAAATCAAACCACTTGTATTTTTTTTACTTTCGATAGAATTGATACTTTTTTTATTTATTAAACAATAGTTTCTCTTTGTAAGTTTTATTTTCTTTTTATCAAACCGATTTTTTCCCTGCATAGTTTATATAGTTTTTTTAGGAAGCATAGTCTATATAGTTTGTTTATATGAAACCATTAAAATTGGATGTAAAAAATTAAAGAGTAAATAAAAACATGCCTTTTTTTTTTTAGATTCTTTAATATTGGAATCTAACTCCCCCTTTTTTAGTAGGGCATAATAATTTTTTAAAAGGGAATAAATTTTTTAAGGTGGGATATGTAATGAGTATTTTTTTTTAAGTATTTTTTGTTCGTCAAAGTAGTTTTATTAATAAATAACATAGTAATAATAAATTTTATGCATGAATAGTAGAATAGAGATGTCAATAAACAAACGTATCCATTTATTTTTTCTTGTTGGCTCCAAGGGAAACAGACAATAACATATGGTCATATTTATTACAGTACGGAAAGTTTACATAAATTACATGAGAATATGGGCATTCAACTATTTCTTCATTTAAAACCCAAATATACCTTTAATAGTCCAAGAAAATAGCCATGCGCAGTGGTTGGTTCAGTTCAGATTTGAATGAATTGATCACACTGCTCAAACATATGGAAGAGTGCACAGTCATAGAAAAGAAAAAAAAAATGTTATAGCCGTATTAGATATCACATATTAATAAACGAGGGGTCTCAGAGCACAAGACTCACAAATTGACTGACATTTTATTAGTTGTAGTATTTAGCACTAATAATATACGAAACAAATTATTTTATTTTATTTTTTTATTAAAAATATTTAGGATCAACTCAACAGCCATTTATAAGTTGTATAAGTTGCCATTAATAGTTTTTAACTTCCGAAAGCAAGTTGCATAGGTTGGTTGAACGTGGACACGGACAAGATACCGGAAATCTAATTAAAGTCAAACTAAATCACATTTGTTAATTCCTAATTCCTAGACAAAATCCGGCCTAAGAAGTTGAAAAAGTTGCTCACTGTCCATCACATCTAAAGATTGCTCAGAATCTGATACGTTTCCATAAAATATATACAAAAATATGTATGAGCTGAAATCAAGGAGATGAAGGAAGATCATGAGATTTGGCTGAAATGCTCATGAAATCTTTATTTATTGCTCGGCCCACATTGTCAACTTTTTTGGTGAGTAAAATCTTGTAGAATATGCATGAAATATGCGAGAACTAGTAGAATTTCTTTCTTTGCTTCTTACTACCCGTTTAGTTAGGCAATTGCTGACACAAATCGGTCAAACACTCATGGGTTATCCATAAATATTAAAGACATAGGCTAGCTCTAGTACGAGACAATAAGCTTTTGAGCAATACTATTTATCTCCATGGCTACAACCTTACCCTCTCACAAGAGATAGGCCTTATTTGTAGGACTTATTTAGGTCTTACAGGTGGGACCAATCTCTTATGAGAAAGTAAAGCTATAACCCTATGAGATTATACAACATTTTTCTAAGCCTCTATGTCCACACTACTGACACCATGTAATAGGGTGTTTGGCTATTGGTTAGGACCAATTGATTCTAACCACAAAAAGCTATAACCCTATGAGATTATACAACATTTTTCTAAGCCTCTCACTACAAGAAAAACTACATTTAACGACATATTATTTATGACATATAATTTTTGAATGTCGTTGAAAAGTACATACAACGACATCTCCTGTAAACATGTCGTTAATAACATTTGAAACAATAATTAACGACATCTATATAGATGTCGTATTAAATGTCTCATTTTAACGACAATAGTTTAGTGTCGTTAAATTATTTAACGACAAATAGGAGATGTCGTCAAAGCCTTGGAGATTTCATGACACCCCTTATAGACGACATCTTGACCAATGTCGTCTATAAGGGGTGTCGTGGAATCTCCAAGGCTTTGACGACATCTCCTACTTGTCGTTAAATAATTTAACGACACTAAACTATTGTCGTTAAAGGAGACCTTTAATATGACATTTATATAGATGTCGTTAATTATTGTTTCAAATGTTGTTAATGACATCTTTGTTGGAGATGTCGTTGTATGTACTTTTCAACGACATTCAAAAACTATATGTCGTAAATAATATGTCGTTAAATGTAGTTTTTTTTGTAGTGTCTATGTCCACACTACTGACACCATTTAATAGGGTGTTTGGCTATTAGTTAGGACCAATTGATTCTAACCACAAAAAGTAAAAAGCTCTCGCACGTTGCAATAGAAGACACAAGATTACTACAGTGTAAAACTTTTATATGTTACAATATTTTTAACTATAATTGGTTTTCCAAACACCCTATAAATAATCCCCTAAAATCACAAAAATATTTCACCTTGAATAGTGCATGTAGCCCAGTTCCTTCTCAAAATCTGTATCCCTAGAATTTGAGGTGCGTTCAATTCCATTAAAAATTTAAAAGAAATGAGGGAGAGGAATTCTTGTATTACAAGACAACTCTTTGTTAGTCAAATCAAGGAAAAAGTACAATTTGACCGTTAAATACATTCTAAATGACAAATACTCTCCTTGCGTTGGCAAATAATCCCAACTACATTGGGGGCGTGTAAGTGATGTGTTTACCTTCATTTAGTCAATAAAAATGATAGTAAATGATCTTTGGATGCCTACAACTATAACTTACACTCTAATAGTAAAAAAATTACATTATTAAGGGTTAAGATCAATGCATCAAACAGATCAACGATTGAGATTGTTTAGATATTTTGGTTATTTTATCTCAAAAGTTAAAAAAGTCAGGCTAGGCTAAGCGATGTTAACGAAAAATGTTTTTGTTGAAGGGTATCTCTATTATTGGGGAAAAATATAGTGGATTTTAGTATACAGTTGTCGCTTTTCAAAATTTACTTAACTTGTAAAAGGTGATTCGACTGTTAGTCCTTGAACCGTGAGCATTATGACACTTTGGTTCATGACTTTAATTTTTCTCTAAAACTTTACTTTTTAACAGTCACTATTAGAAAACTCCCATCAATGGTAGTCTTTGACCACCATTGAAAGCATAAGATGGCGGTAAAAACCGACATTAATCAATGTGCTATTAAAAGTTGTGTGAGTTTATATAGCATTCAAAATTATACGCTTTAAATGATAGTCAAATGACATCTGTCATCTTATTCCTTAATCTTATCGTGTACTTTCTTTTTTAAATGACAGTTTTTGACAACCACCATGTAATATATATTTTTTTTCTTTTAAGAAAATTTCTCCATATTTTTTAATAATAAATATCATACAAAATATTTTGCTATTTAAAAGTTATTGACAATGCCTGACAATTGAGAATATTAAAATTTGACATTTAAAAGTTAACTAAATAAAAATATTACCAAAATCAACATATGTTTATTAATATGAAATATAATGTTCACTAAATTAAATAATGCATTAGGCATTTGAAACCAAAGGCTAAAGAAATGGAGTTCGACTACCTGCCCACTCGCTTTAAATTTCAACAATATTTTCGTTTGTATAATTTGGCTTCCTAAAAAACTGCACACAAAATAATAATAGTAATAATTTGTTAACTCATTTTTTAACTTTAAACTCAATTTGGCATAATAAGATAATGCACTTACTCCTTTTTCCATCACGTCTATAGTATCAAAGGTAGATTAATGATCTCTTTCATATAACGCATTATATGGTATCTACATTCTATATTTGGTAGTTGACAAGGGCACTGTTTATAAAACAAAGTACGTTGTCACTTGATATAGAAAAATATAATATAACTTAATAATTATTAATGATATGTAAATTAATTTACAGTAACGTGCATCCTATGTGGTTTCTTCAAATTAGGTACTCTTTTAAGAGTATGGTTGAAGATTGAAAAAGCTCTATTCTTATAAATAACAAACCAATTAAACAAAAATATGAAAAAATATATATAGATACTCATGATTTAAGATAATTATATTAAGAATTTAGAAAATTTACATACATATTAACTCATTTAACTGCTCATGCATATTTCTACGAATGAGGTCCATCTGGTAAATTGTGTCCATAAATGGTGTAATGAGGCATAAAACATAATGTCCATTAGAAAACCAATAATAAAGTGTTAAGAATTTAATTAATGAAAAATAAAATACTATCAAAATCATGTAAGTTACCCAACATTATAAGAAAGGAAAACAAGACTTCAATATATAGTTTTTGCTAGATTATCAGCTACATTTTGTGTTCAGTTGTAGGAATAACTAGTATTGAAAGACCAAACACATGGATTCATGAATGTACAAGTATGAAGTCCATTTCCTTAGATCATCATGGCATGTAGGTGTGTGAAATTGTAACTATCCTTACCTCTATTTGGTATGATATTGCCCGCTTTGGGCCTAACCCTATACGGTTTTACACTAGGGCTTGACCCTAAAAAGTCTCATATACTATTAAGAAGTTGTGTCATTGCTTATGAACTATTACCTATGACCATGCCTAGGCGATGTGAGACTGTACAATCTACCTTTTCTTGCCCCCTTCGCCTTAAGAGAATAATGGTTGTCATAATCAACTCATCTTTAGGGCCTCAATGTATTCATTGGCCATACTTCCTTCTGCGTCAAGACTCTAATACTATCTATAATACCCACACCTTCACTTGGCATGATATTGCCTACTTTGGGTCTAATCTTGCATAATTTTGCTTTGAGCTTCACCCCAAAAAGACCTCATACCATTAAAAAGTGGTGTCATTGCTTATGAACCATTACCTATGATCATTCGCAAGCAATGTGGAACTATATAATTCACCTTTCTTAGCCCTCTTCGCCTTAAGGGAATTATGGTTGTCATATAAATCCAAAATACAAGTTTTGCTACCTATAAGCGTGTAAACAGTGAAATATAAGTGGATCATGAGAAATATCCCTTACCGCATGTAGACTACAACACAATTAATAAACATGACATGCATTGTACAAAACTGTATAAGATCATCATGAGAAACAGAAAAAGGCCCTTGATATCTACAAACTTGTCTTTCCAACAGAACTTGTATCACTTTTCCATTCCCCATATTTCGACAAGCATATATTCTTAAAAACTTGCAAGGTATCGATATGACTTCTAAATCTTTTACTGGGTCGTTAAGTATCTTACTATTGTAAGAAGTACTTGTATGAAGATATTGTGCTTGAACCGTGTATACCGTTTGTGTGAGTGGATCAATTTTTTTATGATAAGGCTTAAATAGGTGTTTAGTAGGAAGTTGTGAAAAAAGGTTCTTTTGATACATTATGATGGGATTAGAATTTGAGAGATTGTGCTTTATGATATTGTTTGTGTTCCTATACAAAAAATAATATTTTAAGGGTTAATTGTAAAAAAATTACATAACTATAATAAAATATTAATTGCAGTTTTATATGAGCCAAATATATATATACACAGACACACCTATGTATCTATCAGCACAACTAACTCTTTGGGCCATGCTACATGTGCCCCAATGACCTCCCTAACAGTTTTAATGTTTTTCTCACATACATAGGATTGGGTATAACGGCATCTTCTTGCATGGGAGAGTCAACATAGACGTGAAATTTTTTTCCCCTAAAAGTACTTCATGTATTATAGGATATAATCCACCAATATTTATAACACTTAGCGGCATCGATAATTGACCTAACAACAGATTTGTATTTTTTTTTTCTTGTAACATAAAATAGGAAAAATAACTTAATCAGCTATAAACAACTACTATATTGTCAATTGACCTAATAGCAAAGTAGACATTTGTTACTAACCTTTGAAAATCCATTTTGAGGGTTCAAATCTGAAGCCTTTTCAATATATGGAATTGGGAACACTATTTATCACCGTATTTTTCATTTAGACAGTCCAAGATTGAAGCCTTGCCAGTATACGAAATTGGATACACCATACTGGAAGTAGTTTGTCGATCACCATCTTCTTCATTTTGAGATTTTGGGCCCAAAGTCTCTCCAATATGTGAAATTGGAGACTTTTCTTAAGACTAATATAGCAAACATCATCTTTTGCTTCAAATCTAGCCTCAAGCTCTACAATTTGGTTGCAAAGTCCTTGATTCAACTCCATTTGGTTTTTTATTTATGATGTCGTAGCGAGAGCATTGTTTGTTGTTCTTTCTATGGGCTCCAAGGTTTCACAAAGCTATTTTGATGATAACAAATACAATTTTTATTATATGTGCAAAATATTCTTTTAAACAAATAATTATCTTGAGTGTCCCTAAGCTTATTTTTCAAGAAATCAAGTGAAGACAGTTCAAGAAAGCTTGTGGAAGAAGTCTTTTGAAAGGGAACTCACATGGACTTGAAGATTACAAGTTTTTATTTAGAATTCTATAATCCAGAAGTGTAAGTAAGCAATTCTCAAATTGAATGATCAAAAGAAAGCTCAAGAGTACACACTCACATTGCATACTTGCATTTAATGTTATTTTTGAATTCAAATTGCATGTGAAAATTATGATTTAAACTGTTTTAGAAGTGCTTAAATAAGTTGATATAAAATAGGTTTCAAAAACAGGTCACATAGGCATTTTGGCCTAAGGCAGATCGGCCTACCGAACAAATTTGGTCGGCTTGTCGAAAATCCTGCTTCGGCCTATCAAAGTTATGGGGATCAGCCTACCGAACTCCCTGCTTTGGCTTGCAGATCTGAGGGTTTTCAAAACCCGTTTCTGCAGAAGCTTTAGCGGCTTGCCGAACTCAACTTTCGGCTTGCCGATGGTTCAAAGTTCGGCCTATCGAACTGTGAACCGGCCTACCGATTTGGTGACCATTGAGAAATTGATTTTTAGTGCCTCAATCTTCGGCCTGTCGAACTTTACTTCCGGCCTACCGAACTATCTATAACGGCTAGTTTTCTGACCGTTGGAGCTCGACTTGCAATGGCTAGTTTGACTCAAAATTGATTTGTTCAGATGTTTCTAAGCACTAGGAAGCTAAAAATACCCATCCATTCAATGTGCAATAAATGATGAAGGAGCACAAGTGAAATTTGACATTATTCTACATTGTTCTTCTCAAGCATTCATTACACACACATTCTCTTGAGCCAAAATTGTTTCATACACTAATTGAGAATTACTCACACCTCCAAACACATACCACAGTTGTATTTTCATCTCTTTTTGTTTTAGAGTGTATATTTTGTGAGTGTACCAAAATTACAACTACATTATTTTCATTGTTGGGTTTCCAAAGCCTTGTAAATTTGGGGAATTCTTGGTTAGACAATCTCTGGGAAAATTGTCACTTTGTAAGAAGGTGTGGTGAGCCTTGGGTTAAGCAAGCCATCGGTTGTATAAAGGAGTGATCATGCCGAAAAGACGGTCTACTAGTGCAAGAGGTCAAGCAAAGGAGTTTAGCTTGGCGACAGTGGACGTAGGCATATTGGCCGAACCAATAAATAGCGTTTGCATTTCTTTTCCTTACTCTTCACTTTATTGCTGCTTAATTGTTACTTGGTTGTGCTCATATAATCTCGTTCTCATATTTACTTCTTAAGCATCTTACTTTTAAAAATTTTCAATAATTGTAAAAGTTTTTGAAAACCTAATTCACCCCCCCTCGTGGGTAGTTATTCTTGGGACAACACTTTCAGCAGTTTTGCTTCTTATTTTCTTAATCTTTTCCCGTGGTTTTGTTTTTAAAGTATGTCTTTAAAAATAGGTTGGTTGACTGGGGTGCACTAGGATGGGTGGACTGTCGTCTCGCGAAGCTGATGTTTCATCTCTGCTTTGTTTCGAGCGCCCGAGTTTAATTTGAACTCTACTTGGTCCAAAAGTTCAAGGGCATTTCAAATATAAGATTATGACCCAAAACCATCATATGAAGCACATAAAACCAGGCTTACATATTCTAACCCATTTCCATCATTAAATTACTAAAACTCAAAGTTTATTCAAAAATAATAAAAATAGAACCAAAATAGGTTTTAATACGAGTTGCATGCATTTAGAGGTAAATCTTGTTTGTGAAATCATAATAATAAGGAATGGATCTTGTTTAACATTTTCTCTTGATGCTCATACTCTAAAATTACAATCCAAACTCATATTTTTAGACATATAAGCTCACATTGAATGCCTACTTTCAAACAAAAAGACTGATCATACAATTGCCATAATTCAAGTTTAAGAATATGAATTTCGAACATATAAACTACGGGTGGCAACAAGGTGGATTTGAAGCAAGGTAATATTCTTGCCAAACCATCCCGCGAAAAAAAACAAGTCCATCCCTGTCCTCTCAACCTGTATAAATTGATGAGGGATGAGGCGAGTTTCCTTGTTACCCGTTTGGGGTACTCATAGTACCCCACTTACCCGATTAGTTATATTTATGATAAATAAAGAAATTAACACGCTTATATAAGACCTTAAGTTAAAAATAAAAGTCATTTATATTTTAGAATTTTTATATGTAATATAATATTACACTTAAGCATATTATATATAGAATATATTTAATTTTAAAATGTGATATAATTAGGTGTAGGTAAATGGGGACTAGAATCAGATATCTTTGAAACCGTCCTTGTCTCATAACCTATGATGGATTACACCTTTAATCTGTATACAATTTTATATCATTTATAACCGAGTTTTTCCTGCCTTATTTAAGACTGGTCTTTGTGGGTAAATAAATTTGCGGGTAAATTTCCCATCCTTAATATAAACCAATAGTAAAATTTGTAAAGAGAGATTAAATCAATGGTTTTTTGATTTTCAACTTTTGGCCTCTCGTTTTGTTTCAATGGCTGTTTTCTTTTTGAGTTTTGGAGCAGATAAAGGGGGGGAGACAAAGAGAGTGACGTAAGAGAGGGAGAGAGGTAGAGTTGGGAATTTTTTTCAAATGCTTCTTGGCTTTTAATCAGAATTCCTGGAGTGGTTTTGCACTTGAAACTGTGGGCTGCTGGTCAGTTTTAGAACTTGGGAGCTTAAATTGAGCATTTCAATAACTGATACATCGCATGAAGTCTGAGTGAATGGTAGTGGAGGTTATTCTGTAATTTTAGCAAAATTAGGGGGTATCAGATGGGATTAAATAAAAAAAGTGGAAATATTGAAAAATGATGAGAAATAAAACTTTAAAATAAATTTTAATTAGCAAAAACAATAATAAATTTGTAAATGTTATAAATATCAAATTAAATTTTAATTGGCATATTAATTACTTTTTTTACTCACTACTCTATTTAATTTAATTTTTTGAGTATTATGTTAGACTAGATGTCTTAAGGATTAATTTAATTTTTTGAGTATTATGTTAGACTAGATGTCTTAAGGATTAAATGATGTAATTATTTTAAAACAGTTAATTAGTAAAGAATTTAAGATTTATTTCATGCATCAAATATGTCCTATTTATGTTCATTTAGGTTGAATGTATGATAAGTAAATAAAAATCTGAAACTGTCAACTTAAACCTTTTAATATCGTGCATATGATGGAAAATTATACTGAGGACATGAATTTTAAGGCGATAGTCTAATTATTAAAGGTCCACAATTGGAGGAATAAAGTTGAGTATTTTATTCCACTTCGTTTGGAAAGTAAGTTAGAACCTAAAGTTCAAAATTAAACACTGTAGCATGTGAGAGCTTTATACTATAGTAAACTACTATAACATATGAGAGCTTTATACTGTAGCAAGTTGGACCTTAAAGTTCTAACTTATTTTCAAACAAAGCATTCATTTTGAGATGGTTATGTTGTCTATCTTCCTAATAGGAAATAGTTTGTCTTGGTCGTTAAAGTGGAACTCTGCTAGTAGAGATATTGGTATATTGCTATTCGTAACAATATATTGGATCGAGACTAAAGATGAATTGATTTAGTTAATAATTCTATTTGAATAAATCAATTTACTTTAGGCAATTATAGGTATTACATTTTAATCCTAAAATGAATCAATAGGTCCATATTCTTAATTAATGTCTTTTGGTATACCAAAAAATGACATTCTAAATTATATAAAGGTATACATATTGGTATATTAGAGACATGACTTTTGACTGACACTCGTTATTTATAAATATGGAATTCATAGCTTTTTGTAGAGTTGATATTCTCTTATAGGCATTATCTTATAATTGAAAATTGAAACGTTCAACCATTTAGATACATATGTGTAACTGAATAGTGTACTATTTGTATTTGTTATGAATAGTAAGTATTCTAATAGTAAGCTAATGGAATATAAGATAAATATAGTTGGGAAGGTAAAACGGAATTTATTTTTAAGCCATGCTAATATCTTATGGAGATGTTATACATTATAATATGTCATGGATTCCAAGCTTTTAGTAGAAATTTATATATAGTTCAAGAATGCAGTTTTAAGCTTTTAGTAGAATAATTTTAGAGTTAATGATTCTAATATATATATATATATGTAGGGTACATGTTATTTTATAAGGATTATTTTCATAATTTCCTCCTAAACTATGTACCCTAATTCAAGTTGTCCATTGATTTTTGAAAACCATTCAAAATACTTCCTAATCTATAGAAAACCATTTAAAACGCCCCTCTAACGAATTCCGTTTATGAATCTAATGGATTGCCAGCGTGGCATAAGTAATTAAGGTTTTTTATTTAATAAATAAGTATTAAAGATTAAAAAAAGTATCTTAGCTTATAAATAATAAAAAATTTAACAAAACAAATTAAATTAAATGATATTAGAAGAGAGAAAAAAAATATCCTAGTCTATTCGAAAGGAGCTTTATCTCATCTTTGGTCTTCATTATCTTCAACTAAACAAATCTAAGAAAAAGAAAAAAAAAACTATTATTTAGATGGATTCTAATAAGATGTTTCGCAGGATAATTAGAATTGTCGATTGAAACTGTTTTTATTGTAGCATGTAAGAGTTTTAAACTATAACAATTTTTTTTTATTATTACTGTAGTATGTGAGAGCTTTATACTGTTTATAACTAAAAAAATAGTTTAAACCACTTAGTGCCAAATATCCTTTAAATCAATAACACAAAAACCAAACCAAAACATATTATATAATCCTAAATTTACAAAACCAAATACATTTGTTGTTCGTAATGTGATTGAAAATGGGTAAATTTACAACACCAAATACATTTTGTTGTTCGTAATGTGATTGAAAATGGGTGAAAAAATCGAAGCATTACTGGGAGAGCAACGACCAACCAGGCAATTCCTTCGAGATGCAATCATGGCGATCGACAACAGCGCAAGCAAAACTTAACGACAGTGAACCGGAGAATCATGACAGCTTGATCCAAGTGTCGGTGAGGACGAGGACTGCAATTTTACAATCATGGTGAGCGATCTTCAAGCGGTGGTGTGTGAAGTTCAGGCGGATGTCAGCGATGGAGCTAGAAGGCTTCAAGTGGCTGATTGGATTACAGATCTGAGAGGGAGAGGGAGAGGGAGAGGGAGAGGGAGAGAGAAGGCCAGATCTAAGGGAGAGATTAAACCTTTTCTTTTTTCAATTTTTTTTTATTTTTCAAAGGTTAATTTGATTTTTTTTTTATTATTATCTTTTAAGAATTAGGATATATGTATTTTAAAATATATTTTCTTAAGCTTTAATAGCATGTCATGTTATTAATTCTGTGAAATAGATAGACGGAAACAGACAAAAGGGCCAATTTGAGCTGTTTTGTCTATTTTAGGGGGCATTTTGAATGGTTTTGAACAATTAGGGGGCAAAATAAAAATAGGTTTATAGTTTAGGAGACATTTATGAAATTAATCATATTTTATAATTATAGGAGCTTGATCTATTTTTGTTCATCAGGTCCCCTTTGCTATCTCATATATTTTTCTATAACGATATGACGTGTTTTTTTTTTTACATATGGATAACTTATGCTAATTCTTAATATTGACTTAAATTTGATTAATTAGATATAATAATTCATGTTTAGTTTATTAGTCACATTAATTTTATGAATTAATTCAAAATAAATATGTTGAATTATTTCAATATACTTTATTTAAATATGAAATTATTTGTATATGACTGTTTTAATTAGCTAACTTTTCTATTGGGTTTTTAAATTAAAACCAAGGCTCTATAAAAGATACCTAAGCCAAATAAAATAGGTATTATCTAATCGGTTCAAATGGGTTAATAAAATAGCTCTTAGAGCTGGAAAAACATTGAGGCACGTCAGCATTGGTCACGCCAGTCAACAGGCCTTAGTATAGGCAACCAAGTGCCCCCTGCAATGTCACTGATCCGTGTCAAACATAGTTTTAGCTGTGGAAGTTGATCCAAACTTCAATTTTGAATCTTAATTTGATCAGAATCAGTCCTTACCTGACCAGTATAAATAGGAAACTTTTTCCTATGGTTTTTCATCATAAGTGAAGTCCCTTAAGAGGTTTAGAGAGATATTTCTAGAGAGAGAAATTTTGTCACTCTACAGAATTATTATTCAACATCTAGAACAATAATTTATATTGTTCTCTTGTGATTGTGGGAAGAAGTTACCAAGAAGAGAATCGCATACCTGTACTCTGGTCGTGGAAAGAAAATAGCAAAGAAGATCAGTTGGTTAAGACTCTTTCAGACGCGATTCTTAATGGCAGTTCTATCTAGAGATTTCTTGTCAAAAATGCGGTTCCAATTTTACAAGGCACAAAAAGATCTATTATTTTATTTATCATAAGTAGCATGTCTAACTCGTTTATAGAAAAGAGCTTATTTTAAAAAAATTTAAATTCCGTTACATGCTCATTTTCCAATAATTACAAATAATAACAACCCAATTTGTAATTATATCTCTTTGATGGGGTTTGCATCTTATCATTATGAGATAATTATGACTGATTTTGAGATAATCTCACAAATATCTTGTTATATCTACTTTACAATTATGTATGTAAATTTATTCACTTTTGCTTAACATCAAAGAAATATATTTACTTTTAAAAAGTACGTACTAGTGATACTCGTTATGCTATTTTTGTATGTTTTTATAACAGATTCCTCGACCTTTTTTTTACCTTGGGTAGTTTTTTAGTTGATTTGCCTCTTTTTCTGACAATTAGTGTTATAAACATATAATTTACTCATAGTATTGTTTGTGATTTTATTTGCCTTTTAAATCCATGAATAGCCTTTAAATTTTTTTTCTCTTTATATAAATAGTCTTTGCGGTCAACTTTGTCTTACAAATAGTCCTTAAACTTAAAAAGTAGTCCATGAATAGTCCTTTAGTTAAATTTTAAATAAAAATTTTTCTTATAAGAGGCCCTAAGTTATCTTTTCTTTTTAGAAATAATCCCTATGTTAAAGTTGTATAGAATTTAATACCTAGACTAAACAAATACCAAGATTAGTTGTTCACTTGTGTAATTTACCTATGTAGTCTACTTATTCACTCATGCAACTTTTATTATAAATTATGCTCAAATCTTTTCACAGAATTGTTGTATTTGAATACTCACCTTTAAAAATGGTATTCTACAAATTCACCCGTACAAATTCAAAGAAAACAAAGAAAAAAAAAAACAAAAAAGCACTAAAGTTTAAGGAAACTAATAATACACCCTTCAACTTCAAGCAAAACGTACAAAGGTTTGGCGATGTTGGTCCATTTTTGCAAAGTCAGAAGCTCATGAAGCTAAATGAGGTATATTATATATCTTGTAGAATAAGCAAACCTAAAAAAGGCTAAGCCTTGCTTGTCGCCTCTTCATTCATAACTAGCTTCAAAAATATAGCATTTCTATAAATATGCGTAGGATAGGACAATATTGAAATGTATATAAAAGGATTAAGATTAAAATTTAGCTAATCCAATTCTATATTTGATGTTATGTTATTAGAAGGGACCTTCTTGTAATAATTTTCCAAACTTATGATAAAACTTTAATTTTTAAAATTAAAGAGGCAAAATTATAATTATTATATTGACATAAATTATGCATTTTGACCCTTTCTTTTAAAAAAAATTATAGTTTGATCTTAAATTTTATAAACTTTTGTACAGAAGTCCTTGAAAATTTTCACAATACAATCCAAATTTAATCCACTCCAATAATTCAAACGAATAGAATATTATAGATCTCTTTAGCAGGGATGGAGATCTAGAGAGAGAAAATGAGAGAATCACATGGTCATTTTACCATCCAACCAGCTAACTTTTAGAAAACCGTTATTAAACAGATTTAGTCAAAGCCCAAAAATGAAAAAAAAAACCTCCACTTTCCCCGCGCAAGAAAACCTTACCCCAGTTTCCCTCTATTGCTCATTCCTTTCTCTTTCTCTTTCTCGTTCTCATTCTATCTTGTACACCTTATTGCCTCTTACTCACCAATCAAGTAATCCTTGAACCCATTTCCTTTTCTTTCTAGGAGACTAATGTTTTCTCGGGAATCTGTGGGAAAATCTCTGCTTTCAATCCACCGAGGGGTTGCTGCCTCTCAACGGCTTAGCTCTCGGCCAGTCTTCAGCCAATCCCAAAGCGCCACCTCATCAGATGGGTTTGGCTCTAACGACAAGGAGAGCAAATTCTCAGCTTTTAATCGGTTTCTGAGATCACTCTCTTCTGGATTTGCAACCCTTGGGTCAAGTTTAGGCCTCTTCTACTATTCTTCTATTTCCCGCGATGCGAATTCCTTTGTGTCTTTCGCCGATTGTTCGAGAGAGACGACATGGGAGACGAGTGATGACGGTCAGTGTGAACAATTAGAGCCGGAAAAGAAGGCCATGTTCCTATTTGGAGGTACTTTGTTCCGTAATATTCACTGGTATTTTCAGCCTGTCTTTGTATTTTTTGCCCCTCAAATAGGAAGATTAAACATTTCTTCTCCTCCTCCTCCTTCTTCTTCTTCTTCTTTTGTTTTTTTTTAATGAATGTATGGTTTTGCATTTATTACATATTTCAGATGCATATAGGAGAAGAGTTTTCTTCAAGTACGAGAAACGCCTAAGAATGCAAAGTCCGCCTGAAAAGGTATATTGTCAATATTTAGGCAACGAGGGTAGGATGTTAAACAATATAGGGTTTTTTATTCTGTTGTCCCCTAAATTTGACTGAATTGTCAAATTGACCTTTGAACTTTTTATTGTGCAAATTAACTCCTCATTTTAACAAATTGTTGTATAGCGCCCCCTAAATTGATGCATGACGTCAAAATTTGAAGGGAAACATCCATAATGTACAATACATGGCTTGCCACAATTGTCATCCTAAATTTCAGCCTTTGCCTTCAAATATGTTCAAGTATAACATGAAGAAGCAAATTCCCGCGAACTTTTAATGATTGTGATCGATTCGGGTGCACTCTACAATGCTTTGTTAAATTCTAGAAGATTCTCTGAAATTAAAATTAAGAGAATAACTTATTTATCATGAACAATTTAACATGTGCCAAATACCCTAAATAATAAATCTTCTGCAATTTGACATGAGAAGTTTCTTGGGGTTGCTTTTAAGATATATCTGAAGAAATGCTATATTTACATCTCATTAATAAAAATACTGTTGCATTATGAAAGTACTTTCTAAATTGCCAGCAGGGTAGTTTCTATGGATACTCATCAAGCTTTACCCAACATATATAGATCACCTGTTAGGGTAGAGCGAAAATGGTTTAAACTCTAGAGAGGACCATTTATAACTTTGTCAAATTAACACTTTCAGAGGCAGCATGGGATATTAAATATGGTAATTTATGAAGAGGATCTGCTGGTTCAATAGGCATTAACAAAAGAAAATCTTGTTATGTTCACTCTATAGCAT
The DNA here is from genome assembly GCA_025403435.1 of Artocarpus heterophyllus. Classification (NCBI taxonomy): domain Eukaryota; kingdom Viridiplantae; phylum Streptophyta; class Magnoliopsida; order Rosales; family Moraceae; genus Artocarpus; species Artocarpus heterophyllus. Next base: position 20,879,296 of record CM046331.1, on the reverse strand, counting down.
GTTGGAGTATGTTTTCCTTGCAGGTTTTCGAGTACTTTGCGTCCGTTCGAACACCTGCAGGAGAGGTTTTTATGACCCCTGCAGACTTGATGCGAGCAGTAGTACCAGTATTTCCTCCTTCCGAATCAAACCGCGTCAGAGAAGGATTTTTAAGAGGGGAGCAGGTGCCTGGCGAGTTGCATTGTGCTCCTTCTAGATTTTTCATGCTTTTCGACACCAACAATGATGGACTTATATCTTTTGGAGAGTGAGTCGATTCTAATAATTTAAATTAGGAGATATAGATATGTAATTAACTCTATATAGTTATAATTTAGATATATCTAAGACGTTTTAGATGTATTTACTACACTATAACTATATAGAGTTAATTACATAATTATATCTTATAGTTTTAATAATTTCTCAATTTATTTTTTTATTTTAGAAAATTTAGAAAATTTGTTTTAATTTTATCTATGCAGACTTCTTAGACCAAAAAAAAGATGAAGATAAAACAAAAATATCATTAATTAAAATTTTAAAAGATATTTTAATAGTTAAAAAGTCATAAAGCTTAATATCTTTTTTTTTGTTTTCTTTTTGAAATTGGATATCTAGTTTTAAGATTTTATGCTTTCAAATAGATAAAATAATTTTTCATTATTTTAGAGTAGTAATGTTGTTGTGCTTAATTTTTTCTATTCAGAGGAATAAAATTAAAATAAGCTATTGGGATATAGAGGTAAATGACCTTTTTAAAAGTACTTTAAAAATAAATAACCACAACTTTTTTAAGTTACACAAATGACCGTTTATCAATGATAAACTCGAGTTTATCTGATCAACTCGTCAAGTTTATAAGTGATAAGCTCCAGTTTATTGATTTTAATACTGATAAATTCAAGGCCATTAAAATGATGCCATTAAAAAGTTATGGTCATTGTAAAGAGGCTATTAAAAAGGCCATTCAACCTAATTTCCCTTAAGTTTTTTAAATTCAAAACATACCTTTGCAGTTTCTAAAAACAGAGAAGCACGTTGACAAATTGTTAAAACTTGTAGGTATACTTATGTAATTAACCCTAATTATATACAGTTGAAACTTGTTTATGATCAGCAACAATTTTATTTTATGAATCCAACAACATATGCAGATTGTTGAAACCTAAGACCTAAAAAGAATACGTTGTTTTCAATTTCAGGTACATCTTTTTTGTTACACTACTCAGCATTCCTGAATCAAGCTTTTCAGTGGCATTTAAGATGTTTGATCTTGACAATAACGGGTACTTAACTTTTTGTTTCGAAGCCAACTCATGTAGAAAATTATGTCTGTCCTATTTCTTTGGGGGCCATACTGTTATTCTTTCTTTATTTCTTTCTTTCTTCACGCCATGAGTTTCTTCAGTGTTTGATCACTAGCATTTTGTTTTTTTTTTTGTTTTTTTTGTTTTTTGTTTTTTTTTTTTGCTTTAATGTGTACTTTAACAGAGAAATAGATAAAGAGGAATTTAACAAAGTGATGGCCTTGATGAGAACTCAGAATAGACAAGGGGCTAGGTACAAGGAGGGGCGGCGTCGTGGGCGTGTGCAGAAAGAAGCTTCTGAGGAAAATGGTGGGCTTCTTGTGTACTTCTTTGGCAATGACGGCATGGCATGTCTTAGACACGAAAGATTTGTTCAATTCTTGAGAGACCTGCATAATGAAGTATGTAGCTCTATTTCTCTCTCTACCTTATCCCAATTCTTTGGAAAATTGTAAATTGGCTTGCTTGGTACAACTTGAACCGCATATTTCACATCTAAATAAACACAAAACCTCTTTTATTGAAAAGGAAGACATAATTTAGTTAATTGGGTTCTACAACATGTCACACATTAACATTCCTTGTTTAAATAAGCCTTCCAAATGAGATTGGCATGGAAACTCTTCTACCATATATTGGCACCCAAACTTTGCCAAATTCACTTGATCCTCATTGAATTTAAGTCACTCTTTTGCTTTCATTCTATAATGTTCACATTAAAAATTGCATTTTACTCTTGGTTTTGTTATATTTATTCCCTTCAAAGTATGTTTTTCAATTTTATAGATTCTGCGGTTGGAGTTCTCCCACTATGACCACAAATCAAGAGGAACAATATCAGCAAAAGATTTTGCCTTGTCGTTGGTTGCATCTGCTGATATCAGCCACATTAACAAGCTGCTCGATCGGGTTGATGAAATTGAAATCGAGCGACAGCTTGCTGGAATTCGAATTACGTCCGAGGAATTCAAAGAATTTGCAGAGCTGCGCAAGAAGTTGGAGTCCTTCTCGCTTGCCATCTTTAGCTATGGAAAAGTCAATGGGACGTTGACCAAAAGTGATTTCCAAAGAGCTGCATCCCAAGTACATACACTAAGTTGACAACAAGTTTTCAAAATTATTTTGCCTTTTTCCCTTCTAATTATTGTTGTTATTATTATTATTTTTTCTTTAACTTGGGTTTTTTTTTTTTTTTTTTTAATTTGTTTTCCATACAGGTATGTGGGGTCTCCGTGACAAACAATGTAATGGACATAATATTCCATGTGTTTGATGCAAATCGTGATGGAAGTTTGAGTGTAAATGAATTTGTTAAAGTTTTGCAAAGAAGGGAAGATGAAATTTCTCAGGAAGGGTACACAGGACTGATATCTTGCTGGTTTAACTGTGCAACCAACTGCTCATTAACTAAACCACGTTTTTAATGTAAATGGCCAATACATTTCGGTGCTTTAGTTTTTTGCATAACCTTAAAATCTTTAGTTAAAACTTTTGTTCCATACCCTTAGTGTAATAAATTTAATACCTTTCTTTCAGATGATAAATATTAAAATTAAAAGAGAGAGGAAAAGCTATTCATCCAATCCCTAGCTTGATATTTGAAGGTTTTCATGAGTTTCTTTCGTTTTTGATCAATTCTGCGTGAAACCTCGTTAAATTCCATGTGTTTTATTTGTTTCAAGAAGCTTTATATTTCAAATCAAAATACTCAAACTAGGGATTTGAAGATATATTGATTTCTTTATTAATTTAGCTTTTTGCTTTAAATTTTGTTTAAACATAGTTGTTTTAGGTTTTTATTTATTTATTCATAGTTTACACTACAAGAAAACAACATTTAACGATATATTATTTATGAGATGTAGTTTTTAAATGTTGTTGAAAAGTACATACAACGACATCTCCAACAAAGGTGTCGTTAATGACATTTGAAACAATAATTAACAACATCTATATAGATGTCATATTAAAGATCTTCTTTTAATTACAATAGTTTACTGTCGTTAAATTATTTAACGACAAGTAGGAGATATCCCCAAAGCCTTGGAGATTTTATGACACTCCTTGTGGACGATATTGGTCAAAATGTCGTCTATAAGGGGTGTCGTAGAATTTCTAAGGTTTTGATAACATCTCCTACTTGTCGTTAAATAATTTAATGACACAAAACTATTGTCGATAAAAGGAGACCTTTAATATGACATTTATATAGATGTCATTAATTATTGTTTCAAACATCATTAGCGACATGTTTGTTGGAGATATCGTTGTATGTACTTTTTAGCGACATTCAAAAACTACATGTTATAAATAATATGTTGTTAAATATAGTTTTTGTTGTAGTGTTATTTCAAAGAAATTGCATGATTTTTGCATTTTGGAGATGAAATTTTCTTTTTTTAGAGCTTCAAATCAGAAATTGAAGAGTTTGCAATGATCTCTACTAATCGCAGTAGAGATCGCTACTTTATAGTAGAGATAAGATCTGTAATGACTCGTACCTGCACTTGGCATGATATTATCCATTTTGGGCCAAACCTGTATGGTTTTGTTCTTAGGCCTCACCTTAAAACGCTTTATGCCACTAGGAGATTGTGCCCTTATGTATGAACCATAATTTATGACCATTCTCAAGCAATTAAGACTATACAACCTACCCTTTCTTGGCTCTTTACCTCAAGGAATTTATGGTAGTTACAATCACCCCACCTTTGGGGGCCTAATGTCTTCGTTGGTCACACTTCCAGTTAGGTCAAGGCTTTGATACCATCTATAATGACCTGCACCTCTACTTAGCATAATATTGTTTGCTTTGAGCCTAAGCCCGTACCGTTTTGCTCCTTGGCTTTACCTCAAAAGACCTCATGCTATTAGGAGATAGTGTCCTTACTTATGAACCATTACTTGTTCCTATTCTTAGGCAATATAGAACTACACAACCCACCCTTTCTTGGCCCTTTTGTTTCAAAAGATTTATGGTTATCATAGATATAGTAGAGATTTATTGCTTCTAGTAGAGCAAATTGATGCACAATATACATTGTGAAAACAAAAAGTAGAGATTTTACTTTGAGAATAAAAGTAAAGCTTAAAAGAGCAGTATGATTTTACTTGAAAGATATAATAGAACTTCTTTGATAGTTGGTCTTGATTAATTTAATTTTTTTTGCATATTTTATTCAATTTTATAAATTTTCATTATCTTTATTGTGAAAGCAATAATGAAGCTCAAAGGGCAGCAAAGATATGTTGTGAATATATGGTAGAGCTAGAGCTCCTTTGTGTAATTATTTTTGGTCTTTGGTAGTAATGTTTGTTCGTTTTTCATGATTTATTCTCATTTTCAAACATCTTTGGTTATTTATATTATTTCTCTCATTGTTTTAACATATTATTAATTGTTATCTTCAAAGAATGACTCACACATTTTATTATGGTGGAGAGCGAAAGAAAGAGAAAGGCTCATACCAATGGGTTAAGGGGAACTATGGTAAGCCTATTTCTATTGTTATTGATACTGATGTTACATTTGCGGATTTGGTCCACAAATTGCACTAGCTTGGATTAACTTGAAGTAAGATGGACATGAAACTAAAATTCATGTCTACTGCATGAGATGTGTCGTCCTATTTATATAAGAGATAATAATAATTTATATGATTTCATGATGGACCGTGATGAGAAAATAGTAAAGGATCATTGCGGGTGGAACTCATTAACAAACATAAAGGAAATGATTCTATCATAGCATCACCACCAACAATTGATAACAAAAAAGGCTGGAGAAAAACGAAGAGGATCCCTGCAGTTGGAGAATCTAGAGGAGACATAGGCACGCCTCATGTGGTCAATTAGGACATAAGAAGTCGAGTTTCCCCTCTTACAGCAACACCATTAGAAGTGAGCATAGCAAATGTCGCCACGACCTAAGCCGAAAAGCCAAAAAAAGGATAAAAGGATGCATAAATTCTCAATGAAGTTTAATTTATTTTTTTATTTCAAATATTTTGTTATATTTTGTGAACATCATTTTTGTTTTGCTATTAATGAATATTTAGTTTTATATTTTAGAACATTAGATATTAAAGGAAAAATGTACTTTAAAAAGGTCAAAGTGATAAATTGAAATGACAATAGAGAAGCTGTAACTTGTTAGAGAGATCCATATTTATTCTACTACAAAGTTGGGATGCCCTGCCAAATAATAGAGATCATCGTGATTTTATTTCTTTTTTGAGAAAAGATTGATAGGTTTCGAAGGGAGTACCAAGTTAAACCTCATTAAGAATATAGTCATTATTGAGTAAAATGTCAAGAAACAAGTCATTCTCACAGAGGGTTTGTCTTAATCAATAAGTTATTAATTTTCTAAGAAAACTAGGTGGTTTAAGATTTAATTAACTAAATTACTAAATAAATAAAAATGCAAGAAAAATTAAATATTGCAAAACAAGAATTCATTGAGTTGTAATCAATAATAATGAGACCGGTTAAAGGATTATTCTCCACTAGTAGACAATAGCTATTAAATTAATCACAGAATTATTTTAATTTTCTATTAAAATCATCAACTGTAGACAATATCAAGCTCTGTTATCTCAATCTTTCCTTATTATGTCATTCAACAAAACAAGTTTGTTATCAAATCTCTTTCGTTTAAATAACAAATAACAATCCTTTTAGATTTAATTCAACATAAGTGTTTAGATAAGAAAGATAGATTGATTCAAGGATAAACACACAAGCTCAGTTTATTTATCTTGAGTTATATTTCACATATAATCATATCAAAAGTTGACCATAATCAATTATTAAAATTTGCTACAATGATTAGAAAACAAGATAATTATATATCAAGAATTCTAATCTAGTAATAGATAATTTTGAAGTTCTATTTAGTTACACACCCAAATAAAACAAGATAGTAATTGTAAATAATAATTATAGAAGAACATAAATAATTTCAATTCAAAAGTTGAATAACAATGTCTGCCATTTAATCTCATAGCCATGTTTAGGGTTTTGAAACAACCCTTAACCAAAAGTAAAATTTAGCCTAACATAATTGAAAAGAATAGCGTAGATCGACATAGAAACTAATGACATTAGGAATTGAAGAGAATGAGGGAAAAGAAGAATAATGGTAATAGTGTTCAAGAATCTCTACTGAGAGGATCTCTTCAAGCCACCATTTGAGTTTTTCTCTCTCTTCTTTTTCTCTTCTAAGGCTGAAAAAACTGGTAAAAGTTGTTATGTTTTGTCCTAAGATGACTTATTTATAGGCTCCCAATGGTGGGATCAAAATAGAAAAGGTTCGGAGCTTTTTAAACCACAAATTTGGGAAAGTTTGCGGCTAGGCGTCGCAGCTATAAATTCCCAATGCTGCAGCCCCTAAATCATCCGCACTTTGAATCTTCTAGCGTCCAATGTTGCGGCTTCAAAAGTCGGCGCCGCAGTACCCACCCCTAGGCCAGTAGCATGGAAATTATTTATTACAGCTCCACGGATTCAATGTTTCAAAGCTGCAACACGTGTAACCTGTCTAAATTCATGGTTTTCAAATCTAAATCATTACTGAACCTCCAAAATACCTACAAAACATTAAACACAAATAAAAACTCAAGAAACCTAAGAAACTAACCAAAAAAAATAGAAAATTGATGAAAAATCTGTAAAATTAAGCACTTATCAAAGATCAATATGATTCCTTAAGTTATAAAATTTCAAGTGTTTTTATTAAAATTTTGATTTAAAAAATTTACAAAATTATGAAAAATTAAATAAAAATAACACATAAAATTAAATTACTCTATTGCACAATAGAAATTTTTAATTTTCAACTCTACCGCTAGTAGAATGTCTCTACTAGGCAATAAAGATTATTTAAAATTTAATTGAACAAGGTTGTGGACTTAGAAAAAAAGTTTTAACTTTTAAAATTGATGCTTTAATAAAAAAAAAAGTTAAAAAGTTTAGTAAGTTAAAAAAGTCCATCTTCTTACTTACTAGTTTTGTTTGATAAAGTTTACTATGTAAGAAACATTAATGAGGCACCTTACATACTAGTGCTTTAAGTATTTTTTATTTCTATTCCAAAAAATCAACAAGACATAAATTTTTAGATCTTTTGATGAAAATTTTGATTTTAACAAAATTTACCAACTTATAAAATTAAAAATAACACATAAAATTGAATTACTCCAATGCACAATAGAGATTCTCTACTCCGTGCTAAAGACCTTTAATTTTTAGCTTAACCGCCGGTAGCGTGTCTCTACTAGGCATTAGAGATTATTTTAAATTTAATTAAACAAGGTTATAAGCTTGAAAAATAATATTTTTAGCCTTAATAATTGATGCTTTAATAAAAAAAAGTTCAAAAGTTTAGTAAGTTAGAAAAGTTTATCATCTTATTTATTGGTTTTGTTTGATAAAGTTTACTATGCAAGAACATCAACGAGGCACCTTACATACTAGTGCTTTGAGTAATTTGTATTTGTAGCCCAAAAAAGTAACAAGACATAAACTTTCAGACGTTTTGATAAAAATGTTGCTTTAATAATGTTTACCAAGTTATAAAAATATAAATAACACATAAAATTGAATTACTTTATTGCACAATAGAGACCCTCTACACACAAGTAGAGAACTTTAATTTTTATCTCTATCACCAATACAGTGTCTTTACTAGGCAGTTGAGATTCTTAAAAAATTAATTAAACAAGGTACCAATTTATGACATATGTTTTAAACCTTAAAAATTGATTTTAATGAAAAAATAGTATGCGGTTTATGAAAACTATTTTAAATCATAGTGTTTTGAAGTTTTCTATGTAAGAAAATTACTCTCTCATAGAGTAGAGATTCTCTACACCGCAATAGAGATCTTTTATCTTCACTTCTACTATCGATAAAGGGTCTCTACCAACTGTTTTGATTCCTAATAAAATTGACAACTAACCTAATTTATACCTCATAAGATTACAATATGCATGCTTACCATAATATTTCCCATAGTTGAGTTCATAAAAATTTATCATAGTTGACCAATAGAACAATTGGCATAATTATTCATTAGTATTAATACAAATGCTTGTTAAAAAAAATAATACAAATAAGTTTTTAAGGGTCACAATCGTTTATAAAAAAAATGCAATAGGCGCCATCTTTTTTCCAAAGAATGAAACAGTTTTGTCGCTTAGCATATTGTAGTGAAGTTGAGCCCTTTGTCATAGCAAATTCCTCCATCGAGAATCGCAATAGCTTTTGTTGTACCCTCAACCACATTTCTTCATTCTTATTGATAAATTTGTCGCAAAACAAAGTAAAACAAGAGTTGACTTGAATGTTGGTAGTGGTCAGGAACGTCAAGGAGATGCCCAAACTGGGTCTCTCGAAGACGCTCTAGCTCATGCGTTTGAAGTTCTTTTTATTTCATCATAATATACCGGAATCTCGATCTTTTGCTAATTTTGCATGGAAAGTGCTCTTCTTATACTAAATTTGGTTTTAATAATTCAATATCTTTGGCCTACAAACAAACTGAAAATAAAATGATAGCCACATGAAAATATAAAGATTGTAAACTCAACAATTATAACTACATTTTAAGATAACATCATACCATAATGTTGATAGATTGTATTACCAGTTCTACCTCCCTTGTTGTCTCTCTCTTGTTGAGGATTCCTCTCCCTTGTCTACCGGTTCTGCCTTCCTTGTTGTCTGTTTCTTGTTGAGGATTCCTCTTCCTTGTCCATGGAATCTTCTCTTTCGTTTGTGGAATTCTTCTCTACCTCATTATTGGAACTCTCCTCTTCTCCATTTGTGGAATTCTCATCTCCCTCGTCCGTGGCGTTCACATCCGATGGATTTCATCTTGCCGCTGATGTCTTTTTTCAAAGAGTTGACAACACGCTTCTGTTTGTTTAGTTCTTGCTGTTAATTAATTTTCTATTGACTACTTCAAATTTTTTTAGCAAAAAAATATTAAAAGACAAAAATAATTAAAACTATGAGTTTGGTCATGTTTCAAGCAGATTTGATTGTTATTCATGTTTGAACTATAAATATTCGAACTAACCAAGTTATATTATCTACCATTCGTATAGATATTAAGATAATAATAAAGCAGGACTCTTTAATTTCTTTAGACATAAATTATCATGAAAAGAGTTTTTCACTTTTGAATCATAGATGAATTTATTGCCCCTTTTTTTTTCCTAATTTCTATTATACAAGGGGCCTGTATATTTTTCAAATCGTCAGAGAGGAAAACCCATTCCCAAAAAAAAAAAAAAAAAAAAAAAAAAGGTAGAAAAACTCCTATTGCTATTGTCAATATCTCAGAGTGAAAACATCATTCATTTTATCAATATACTACCATTCCAATTATGATATCTAATTAAACAACCATTGAAAAAGCTTCAAATAAATACTCATTACCATTGTCAAAGTTCAGAAGAGAAAAAACCACTCATTGCAAAACCTCCTCTGTACGCATTACTAAGGGTCGCGACAATCGGCAGGGGTGAACAGCGCAGGGTAAAACAGCGATTGTGGGCGAACAAGCACGGAGTAATAGTTGTGATGGGAGCAGGAGTGGTAGAGAGAAGGAGGCGTGATGTTCTGGGTGTACTTTTTTTTTGTTTCAAGAAATTTTGCAATTAAAAAAATCTGATAACTAGATCAAACCTTTTTTTTTTTTTTAATGATTTCAACTACTTTTATTTTAACATTTTCTCTTATAAAATTTAAACCTAAAAATAGTACAAACCCTCTTCCATGTGGACACTGTCATAAACTAATAAATAAACCATAATAAAAACTAATAAAACAAAAATACTAAAAGACATCAACTAACATGATTTATAATTACCAATCTCCAACTCCAACTCTAGCATAGTGCCTAAATATATTATATAAATAATTTTTTTTTTTATATATAAATAGATTAGGTATGTTTGAGTAAAGTTGCATTGGGAAAATCCCAACCTAAACCCACGTAATGAATTCTCGGGTTGGGTTGGGGTGGTGCAACCCAAACTACTTGTTGGATTCATTCGGTTTGAGTTATCTCGGGTTGGGTTAATTGGGTTAATTAGGTTATTGGGTTTTTTGTTTACACCGAACTCCTGTATTATGTACCAAATCTTAATTTTATACTAACTTCTATTAAAAGTTCTAACAACAAGAGTTTTTTTCTTAATATTTTATGGTTTGGGGAACACATATTAGGTTTTGAAATTTAGGATGACACAGTATTACAATTGCTATAATGAAGAAATTTTTGTTATTAATTAATGCATATTAAAAATAAACTATACCATATATGAGCTATAAATCATAGTTCTCTTTGAAAGCTTATGTCGTACCCCTTTTATAACATGCACATGATTTTCGTTAAGGTTTTCCTGTAATGTATAGGTTTTTTTCCCTTAATTCCTTTGGACCATGTATACTGTCATATGGAGTTCCATACTGTAAGTCCCTATTGAGACAATCTCCATTGAGATAATAATAAGGTCCATAAGTCTCCATCAAGACAACATAAAAAATCTGTAAGCTTATATTGAGACAATACAGTGAAGCAACCTCCATCGAGACTAACTCAATATAATATACCATCTTGTTTCAAATGTCTTTAATAATATCATGCATGCTTGCATAATGCTCACAATCATGACATGCTCATGTCAATTATGTACCATAAAATTATAACCATACATATAAACATGCGTAATATTTATGGTCATACAGGTGTTATTTTATTTACCTTGTACTGTGAAGTAACATGCAATAATGTCAAGATTTCCTTCTTCAGATCTTATAACTAATCGCTCTAAAAAAATGAGATATTTAGGTAATCTTCTGGTAACATAAGTCCTTTATGAAGCTCACTTCCTTTTTAACCTCAAACTTAAATATAAATAAAAAACTATTTTCTCATTAATACATCATTTATAGCCATCTAAATTCCTCAATAAATTCACAATTTTATAACGACATGAAAGAGGAGCAAAAATACTAAAAACTGGAACTAGAAATTCTAGTTATAGGCCTTTTGAAATTTCCTCATGTTTCCTAATAAAAATAAAGAAATTAAAATTCTTAAAATCTTATAAAAATAACCATATTTATAAAAATCATAAAATTATGGGATATATATAATAAAATATCTAATTTAGTCACAAAATATCCTAAAATTTTCAAAAACCCTGCACGGACTGTTGGGCTGCAATTGCCCATCACGGGGTGTAACACCCGAGATTTTTGGTGCATTAAAACTGCATTAAATTAAAGATTATGTTAAGACAAAGTACAATTAAAGGAAAATACTGTATAATAAGATGGAAAATTATACAGCGTTAGAGCAACGCAGTATAAGAATTGAATTGTGTGGACCACAATTTCTTTTTTATACTTTTATAAAAGAAAAAGAAAAAAAAAAGGAAAAAATCAGAAAATTGAGGGCAAAATTCGAGACTTTCTCTCTCCTCTTTCTCTCTTTAGAATTCTCTCTCTCTCCTCAAATCTCGTTTGAGATTCCGGCGTTATTTTTCGACACCTCCCATACCAGTGGGAAGCTCTCGTTGAGCTGAGTCCAACGAGGTGTCGTGCCACCCAAATAGCCGCCGGAGGAGGGCTCACGCGCCGCCCAAAGTGGCGGCGAAACCCATATTTTCCCGACGTCGTTTCTCGGCCGTCCGACCACCAATCGATGTGATTTTGGTGTCTATGGACTCAGTGTGAGGAGAGGAACAAGATGGTACCAATTTTCCAGCTCAATTTTGGCTGGAACAGCTTCGCCGGAGCTGCCCCGTCGCCGCCGTGGAGCCGCCGTCGGAGCCGTCGTGCCTGGTGGCGGTGTGGCATACCGCCGGTGCCAAAATGATCAGAGGGCGACGGCGAGCAAGACCCCTCGGTCAATTGCTCCTTTCTGCCGCCCCTCGCCGGAGAACGAAGGCACCCGCCACCGTCGACGTGGGTGAGTTTGGGTTGGCCATTTTAGGCCGTTTTGTGCCAAATTGAAGGCACAAACACCTTCAGAGGACCGAGAGGAAGAAATTCGGTACCTCAATTGCACGAAATGATGGCCGGAGGACGGAGAACGGCATCTCCGTCGTGCACCGCCGTGGAGCTAGGTGGAGCCGCCATTCCAGGCGGTGTTGAGCTGCCCCACCATAGGGGAAACACTCAGAGGTACACGGGGAAGAAAACGCCCAAGTCAATTTTGGGCTACCGTCGCCGGAGGACCGAGATCGGAGCCGCCGGTGTTAGTCGAGAAATCCATCCTCGATTGGAGCAGATGGAGGCCGAATTGGGTGAAATTGACCCCACCAATCGACTCAGGAGGGTCGAATTGGGGGGGGTAGGCTCGAGCTCAGCCCTCAACGGAGCCAACCGCCCGCCGGTCAACGGCGGTCAACGGCGGTCAACGGCCGGTCAAAGGGCAAAATGGGATTTTGTGATCCGGACCTCCGATCGAAGATCTGAGACCGCCTCCCGACTCGTTTCGATGCTCTGAATGCAATGGTGACCTCCGTTCGAGCAAATTCCACTCCGATGAAAATCGTCCGGTACCGACTGCACGCGGATCGAGGCGATTCAAGCAGCAATATCGGAGTCCAGAATGACAGTTTCAAGAATGAATGATCTCCAGGAAGCATTCCTAGCCATTCATGGTAGCTCGAGGAGCACTGTAGAGGATGCTTCACATACTGTAGATGCAGCGAGATACAACTGGATCTGCTTAGCTTGGAGTTCAAGTAAGTAGGAATCTCGACTGCAGTATGAATTGTTTTAGATGCTTTCATAGAAATTTATGAAATGCATGATCAGTGATTGTTACACTGTTTTATGTAAGAATAGGTTTTATAACGTTATAAGGTGACGAAAAAAACCCGTTAAGGGTAAAATCGTCATTTTTAAGAGAAACGGCTAGAACGGAGTCGAACACTCCGATTTAGCATAATGTTATTAGATGGAAAATGTTCCGTAATACGTTAAGTAACGTAACGGTCATATGAGATCAGAGATTTCATAAGAGATGTTTTAAGTGAACGAGAGGTAACCGATGGGTTACAAAGTTAAAAGAAAATGTAACCCCGGTGGGTTACAAGGCTAATTGAAGGAAATGTAAACTGACAGTTTATAAGGTTGAGTAAGAGAATGGTAGACCGATAGTATACTAGTCGAAAAAGGAAAGAATGATTAATGTTTACGTTTTATTATCAATCGAGTGGATTGATAATAAAGAAAGTTAATTAATGAATCGGCTGTCGTTTGATCAGGACACAGAGGCCGACTAATGGAAGGAAAAAGGAACGGAATAGAGAACGCTAGAGTGTAGTTCGGGTAAGTTTCAAACCTCACCTACAGCATGAAGTAAATGATTTTTAAATGTTTATTTATATGATTTGCAAATGTGTTTGCAATTGTTAAGCAAGTTTCTTTTAAAGTATATTTGCATTTATTATGCAAAAAGTTTTAAAGTTCAAGAAAAAAAAAAAGATTTGCAATGAATTTGCAATCGTTATGTTAAAAGGTTTATTTGCATATTGATATGCATAACGTTATTTAAAAGTTTAAGTTATGATTTTTAAAGTATTGAAAGTATGTTTTGCATTATGATAATGCAAAATGTTTTATAGTTTAAGTTATAAGCTTTATGATGCATTTGTATGCAATGAGTTGCAATTGTGGTGCAATAAATTCCAGAATACAAGTTATGACTTACAAAATGTATTTGCATTATATGTTGCATTTGTTATGCAATGAGTGTTAAATTGCAAGTTATGATTTGCAAAATGTGTTTACATTTTATGTTGCATTTGTTATGCAATGAGATGCATTTATTATGCAATTGGTTTTAAAGTATAAGCTATGAATTGCAAGTGTATTGCATATGATGTGATTGCATTTGAAATGCTCACTAAAGTTAATAAGAAGGTAACGTAAAGATAAAAAAAAAGAGAAAGTGTCGTACCAGCCTCTTTGTTATGAGGTAATGAAAGTAAAATTAAAGTTTGACCTCCTGAAGGTGAGGTACAAGACCTCAATGTTTGATGGTCTCAAGTCTTCCACAAGGGAAGCATCATGTTTATGATCTCATGATTAATGAGTTGGTACGAACACTAAAGAAAGTAAGGAAAATGAAAGTTATAAGATAAAGAAAGTTAAAGAACAAGAATAAAGGTTGAGAAAGAAAGGAATATTTAAGTTTATAGAACGTTCATAAAATGCTCATAATTGAAGTTAATAATTGAGCATAAATGGAGTCATGCATTCTGATGTTACTTGAATGCTAATTTATGAAATGTTTATATGTCATGTCATGAAAGACATTTTGAGAAAGGTTATCATGAAACGGTTTATGAACGACGTTTTAAGAAAAACGTTCAAGAAATGTTTTAAGAGAAAGGTTTTACATTAAATGTTTATGAAAAACATTTCATGTTTGCAAGAAAAGGTTTACGAATGACGTTTTAAGAAAAACGTTGAAGAAATGTTTTATGAAAAATGTTTTCAGAAATGTTCTATGAAAGACGTTTATGAAGAACGTTTTTAGAAATGTTTAAGGAAAACGTTTATGAAAAATATTTTCATAAATGTTTATGGAAAACGTTCATGAAGAACGTTTCAAGAGAAAGGTTTTCATGAGAAAAGTTTTTAAAGCATGTTTAAATGCTTTGTGAGATTATGTTTGAACTTGCTGAGCGAAAGCTCATTAAAAGTTTCTCATGCTGTAGGTAACTTATGGGTGACCAATGGGACCCGTTAGAAGAGCTGGGTGCTGCGGAGGACAGATGCGAAGATTTGGGTATGGATACCATCACTGTTTGCTTCCGCTACGTAAAGAAAATGTTTTCCATTGTCTAATGTTGTGTTTTCAGAGTTTTAAGAATTGTATTCAAAGTTTTAAGATACAGTTTATGAACTGTTTTATGTAATTATAAAGTAAAGTTTTAAACTATGATTTAATAAATGTTTCTTATTAAGTATTGAGAAACGATTTGAAATGATTTTAAGGTCAAGTGTTGAGCGATGTCTCCACTTGAATGCGACGGAGGTCGCGTCAGTTTTAAAGAACGTTTAAGGAAAGAAAAAAAATTTTATTACAGTATTTTCTTACTAAGTAAGTAAGATTACTGTTTACGAAACGATGATTATGAAAGTAAAGTGACTGCCCGAAAAGGCGGGTCGTCACAGGTGGTATCAGAGCAGTATCCTGCCATCCCATCTCGCGTTGTCATATGTCCGCTACACCATAGCTCAAGTAAGTAAGTTATGTTAAGTAGAAAGAAAAGTTAGAATTTAATGAATACGTATTTATGTTGGGCGTAGCCTTTGATATCGGCACACCTAGATGAGCAACGAGAAGGTAAAAGTCAAAGGATGAACGTGATGTTATATGCTAGAATATCCTCGCAACTCGACAGTAGTCGTTGTCTATTAGCGATATCAAGTCAACGATGACAAAACGTGGTCAATGATGGTCAACAGATGGCCGACAGCTCAAAATCAAGAAGATGAGCTTGTGACACGTTATGATGTTTAGGCGCACAATGGTGTCTCCGTAGGAGCAAATATTACTCTGATGGAGTTATTTTGTATTGGCTACACGTATAACGAGGAAAAGTGGATTAAGATAATGGAATAATGAAGGTCTGAAGTGATTTCAGTGCTTTATGGAACGAAAGTGCCTGAGAGCAACTTGACGTTAGATGACTAATTATGTGATTTGATAGAGCTTAAGCACTCCTTCGCTAAGTTGAGACATGCGAATGAGCTCGTAACTGCCCGGATGGGAAATACGATCAAGACAACGATGCCCAATCTGGCAGCGAAAACCTCACAGATTGGAGGATGGAAGCTGGAAATTATACGTTATGAGGAAAATTACGGTAAAATGTCATTCTAGAATGGATATAGAACCGAAAATTATGGATTTTGTGGTCGGATGACCCTGATCTTTAGAAAGAAATGATGAGATTAGAATGGAAATGAACCCTATTTTCAAGAATAGCATTCAATGGTAGAATGCTAAACCTTTAGATGAATGGAAACTGCGCTCAAATGTTGGAAGATCAGAGTTGCGCAGCAAAAGTGTGGTGTACAATTTAAAGGAATATGTCAAGAACATGATGAAAATTGTTGAAGTTCTAAGATGAAGGCTCAGTTTTAATGAAAAAAGTAGTGATTAAGGAAGTATGTCAAGAACGAAAAAGGATGACAAGGAAGATGAACTACCTATGAAGGTGCTGATTTTCGAGGACGAAAATTGTTAAGGAGGGAAGATTGTAACACCCGAGATTTTTAGTGCATTAAAAATGCATTAAATTAAAGATTATGTTAAGACAAAGTACAATTAAAGGAAAATACTGTATAATAAGATGGAAAATTATACAGTGTTAGAGCAACGCAGTATAAGAATTGAATTGTGTGGACCACAATTTCTTTTTTATACTTTTATAAAAGAAAAAGAAAAAAAAAAGGAAAAAATCAGAAAATTGAGGGCAAAATTCGAGACTTTCTCTCTCCTCTTTCTCTCTCTAGAATTCTCTCTCTCTCCTCAAATCTCGTTTGAGATTCCGGCGTTATTTTTCGACACCTCCCATACCAGTGGGAAGCTCTCGTTGAGCTGAGTCCAACGAGGTGTCGTGCCACCCAAATAGCCGCCGGAGGAGGGCTCACGCGCCGCCCAAAGTGGCGGCGAAACCCATTTTTTCCCGACGTCGTTTCTCGGCCGTCCGACCACCAATCGACGTGATTTTGGTGTCTATGGACTCAGTGTGAGGAGAGGAACAAGATGGTACCAATTTTCCAGCTCAATTTTGGCTGGAACAGCTTCGCCGGAGCTGCCCCGTCGCCGCCGTGGAGCCGCCGTCGGAGCCGTCGTGCCTGGTGGCGGTGTGGCACACCGCCGGTGCCAAAATGATCAGAGGGCGACGGCGAGCAAGACCCCTCGGTCAATTGCTCCTTTCCGCCGCCCCTCGCCGGAGAACGAAGGCACCCGCCACCGTCGACGTGGGTGAGTTTGGGTTGGCCATTTTAGGCCGTTTTGTGCCAAATTGAAGGCATAAACACCTTCAGAGGACCGAGAGGAAGAAATTCGGTACCTCAATTGCACGAAATGATGGCCGGAGGACGGAGAACGGCATCTCCGTCGTGCACCGCCGTGGAGCTAGGTGGAGCCGCCATTCCAGGCGGTGTTGAGCTGCCCCACCATAGGGGAAACACTCAGAGGGACACGGGGAAGAAAACGCCCAAGTCAATTTTGGGCTACCGTCGCCGGAGGACCGAGATCGGAGCCGCCGGTGTTAGTCGAGAAATCCATCCTCGATTGGAGCAGATGGAGGCCGAATTGGGTGAAATTGACCCCACCAATCGACTCAGGAGGGTCAAATTAGGGGGGGTAGGCTCGAGCTCAGCCCTCAACGGAGCCAACCGCCGCCGGTCAACGGCGGTCAACGGCGGTCAACGGCCGGTCAAAGGGCAAAATGGGATTTTGTGATCCGGACCTCCGATCGAAGATCCGAGACCGCCTCCCGACTCGTTTCGATGCTCTGAACGCAATGGTGACCTCCGTTCGAGCAAATTCCACTCCGATGAAAATCGTCCGGTACCGACTGCACGCGGATCGAGGCGATTCAAGCAGCAATATCGGAGTCCAGAATGACAGTTTCAAGAATGAATGATCTCCAGGAAGCATTCCTAGCCATTCATGGTAGCTCGAGGAGCACTGTAGAGGATGCTTCACATACTGTAGATGCAGCGAGATACAACTGGATCTGCTTAGCTTGGAGTTCAAGTAAGTAGGAATCTCGACTGCAGTATGAATTGTTTTAGATGCTTTCATAGAAATTTATGAAATGCATGATCAGTGATTGTTACACTGTTTTATGTAAGAATAGGTTTTATAACGTTATAAGGTGACGAAAAAAACCCGTTAAGGGTAAAATCGTCATTTTTAAGAGAAACAGCTAGAACGGAGTCGAACACTCCGATTTAGTATAATATTATTAGACGGAAAATGTTTCGTAATACGTTAAGTAACGTTACGGTCATATGAGATCAGAGATTTCATAAGAGATGTTTTAAGTGAACGAGAGGTAACCGATGGGTTACAAAGTTAAAAGAAAATGTAACCCCGGTGGGTTACAAGGCTAATTGAAGGAAATGTAAACTGACGGTTTATAAGGTTGAGTAAGAGAACGGTAGACCGAAAGTATACTAGTCGAAAAAGGAAAGAATGATTAATGTTTACGTTTTATTATCAATCGAGTGGATTGATAATAAAGAAAGTTAATTAATGAGTCGGCTGTCGTTTGATCAGGACACAGAGGCCGACTAATGGAAGGAAAAGGAACGGAATAGAGAACGCTAGAGTATAGTTTGGGTAAGTTTCAAACCTCACCTACAGCATGAAGTAAATGATTTTTAAATGTTTATTTATATGATTTGCAAATGTGTTTGCAATTGTTAAGCAAGTTTCTTTTAAAGTATATTTGCATTTATTATGCAAAAAGTTTTAAAGTTCAAGAAAAAAAAAAAGATTTGCAATGAATTTGCAATCGTTATGTTAAAAGGTTTATTTGCATATTGATATGCATAACGTTATTTAAAAGTTTAAGTTATGATTTTTAAAGTATTGAAAGTATGTTTTGCATTATGATAATGCAAAATGTTTTATAGTTTAAGTTATAAGCTTTATGATGCATTTGTATGCAATGAGTTGCAATTGTGGTGCAATAAATTCCAGAATACAAGTTATGACTTACAAAATGTATTTGCATTATATGTTGCATTTGTTATGCAATGAGTGTTAAATTGCAAGTTATGATTTGCAAAATGTGTTTACATTTTATGTTGCATTTGTTATGCAATGAGATGCATTTATTATGCAATTGGTTTTAAAGTATAAGCTATGAATTGCAAGTGTATTGCATATGATGTGATTGCATTTGAAATGCTCACTAAAGTTAATAAGAAGGTAATGTAAAGATAAAAAGGAAAGTGTCGTACCAGCCTCTTTGTTATGAGGTAATGAAAGTAAAATTAAAGTTTGACCTCCTAAAGGTGAGGTACAAGACCTCAATGTTTGATGGTCTCAAGTCTTCCACAAGGGAAGCATCATGTTTATGATCTCATGATTAATGAGTTGGTACGAACACTAAAGAAAGTAAGGAAAATGAAAGTTATAAGATAAAGAAAGTTAAAGAACAAGAATAAAGGTTGAGAAAGAAAGGAATATTTAAGTTTATAGAACGTTCATAAAATGCTCATAATTGAAGTTAATAATTGAGCATAAATGGAGTCATGCATTCTGATGTTACTTGAATGCTAATTTATGAAATGTTTATATGTCATGTCATGAAAGACATTTTGAGAAAGGTTATCATGAAACGGTTTATGAACGACGTTTTAAGAAAAACGTTCAAGAAATGTTTTAAGAGAAAGGTTTTACATTAAATGTTTATGAAAAACATTTCATGTTTGCAAGAAAAGGTTTACGAATGACGTTTTAAGAAAAACGTTGAAGAAATGTTTTATGAAAAATGTTTTCAGAAATGTTCTATGAAAGACGTTTATGAAGAACGTTTTTAGAAATGTTTAAGGAAAACGTTTATGAAAAATATTTTCATAAATGTTTATGGAAAACGTTCATGAAGAACGTTTCAAGAGAAAGGTTTTCATGAGAAAAGTTTTTAAAGCATGTTTAAATGCTTTGTGAGATTATGTTTGAACTTGCTGAGCGAAAGCTCATTAAAAGTTTCTCATGCTGTAGGTAACTTATGGGTGACCAATGGGACCCGTTAGAAGAGCTGGGTGCTGCGGAGGACAGATGCGAAGATTTGGGTATGGATACCATCACTGTTTGCTTCCGCTACGTAAAGAAAATGTTTTCCATTGTCTAATGTTGTGTTTTCAGAGTTTTAAGAATTGTATTCAAAGTTTTAAGATACAGTTTATGAACTGTTTTATGTAATTATAAAGTAAAGTTTTAAACTATGATTTAATAAGTGTTTCTTATTAAGTATTGAGAAACGATTTGAAATGATTTTAAGGTCAAGTGTTGAGCGATGTCTCCACTTGAATGCGACGGAGGTCGCGTCAGTTTTAAAGAACGTTTAAGGAAAGAAAAAAAAATTTACTACAGTATTTTCTTACTAAGTAAGTAAGATTACTGTTTACGAAACGATGATTATGAAAGTAAAGTGACTGCCCGAAAAGGCAGGTCGTCACAGGTGGTATCAGAGCAGTATCCTGCCATCCCATCTCGCGCTGTCACATGTCCGCTACACCATAGCTCAAGTAAGTAAGTTAAGTTAAGTAGAAAGAAAAGTTAGAATTTAATGAATACGTATTTATGTTGGGCGTAGCCTTTGATATCGGCACACCTAGATGAGCAACGAGAAGGTAAAAGTCAAAGGATGAACGTGATGTTATATGCTAGAATATCCTCGCAACTCGACAGTAGTCGTTGTCTATTAGCGATATCAAGTCAACGATGACAAAACGTGCTCAATGATGGTCAACAGATGGCCGACAGCTCAAAATCAAGAAGATGAGCTTGTGACACGTTATGATGTTTAGGCGCACAATGGTGTCTCCGTAGGAGCAAATATTACTCTGATGGAGTTATTTTGTATTGGCTACACGTATAACGAGGAAAAGTGGATTAAGATAATGGAATAAAGAAGGTTTGAAGTGATTTCAGTGCTTTATGGAATGAAAGTGCCTGAGAGCAACTTGACGTTAGATCATTAATTATGTTATTTGATCGAGCTTAAGCACTCCTTCGCTGAGCTGAGACATGCGAATGAGCTCGTAACTGCCCGGATGGGAAATACGATCAAGACAACGATGCCCAATTTGGCAGCGGAAACCTCACAGATTGGAGGATGGAAGCTGGAAATTATACGTTATGAGGAAAATTACGTAAAATGTCATTCTAGAATGGATATAGAACCGAAAATTATGGATTTTGTGGTCGGATGACCCTGATCTTTAGAAAGAAATGATGAGATTAGAATGGAAATGAACCCTATTTTCAAGAATAGCATTCAATGATAGAATGCTAAACCCTTAGATGAATGGAAACTGCGCTCAAATGTTGGAAGATCAGAGTTGCGCAGCAAAAGTGTGGTGTACAATTTAAAGGAATATGTCAAGAACATGATGAAAATTGTTGAAGTTCTAAGATGAAGGCTCAGTTTTAATGAAAAAAGTAGTGATTAAGGAAGTATGTCAAGAACGAAAAAGGATGACAAGGAAGATGAACTACCTATGAAGGTGCTGATTTTCGAGGACGAAAATTGTTAAGGAGGGAAGATTGTAACACCCGAGATTTTTGGTGCATTAAAACTGCATTAAATTAAAGATTATGTTAAGACAAAGTACAATTAAAGGAAAATACTGTATAATAAGATGGAAAATTATACAGCGTTAGAGCAACGCAGTATAAGAATTGAATTGTGTGGACCACAATTTCTTTTTTATACTTTTATAAAAGAAAAAGAAAAAAAAAAGGAAAAAATCAGAAAATTGAGGGCAAAATTCGAGACTTTCTCTCTCCTCTTTCTCTCTTTAGAATTCTCTCTCTCTCCTCAAATCTCGTTTGAGATTCCGGCGTTATTTTTCGACACCTCCCATACCAGTGGGAAGCTCTCGTTGAGCTGAGTCCAACGAGGTGTCGTGCCACCCAAATAGCCGCCGGAGGAGGGCTCACGCGCCGCCCAAAGTGGCGGCGAAACCCATTTTTTCCCGACGTCGTTTCTCGGCCGTCCGACCACCAATCGACGTGATTTTGGTGTCTATGGACTCAGTGTGAGGAGAGGAACAAGATGGTACCAATTTTCCAGCTCAATTTTGGCTGGAACAGCTTCGCCGGAGCTGCCCCGTCGCCGCCGTGGAGCCGCCGTCGCAGCCGTCGTGCCTGGTGGCGGTGTGGCACACCGCCGGTGCCAAAATGATCAGAGGGCGACGGCGAGCAAGACCCCTCGGTCAATTGCTCCTTTCTGCCGCCCCTCGCCGGAGAACGAAGGCACCCGCCACCGTCGACGTGGGTGAGTTTGGGTTGGCCATTTTAGGCCGTTTTGTGCCAAATTGAAGGCACAAACACCTTCAGAGGACCGAGAGGAAGAAATTCGGTACCTCAATTGCACGAAATGATGGCCGGAGGACGGAGAACGGCATCTCCGTCGTGCACCGCCGTGGAGCTAGGTGGAGCCGCCATTCCAGGCGGTGTTGAGCTGCCCCACCATAGGGGAAACACTCAGAGGGACACGGGGAAGAAAACGCCCAAGTCAATTTTGGGCTACCGTCGCCGGAGGACCGAGATCGGAGCCGCCGGTGTTAGTCGAGAAATCCATCCTCGATTGGAGCAGATGGAGGCCGAATTGGGTGAAATTGACCCCACCAATCGACTCAGGAGGGTCAAATTAGGGGGGGTAGGCTCGAGCTCAGCCCTCAACGGAGCCAACCGCCGCCGGTCAACGGCGGTCAACGGCGGTCAACGGCCGGTCAAAGGGCAAAATGGGATTTTGTGATCCGGACCTCCGATCGAAGATCCGAGACCGCCTCCCGACTCGTTTCGATGCTCTGAATGCAATGGTGACCTCCGTTCGAGCAAATTCCACTCCGATGAAAATCGTCCGGTACCGACTGCACGCGGATCGAGGCGATTCAAGCAGCAATATCGGAGTCCAGAATGACAGTTTCAAGAATGAATGATCTCCAGGAAGCATTCCTAGCCATTCATGGTAGCTCGAGGAGCACTGCAGAGGATGCTTCACATACTGTAGATGCAGCGAGATACAACTGGATCTGCTTAGCTTGGAGTTCAAGTAAGTAGGAATCTCGACTGCAGTATGAATTGTTTTAGATGCTTTCATAGAAATTTATGAAATGCATGATCAGTGATTGTTACACTGTTTTATGTAAGAATAGGTTTTATAACGTTATAAGGTGACGAAAAAAACCCGTTAAGGGTAAAATCGTCATTTTTAAGGAAACGGCTAGAACGGAGTCGAACACTCCGATTTAGCATAATGTTATTAGATGGAAAATGTTCCGTAATACGTTAAGTAACGTTACGGTCATATGAGATCAGAGATTTCATAAGAGATGTTTTAAGTGAACGAGAGGTAACCGATGGGTTACAAAGTTAAAAGAAAATGTAACCCCGGTGGGTTACAAGGCTAATTGAAGGAAATGTAAACTGACAGTTTATAAGGTTGAGTAAGAGAATGGTAGACCGATAGTATACTAGTCGAAAAAGGAAAGAATGATTAATGTTTACGTTTTATTATCAATCGAGTGGATTGATAATAAAGAAAGTTAATTAATGAATCGGCTGTCGTTTGATCAGGACACAGAGGCCGACTAATGGAAGGAAAAGGAACGGAATAGAGAACGCTAGAGTATAGTTCGGGTAAGTTTCAAACCTCACCTACAGCATGAAGTAAATGATTTTTAAATGTTTATTTATATGATTTGCAAATGTGTTTGCAATTGTTAAGCAAGTTTCTTTTAAAGTATATTTGCATTTATTATGCAAAAAGTTTTAAAGTTCAAGAAAAAAAAAAAGATTTGCAATGAATTTGCAATCGTTATGTTAAAAGGTTTATTTGCATATTGATATGCATAACGTTATTTAAAAGTTTAAGTTATGATTTTTAAAGTATTGAAAGTATGTTTTGCATTATGACAATGCAAAATGTTTTATAGTTTAAGTTATAAGCTTTATGATGCATTTGTATGCAATGAGTTGCAATTGTGGTGCAATAAATTCCAGAATACAAGTTATGACTTACAAAATGTATTTGCATTATATGTTGCATTTGTTATGCAATGAGTGTTAAATTGCAAGTTATGATTTGCAAAATGTGTTTACATTTTATGTTGCATTTGTTATGCAATGAGATGCATTTATTATGCAATTGGTTTTAAAGTATAAGCTATGAATTGCAAGTGTATTGCATATGATGTGATTGCATTTGAAATGCTCACTAAAGTTAATAAGAAGGTAACGTAAAGATAAAAAAAAAGAGAAAGTGTCGTACCAGCCTCTTTGTTATGAGGTAATGAAAGTAAAATTAAAGTTTGACCTCCTGAAGGTGAGGTACAAGACCTCAATGTTTGATGGTCTCAAGTCTTCCACAAGGGAAGCATCATGTTTATGATCTCATGATTAATGAGTTGGTACGAACACTAAAGAAAGTAAGGAAAATGAAAGTTATAAGATAAAGAAAGTTAAAGAACAAGAATAAAGGTTGAGAAAGAAAGGAATATTTAAGTTTATAGAACGTTCATAAAATGCTCATAATTGAAGTTAATAATTGAGCATAAATGGAGTCATGCATTCTGATGTTACTTGAATGCTAATTTATGAAATGTTTATATGTCATGTCATGAAAGACATTTTGAGAAAGGTTATCATGAAACGGTTTATGAACGACGTTTTAAGAAAAACGTTCAAGAAATGTTTTAAGAGAAAGGTTTTACATTAAATGTTTATGAAAAACATTTCATGTTTGCAAGAAAAGGTTTACGAATGACGTTTTAAGAAAAACGTTGAAGAAATGTTTTATGAAAAATGTTTTCAGAAATGTTCTATGAAAGACGTTTATGAAGAACGTTTTTAGAAATGTTTAAGGAAAACGTTTATGAAAAATATTTTCATAAATGTTTATGGAAAACGTTCATGAAGAACGTTTCAAGAGAAAGGTTTTCATGAGAAAAGTTTTTAAAGCATGTTTAAATGCTTTGTGAGATTATGTTTGAACTTGCTGAGCGAAAGCTCATTAAAAGTTTCTCATGCTGTAGGTAACTTATGGGTGACCAATGGGACCCGTTAGAAGAGCTGGGTGCTGCGGAGGACAGATGCGAAGATTTGGGTATGGATACCATCACTGTTTGCTTCCGCTACGTAAAGAAAATGTTTTCCATTGTCTAATGTTGTGTTTTCAGAGTTTTAAGAATTGTATTCAAAGTTTTAAGATACAGTTTATGAACTGTTTTATGTAATTATAAAGTAAAGTTTTAAACTATGATTTAATAAGTGTTTCTTATTAAGTATTGAGAAACGATTTGAAATGATTTTAAGGTCAAGTGTTGAGCGATGTCTCCACTTGAATGCGACGGAGGTCGCGTCAGTTTTAAAGAACGTTTAAGGAAAGAAAAAAAAATTTACTACAGTATTTTCTTACTAAGTAAGTAAGATTACTGTTTACGAAACGATGATTATGAAAGTAAAGTGACTGCCCGAAAAGGCGGGTCGTCACACGGGGTGTGCCAACAACTCGCGCATGCATGTAAGGTGCGCCCCCTGCGCGCTTGATGCGCACGCTAGAGCTAGGCAACGTTTTCTCTCAATCTCAAAATTCATTAGAATAACCTGCAAATAAAATAATTTCAAAGTATTCTCAAAATCACAAATCAAGTCCATTTACTCCAAAATTCCCATGATTCTAATACTTTTTGATATCAGCCACTAAATCCTTTTTATTGAATCATTTTCTAATGATTCCTAGCCTTAATGAACATTTAAGATTCATTGAAAACAACTCCCCAACAATTAACTTACAAGGAACATAAAGAAACTAAGAAATTTTTAAAGTCATCACCTTGTGTAATTATTTGAACTCTTCACCTCTAATTCCAGTTTCTCACTTTCAAAAGATTAAACCAAGTCTTATGATCTTTTTAAACACTTTAAATTAAGCCTAGAAAATCTCAAAAGTGTCAGAACACAAATGCAGCACCTGCTTCAAAGAATTAAAAACCCACATTTATAAAACAAGCCTACCTTCACCTAGGTTTGGTCTTTCTCACTTTTCACCACCCAAATCTTGTTCAAAACACTTGAAAATGGCCTTATTTTTTTAAATCCTAGCCGGAAATAAAGTTGTTTTTTAGAGGATGGCCAGACTTAGGAGAAAAGGGCTGAAAATGAATCTACCTACTTGCTTAATCCCTTTTAAAATACCACACACACACACACACCCCTCTCATTATTTAACTCTTAAGCACTCTTTTATTTGCTTAATTAGTGTTTCTATTTTTAGCTTATTCACTTTCTATTTTTTGTCTAAAACACTCACACACAATATGATGAGTGAGTATTTTACTCATAAATCAAAAATTCCTTGAGCTTAAATATTGTGAAAATCTTCAAGTTATTGTGTTATTTTGATATTTTTGGTGTTATTTTGTAGGGACAATAAAATAGGGATTTATGAATTTTTTTTAAATTAAAAATGGAGCTTGGAAGGTCCCCTAGTATAGGTAGCCCTAGTCTGGCACCACAATGCTGAAAAAGGGAGCTGCCATGCTTCGTGGAGCGCGTGGCTGTGCCGGCTTGTACAATGCATGCGGCCACGCACCTTTCTCCACGACCGTGTGTCCTTGGGAGCTGTTTCATGACTTTTTTGTGCTGATTCAAATTTTGGGCAATCTTGACTCTAATTCTTGATCCAAAGGCTGAGATTTGATGCTAAATGAGCCCAACTTCTAAAAACCCTAGAGCCCCTATTTTGCAAGGAGTGGAGAATTCAGAGGAGGAAACACATGAGTGAAAGCTAAAATAGAGAGAGAAAGAGCTTGAAATTGAAGATTCTTAGGGGATTTTGGTAGATTTTTGGAGGATTCAAGGCTTGAAGCTCATCTCCACAAAGAGTTTCTTCTTTCCTTCTCTCTACCCTAATCTAAGTTGAAATTTGTATTTGTATTTGTGTATTGAATATATTAATTTTTATAAATTTCATGAAAAGATTAGGTATATATGGATTTATCTATGTTTGCTTATATTTTTTACGCTAGAGCTTAGTTTAGTTGGATTTGGATTATGTTTTCATTATTTTGTTGATTATTGATGTAATTACTATTTCAATTTCATTTATGTTTCTCTATACTAATTGCTTCTAGTTTATTTCGCCAATGAATTAGTCGATGCAATTTATGTTTCTTCACTTCAATTTATGCTGTTTTTTTAATTTTGAGTTTTTGTTTGTGTTTGGTTAAGTTTTTTTGTTGTTATTATATTTTGTGGATAAATTTTGGCTATTGTTTTTGAAATATTTGTATTATATGCGTATATATTATATACACTTCAAAAATCGTTAAACATTTTCCTATGTTGGATAAGAATCAAGTTTATGAAAAAAGAGGATGTACATTGAGAATAATAGTTGAAATTATTCTTTGAAAAGAAGTTTGATGAATTTTTTTTTTAATTTTCAAGGCTTTTAGCAATGATTTTTGCAAAGTCATCATTAAAAATAGCACATTAGACTATGGTTTTTATAGAGACCATCATTTAATGTGGCTTTTAGACAACAATTTTAGTAAAAACCATCTAATCTGCCCTTTGTACATGTTTTTGGTATTTTGATCGGGTATTAGACAATGGTTAAATATATACCACATATTACGACTGTGGAATGACAGTTTGGCTAACAGGCTTATATCTTTAGACTAAAACTATCATCTAATCTTCCGTCTGTACCAGTGGGTGTGCTTTCTCCAACAATAGTTCTATAAAAACACAGTAGAAATGAGATGTAAAGTAATAGAGAAACTAAAATCACTTGTATCAAGTGACGGGTAAGAAGCTAGGTCGCGTCTTTCTCTCTCCAAGGTATTAATGAATATAGACGATCTATATCGGCTGTGGTAGCAAGTTAGATAAGGTTTATATGTTAGAAAATTTTCGCTCAAGTAAAAGCTCACACAATTCATAGACTTTTAAGCAAGATGTTAATTTCTACAACAAAGCCAACTTTAAGCCGTGTTAGAATTGCCTCTTAAAACAACATTGCAATGAGTTCCACCCCTAAGATGGCATTTGGTATGCAGTAATCTTGAAGGTGGGAATGGAAATCTGTAAAATTTCTACGTTTGGTTCAAGAATTATGATTTTTGGATTCCTGAGAAACTCAATCCTATGAGAGTCACTTTACCTCATTTTGGGTAATCTAAATCCTACTCAACAATGTGATATTTCTATTCTCCGGAATCTCAAAACAGAGAATCTCACATTTTCTTCCATGATGATGATAAATAAGTAATATAAAATAATATAAAACTATTAAATATTTATAATATTATTATTTAATGTTAATATTAATATATTAATATAAAATAATATATTATAAAGAATTATATTTTTATTATTATTTATATTCATATTCATATTTATATCCATATATTATATATTATTTACCATGAAAATATATTATATTATATATATATATATATAATATTTTAACATAGTTCTATTATTATTAAAATAATAATTTGATAATAAAGGTAATAATAACAATAGCAATAATAATGAAAGTATAATAGTATAATATCAAAATGAAAAATATAATAGTAATATTCATAATAATATCAATATTAAATTATATTATTACTATTATAATTATAATAAATATAAAATATAATTATCTATGTATAATATTTTTTATAATAATATTTTTATTTAATGTTAATATATTAAATTTATTAATAAAAATATATATGAATAATAATAATATAAATATGAATAATAATATTTATATTATTATGTAAAAATATTTATATTTTTTATTTTTTATATTTATATTATTATTATTTAATATTAGTACTAACATACAATATTAATACATTTAATGTTTATACTACAATTTATTTTTGTCAATTATACAAGATTCCTATTACAACCAAATATAGTAATATATTATTCATAGGAATCTAATAAAATATTCATGTGTATAACCAAACGTGATAATATTAGTTTCCTGAAAATCATATTGCTTACTATCACTTTCTTAAGAATATGATTCCTACTGATTAGTGCGTATCAAGCGCCTCCTAAAAGAAATGGTTTGCGGTGAGAGTTCAATTTTGTTAAGGCTAGAAAATTTGTTATTGCTGCTGGTGGTGGGTTTTTTTTTTTAGGTCGAAGATTGATTGTTTCCTTTACAAGTGTTCTTTAGTCATCACTTTCTTAAGAATATGATTCCTACTGATTAGTGCATACTAAACACCTCCTAAAAGAAATGGTTTGCGGTGAGAGATCAATTTTCTTAAGGCTAGAGAAGTTGTTATTGCTGCTGCTGGTGGATTTTTTTTTTTTTTTTTAAGTCGAAGATTGATTGTTGCCTTTACAAGTGTTCTTTAGTCATCCCTCTACAAAGGTGAGATGGGGCTTACCCTTGAATATAGCTAGCTTTGTTAGAAAATTGGGAAAAGGATTACACAGATAACCACTTGACCACTTGTTTATTTATTTATTTATTTCTTTATTATTATTATTATTATTATTATTGTGACTGATACGCCATTTATGGAGTTCGATGAGTTTGTTTAGAGCCCGTAGTATATGTTAATGGTCACAACTCTTAAAAAGTTATAACTGCAATATAAAGGGCGGCTTTGAAATTGATCTTGCAATGGCGAGTCGCAACTTGAAGTGATGTTTTACTTTTTTTTATTCAAAAAGTATATATTGTTTTTCAACCAAATGAATTGACCATATAAACAAGATTTTGAAATGTTATGGGAAGAATATGGAAATAACTTGCAAGATCCAAAAGAGGGAAATAATGTTCAGGAAGAACAATAAATTAAGAACCAGCTTCGGCTAATAACATTGAAGTTTTTTGCTCGTTAGATATACATGATCAAATCAACTAGGAGCCCATGAAAATATCGGTGCAAAATGGCAATTTATTCTTTGGCTCTTTTCACGGTAGAAGCTTTTTTTTTTAGTTAATGTTTTTGAATGTTTGATTTATTAAAATCATATCAAAATAAAAAAATATGCAAAATTAATAGATTTTAATACATATTTAACAGTTTGAAAAAGAGCTCTAACTATAGGTATTTTTGTTATACTCTATCAAAGATTTCTCTATAATTTATGATGTTTGGATGGTTAGTTCATGAAACTTCCAATTCAAACTAAAAACACAATAGCAATTCAACTTACATAAAAGAGAATACTATAAAAAAAAAAAAAGGGTTCAAATTGAATTTTTTTTGTTCAAACCAAGAAATCAAACATCACTTTTACTTTTTGGATTATAATAAGTGCCGAGAACTTCTCCACTATTCTTCTCTATTTATGTTTGGATAATTACAAGCTGACTTTTGTGAACGAGTCACCAGAATTAAGTAGAGACCGCAAAACTTGGTTACTAGGAGGGGGATCTCTCTATGCAAAAAAAAGTCTAAGATTTCACCTTTTAGGATTTAATTCCTCTACGCAAAGGCACTACTCTTGAACCATCTGTCCAATTTTAAATTTCGGTTTATCAAATGACAAAAGAATATAATGTATAATTTGTGGTTTCTCGATCATGTATATCCGACCACTTTATTTTAAAATTTTGAAAAAAAAATGAAAGCAAGAGATGGTGCATATTTTTTTTTTTTAAAAAAAAGATAACATGATATAGTTGGTTGCATGACATTTAGCTCGCCGAAAATTGATAGTAAGCCTAAGTCCTACACTATTTTAGATTAGAAAAAATTAAAGAGTTATTATTGACATTTAAGACTTGTAGAAGTATAGAAATATCTTGAGTTACTATCAACATTTAAAACTTGTAGAAGAATAAATATAATTGCATTTGTTTGAAGTTTCTATCAAAATAATTACTATTCCAATTTAGACTTTTTACATTTCTTGATACTTCAAAATGCCTATAAATTCAAAATGCCGAACTTTCTCCCAACCACAAGTATTCAACCAAGTTAAGGAAGGAATTAACAGCTGATTCACTTCTACATTTCCAACATTTCAAATGGCTCCAAAACCCTTTCCACTTCTCCTCTCCCTCCTCTTTCTCCTCATCAACCTCCACTCTTCCGCCGCGCAAAGCACCGCAGTCAAAGCGATCTACTGGTTTTCGGGGAGCGGATTCCCGGTCTCCAGCATCAACTCTTCACTCTTCACCCACCTATTCTGCGCCTTCGCCGACCTCAATTCAACCACGTACCAAGTAACAATTTCTTCTTCCAACTCCCCCCAATTCTCCACCTTCACAAAAACCGTCCAACAAAGGAACCCTTCAATCAAAACCCTATTGTCCATTGGCGGCGGAGGCGCCAACTCCTCGGTCTTTGCCGCCATGGCCAGCCAAGCAAGCAGCCGCAAGTCCTTCATCGATTCGTCAATAAGACTTGCAAGGAGCTACAACTTCTCCGGCCTTGACCTCGATTGGGAGTACCCGTCGACGACCACGGAGATCACAAACTTTGGGACGCTCCTCACCGAGTGGCGTACCGCAGTCGCCAACGAGTCCCAAGCCTCTTGTAGTCCTGCATTGCTGTTGACAGCGGCCGTCTTCCGCTCCTCAAACTATTACTCCTTGGACTTGCCTGTCCAAAACATATCAAACAGTTTGGATTGGATCAACGTCATGACTTACGATTTCTATGGTCCCGCCTGGTCACCAAACTTCACCGCCCCACCAGCCGGCTTGTACAATGCGACGGCAAGCCAAATTAATGGGGATGCGGGGATAAGAGCTTGGATTCAGTCTGGATTTCCAGCAGGGAAGATCGTCCTTGGCCTGCCGTTTTATGGCTACGCTTGGAAATTGACGAATTCTAATAACAACGGACTTTTTGCGCCAGCTGGCGGTGCCGCCTTATCGACATATGGCGATATCGGATATGGCCAGATTAAAAGTTTCATAACTAACAACAAGGCGCAGTGTGTGTTTAATTCGACTGTTGTGACGGATTATTGCTATTCAGGGACGACTTGGATTGGTTATGATGATGTTAGGAGTGTGTCTACCAAAGTTGGTTATGCAAAAGGAAAAGTATTGTTGGGCTATTTTGCTTGGCAAGTTGGGGCTGACAGCAACTGGACTCTTTCTCAAACAGGTCTGTGCTATCGCAACTCCTCTACCTATAGGGAAGATTGGGGAGATTCTACTCTTCTATCTTTCTATCTCTTTGGTCGTATCCCCTTTATATCCCACTAATAACATCATATCATTTTATAATTATAAGATGTTATGTAAATTGAAATATAACAACAGAAATTTTATCGGTTAAAATTATTATTAACGTGACGTAATGTTGAAAAGAGCTCTACTTACAGCTATTTTTTCATACTCATAGTTAATCAAAAATATATATACATATATATATATATTTGATTTATTTTTTGAAAATTTATGTTGGATATATAGTCTAGTTTTGGATGTCTTTGTTTCTGAAGTTAGAATGTAGTTGCTTTGAAGCTGAAATTCACGGCACAATTAGTTCACAGCTTTATGCTACATGTCTAAATTAATTGATTAATATGATAGCATCTATTGTATTTATTTTTCCAGTAATATTGAATAAAAAAAAAGCTGATTGGTTGTTTTCATGTTTTCTTGCAGCTTTCAATGCATGGTGAGTTATCAGCGGCTGAGAATAATCGTCGATCAGTATACAAGTTTATGCATGTTGATGTACGTGGCTTCTTACTAAGGTTAAAGAAGTTATCCATATTGTAATATTAGACCAAAAAATAAAGGACTATGTGATGCCTATAGTTGTCATATTACTTAACATTGATCATTTTATTTGCCTTTCTTTTCTGCTTCGAGCTCCTAAATTAAGTTCCTAATTAAGAGTAGCACCTCATTGAGCCGTCTATGGTACAAACTACACCAGGGACGGATCCGGGATTTGGTTTCAGTAGGGGCACAACAAGGCATAAAAACTATATACGTAAATCAGGAAAAAAAAATAAAGCTTCTTATAATGTGCTTGACAATAAACTTTTATTGCCGTAATACAATTGCACTCGATCAGTTTTCATGCTTTGAAAGTGGTGTATGATAACCTTATTGTCAATACCATTAAATATATATTTCTCAATGTACATAATTAAATTATCATTCGAAGAGTTTTTTTTTTTTTTTTATCAAGGGAATGTTATACCGAGAGAATAGCATTTAGAGAGGAGATGATTATACGAAAGAATGTTGTTAAAAAACAATAAAAAGAATTCACCAAAAAAAAAAAAAGAAGTGAAAAAGATCTCGACCTTTTTTTTTTTTTAATGGTTAAGGAGGAGATAATCAATCAGTGGAGATGATTTTGTTATTTTTTTAATTTCTAATTTTAAATTTAAAAAAATAAACGGTTTTTTTTTTGGAACTTGTAAGCCGTTCTTTTTTGTAATAACGTTTTTTTAGTGTACTTTAGAAAAAATAAATAATACAAAATCCTTCTTGACAGGTTTAACATAAAAACAGTTAAAATTTGAAAAAAAAAAGTAAACGGTTTTAGTGGTGATATTATCAATAAGTATAGTACTTTAAAAACAAAATTATATGTAAGTTTAGGAAATAGGGATGAATGAGGCTACTTGTCAAGATATAAATGGAGGCACTAATTAAAAATCTAATATACTTATTATAGATTTTTTTTTCCATGCCCCCACTGGCATGTACTTAGATCCGTGCATGGGCTACACACTACTGACGTATCACCGAGCTCACTAGCTCATCCTCTAATATAAAGAGTGTGTTTAGGAACATTGTAATAAGTGGAAGCTAAAACACTTTAACATTTGAGAGTTTTATATTATAGTATATTTTTATTTACATTGTAGTATATAAAAGCTTTACACTGTAACAGTTTGAACAAATATTATCTAACTTTATTGCAAAACAAAACTCGATCTTGTCAACAAATAGCTACAAGGAAATTTAAAATCCAAAAATTAGAGGATCAAATAAATAGGAAGGTTAATCAATCAAATTGTGAAGGGTTCTGTAACGCCCTGAAATTTATTTAATGTTAATGTAATATAAATGATGAATTAGTGTGTCATAATTAACGTTTTAACATTAATTAGATTTTTGGTTGGATTTTAAATTTTTGGTTGTTTTGTTAATTTGGTGAATCCAAATGATTTCTTATTGTTTTAAAATGATGTTTTGAGTTTTAAAACACAACAATTTGTAAAATGTTAAAAATACTCCGTTTTGCAAAACCGTGGGCGGCACATGGTTTTCGCACAGTAAAACCGCCCACCGATTTTCTCTATTTATTTCCTTCCTCTCTCTCTCTCTCCTCACTCTCACGGCACCCTCTCTCTCTCTTTCTCTTGATCTCTCTCGGCACCCTCTCTCTCTCTCTATCTCTCTCAAAATTTTTAAACCCAATTTCGAATCCAAGCTTCGGGTTAGCAAGGAGGAAGCTCGGGGACGTGATTTGGCAGCCGAGAACGCGGATTGAAGCTTCGATTCGAGGTTAGTTTTGAAATTTCTAAACTTTTTCCAAAATTTTCAATTTTGTGCATTTTTGAAATCTAGGTTTGTTTAAGCTTAGAAAACCTTGGA
This sequence comes from Artocarpus heterophyllus, assembly GCA_025403435.1. Lineage (NCBI taxonomy): Eukaryota > Viridiplantae > Streptophyta > Magnoliopsida > Rosales > Moraceae > Artocarpus > Artocarpus heterophyllus. The sequence continues at coordinate 20,844,657 of CM046331.1, read as the reverse complement.
TTTGAGTTGAATGAACTTAGAACAACTAGAATCTAAGCTTAGATTGAAGAAAAACGAATTTGATTCAAGATTTTTCATTTTTCCTCAATTTTTCCTATTTTTGGATTTTCGAGATTTTTGTGTTTAAATCTTGTTTAAATGAGTTTTAAAGTGTCTAAATATATTTTTCTATCATCTATGAATGTTTTCTATGCCTAGGATTTGAGAAAAACAGGTTAGAATCAAGATTTAGGTTTTGGGGAAATCGAAACCTGTGGCTGGAATTTCTGGGTTTTCCCAGTTCGACAGGCTGAACTGCGTGTTCGGCAGGCCGATGTTCTTCCGTCCGATAGGCCAAACCTGGGGAAATGACCGGCTGACCGAAGCAGGGAGTCCGGTAGGCCGATCGAGGCATGAAAAATTTTGTGATTTTTACCCGTTTTCACTGTTTTGAACCTTGATTTAAATTCCAACCTTATAGAATGATTTTAAAGGTACAAATGGCACACTAGGACATCATGAAACGGTTTAGTAACATAAAATGTCTCGAACTAGATATTGATCGACTTAGTTTGTATCTAGGATCGTTCGTGGTTTCGCGGAGCTAACGTATAGCGGACCGAGATTACGGTGTGGGACACCGACACGAGTACTGAGGTAGGACTTCTACCCCATTTCTTTGGTAGCCTGGTTTTGAAATGATTTGGCTTTGGAAAGGATTTCTATTAAAATGTTTTCAATGGCTGTTTGAAAATGGATTTATCGGTTATATTTCAATATACTGTGATCTGAAATGAACTTCATAATGAATGTAAATGACAACACTCGGTAATTGGGTTTTGAACGATAATGATAATAAACATATAGGCATGATGCCATATCAGAGATCGGGTCGTGTAGCGATCGACCTTGGGGGCAGGTCCCGAAACCCAACTGGGCCACTACGATGGTGATATCATAGTTTGCCTAGGTAAAAGAAAAAGGGTGTTTTTGGTTGTGCAAGTAGACTGTTTTGGGTCAGGACGGTTCTACTCAAAATTATTTATTTATTTATTTATTTATTTATTTATTTATTTATTTAAGGTTCCTTTTGAGTACTTCTAAACAATGAAATGTTTCTTTAAACTAAATTATTTTATAAAACATAGTCCTACTGAGCCTTTCACTCACGTTTTATTTGTTTTAAATTTCTCCCTCTAGGTGGTTTCCCATTTAGGTTTGGAGAGGATTCTTCAGACCGAACTCAAGAACAATAGGAGGATTGATTTATATTTTGTATTATTTAATCAAGGCATGTAAGATTTAATTTTATTTGTTTCCTGGACTGTGATTGTATTTATGATATTGTCAGTACCATGTGTGTGCACAAGTTGTGGGTTGTGGAACCCATACTCGCGGCCTTATTATTTTAATACTTATTCGTTTAATGTTTTAAATTGTCTAATGTATATGAACTCTTTACAAAGTGTTTTAATGAATCCCACACTTTATATTTGATTCAAACCCCCTTAAACTCTGGAATTTTAATTAAATTCTCCTTTAATTAACTTAAATAATCCACCACGTCACCTCCCGTACTCCGGGGCGTGACAGGTTCGCTAACCATGGAAGGAGAAACTAGAGATAATTCTCTCATTTAAGGGATTAATTCGTCAACAAGGAAGGTTTGATTTCGGTTAACTGGTCTAATCCATCGACTGTTATGGTATTTTATAATAAGCCTAGGTCGAGCTCTTGTTGATGTGTGTTGAGCAGATCTCTTTTTCTTTTGGGTCTTGTCACTCGAAATTTGTCGGTGTACTTTATTTATCTTTACAGGTGGATCTAGTCAATGGTTGGAATCAAATTCTTGTTAGATGGTGGTTATTTGTAACTAAATTTGTAATCTTTTTACATTAATGAAGTTTTAATTTGGAAAAAAAAAATTTACGTATTAACGGTCAAATTTCCTCTAACAAATATAACTCTTTAGATCACCTCATCATATGTTAACTCATGCATATGAAAAATAAAAAAAAAATGGAGAAATAGAGACTGCGGAGAAAACACAAATTTTTAAAGAGGTTCCCCTTAATTCTGCACTACGTCCATGAAGTTTCCTTTTTGTTTTTTGAACGAAGGGTTGCCGAAGAGAGAGAGAGAGAGAGAGAGAGAGAGATAGAGAGTTGCCGAAGAGCACAAGAGCTAATGTTAAAAGAATGGACTTAGGGCTTCCTACTACAAGAAATAAAACTTTCAAAGGCAACTTTTTTGTCTCTGAAATTGTGAGAATTTGTCTCAAAATCATTTTAGAGGCAAAAATTTATTTGGTCACAATTGGTCTCTACAAGCGGGTCTATGTAGATCATATTTTGTCTCTAATATATAGAGATTTTTAGATGCAAAAAGCGTCTCCAAAAAAAAAAAAAAAGAATTTTGGTCTCAAAAGACAACATATTAGACGAAAGTTTAATTATTTGGTAACTTTATTAAACAAAATTATTTTCTTTTGAGACTAAATTTTTTGGCCTATATAAGTACTTTTTGAGACAAAAATTAATAGTACCTAAAAGTCATCTTTAGAGACCAAACAAGATCAACTTTAGAGACAATTAGTCAATATTGAAACTATTTTCAAAATTATTTATTTAATTAATTATTTTTATGTGAAATTGTTTTTTGTTTCTTTGAATAATACTTAGAGAGAAATTATTTATCTCAATATAGTGACATCCAAAATGTATACTAAAATACAATTTCAGGATATTATAGAAACTTACAAATGTCAAAGATTAAACATAAATACTACATGGTTCAGTTGGTAGGAGGCTGTTTCGCTCAAGCAAGTGACTCAAATTTGAGTCCTTGTGAACGCAGCTGCCGGTGTTGGATGACTCTTGTTACCTTTGGGTCTCTCCATGGGTGGGTCCGGACACCGGGGTTTTCACAAAAAAAAAAAAAAAAAAAAAAAAAACATAAATACTACAAGCCTATATAGAATAATAAAAAAAAGTACAAACATAAAACACAAATAATTCTATATCAAATGTAAACGACAAACCATATATAACATAGTTATGTCTTTTGATACTAGCTATTACTAAATTGTTTAATAAAATCTACTATGTAGATGGAAGCGGTTGAATTCCCTGGCTGATATACTCGGCGACAATCTTTTCTATCATTGCTTATTGATTGGACTGCAATGCAGCGATGGATTGTTGACGTTGAACTTGTTGCGTTGCCATTTGTTCTTGTGTTTCTTGTGGAAGATTTTTTTTGGCTTTCTACAACTTTTTGGAGTTCCTCAAGTTGTTGTTGAACTTCAAGATGTTGTCATGCGTTTGAAGATGATGCTCTTGTACCCTTTTTAGGAAGAGTTCCACCAAGTTTAATGTAGCCAGATTTTTCACCTAGAACTTGAGCACATAATTTGGCCTCATCCGCTTAAGTTGGGTCCACTTCTTCCTCTAATTGTTGATGGTGAGCATGATGGTAAATCATGTGAATTTTATGAAGAAATTATTGACATACTTGAGGTTGACTTCCTTTTGGGATAAAGTTATACTATTCAAGTGTGAATAGTTTGACACAGGTCCAAGAAATAGCAAAATAAATAAAGTCTTAAATTTGACGAGCATCAACATTAATTCGGAGTGGTATAAAACAAATCCATACATTTAGCTAAATAAGTATATTATGTACTTAATGATGATATGATAGGGAATAATTGGCACATTGTTCAAAAGGTGCATCATTGTCACTTGCGGGATATCTACGAGAAAGCAACAGATGGCGCAGAAGATGAAGTTCAATTTGATGAAGATGCTTACCAAGAGGATAAATCCTCAAATGTTCTTGTTATTTTGGAAGATATTGATACGGAGATGGCGCCATTTAATTGGCCAGAAATTCAACCCATTAAAATCGCTTTCAATATCATTGATAAAGAAATTGTTGACAAGGATATTATTGTTGATGATATTGAGGAAGAAAGACTAATTTTTACTGGTGAAAGTCCTGAAACAAAATTAGAAGATGGTGACAGTAGCTATGATGGACACTTTTAGACGTAAATCCATGCGTTAACCTCGTTGAACATTGGTAATTGATCGACGTGCTACTTGTTTTTGGCCAAATAGACATTATTTAAGAGTTGCTATTATTATTATTATTATTATTATAGGTCCATTTTGTTTATTTTTGTTGAACTAATACATAATTCTTCTTTTGGAGAGCTCCTGGAAGTGCCACTTTGTTTGATTTTTATTTATGTATGGACGTTATTGAACTAATAACATCTAAAACGTTTTTACGCATTCTAAGTGTAGAGAATGAAGGAAGAAAATGTTTTTACAAACATTGTCCTTTGCATACAAGAAAATGCAAATTTGTATTCGGATTAATGCTGCATAACTTCTCACTCAAAAAAGTAAAAGAGAAAAAAGAAAAAAAAAAAAAGAAAAAAGAAGGAGCATGTTAACAAAAATTTCAATGCCAATTAAATAAAAACCAACAAAACTTTGGCCTCCAAATCAAGCTCATCAACATTTAAAAATATTATTTTGTTTATAATTGCATTTTTAAGAGAAAATTTAGAGACCACATCATAATTCATCCTTAAAAATAGATTTAGGGACGAAATAGTTAGTCTATGAATATTAAAAAGCTCCCGACCAAAAATCCTTAAGAGACTAATGGATCAAGTTTAACTACTTCAAGAGACAAATATTATTTTGTTTATAAATATAACTATAATACATTTTAGAGAAATTTGTTATTTTGTCTCTGTAAATGTTTTTTTAGAGACAAAAATGTATTGTCTCTGAATATTGAAAAGCTTCCCGTTGAATTATCTTTTGCAGGAAACTTTCCCTCCATATTCATTAGAGACTACATTAATATTTTGTCTCTTAAGACAATATTTAAAGACAAAATGTTTTGTCTCTAAAAAAATATTGTCAAAAGAGTTCAAAAAAGATGAAAGTTTCAAAGGCAATCTTTATCTAGTATCTAAATTAAGGTTTTAGAGACAAAATTAAATTTGTCTCTGAAAATGTCGTCTCTAAATATGTTTTTTCTTGTAATGCACATGACATAGCCTAGACTAAAGTCTAGCCGGACATCTATACATCTTCCGCTAATTACAAGCGGGTATGATAAACAAACTAAAACTAAAAGTGAGAAGACCATCTTTGTTATACATCAATAGCGCCAATGTGTACAAACATTACACAATATGGATGCAAAGGAAAAACTATCATATTTATTGTAAGAAGACAAACATGAAGCCCAAAAAGAAACAAATACAAAAAAAAAAAAAAATGAAGATAGAACCATGGCAAAAGGGAGCCCGCCGCCTCCATCATCTAGCCTCCTCTTGGCGATTAATGTTGTGACCAAACATCCAACGACGACGCCCTTCTTTTCCAAGTCCAATAAACCATGGCCACAGATCCGTCGCCCCCAACCTCCCCTTCCTTCCATCCTAATAGATATCTTCCCTTGCATCAAGTCCCTCAGACCTAGGCCCATCTGTCCAGCACCATCCCACTAGGATCACATAGGTCATTGTCCCCTCCTCATTTGACCACGACACCCTCAAACAAATCGCATCAACGTCAAACTTCGCCGATCACCATGCCTCTTGACCAAGACGCAGAACCCAGCCAATTACCTAAAGTGACCTCATGCCTAGTCCCTTCCCAAGCGTCCCACCCCTCCCACGGGCCAAGTTTTCAGTGACCAACCCTAAGGGGGCGAGAGAGAAGTTTAACACGCATAATTTAAGTGATATTAGTAACAAGAATTTTTAGACAGATTACTCGTTGTCCCCTAAACTATAAGCCTAAGCCTTGTCACAAAATGCCATCCGAACTTTAAGTTTAAAATTTTTCCTCCCAAAATTTATAACCATTGCAAATCTATACCCTTCACTAAATTGTTGATGGAAGACGCCATGCAAAGCACAAAAAAGCCCCCTTGATTACAGGTCTATTTTTTTAGGGGTTTGAGCGCCCATTGTAGTCTCCAATTCTTTTATCTTTATAAGCAAAACCCTGAATTGAGGGTTTGCATTCCTCTTCCTTGAAAGAAGAAGGAAAATATATATATATATATATATAATATACATGTATGTATATCCAATATGTCTACGACGACTACAATGTAAGGAAGCAAGAAACTTTGACATGAGTGAAGGATCTTTAGCATTAATTTTATTCTTTTGAATGTGTTCGTTATGAAACGCGTCTCCTTACGCTGCCGAAACAAACTCAGCTTGGGTAAGTTTTCTGCACTTAAATTTGACCACATTTGGTGCAGAGGTGACTTTATCCGACCTGAGGAGAGCGTTTTGCCATGTCCACCAACTAAATCTACAATTAGCACGACTCAAGCTCGCCAGATTTTTTTGTTATTGAAATTTTGTGCTTTCTATGTATTTTTAATTTTATTTTTCCGAAAGACTATCCCCAGTAATGCGGTTGTAGCCGGATATTAACGGTATCATAGCAAACTATCTTCAGTATTAGGACAGGTTACCATCGGTAACACAAAACTACCACGGGCACCCGTATCCTGCTATGATAGTTACAGAGATATTTTTGATATTCTGGATTTATTGTTGTCATGTTCTTTTGCAAAAAATTCTTCCCCATACTGAAAAAACGAACCATAGGTCTTATTTTAGCATTTATCTCAAAGTTCAACTCAACCAAATATTGCCGGCTTAATGTACACTCATTCGGCACCGCTGACGGTGTTTGCTGCATTTCCATGATGAAAGAGCTGCTTCCAAGAACGACGAAATCCATTAAGAGTGCATCAATCACACAACGAATAGGAAAAAAATTCTCTTATTTTAAGTTTGAAGAAAAACCGTAACATCAGTAAAATCACCAATAACGTTTTCACCATTCCTAACCAAATCCTTGTTCAGTTTCCTCTTCATTTGCAAGATACATGCATAAAAAATTTCGACCATTTCAACCATCAAAAATTTCGGCTCTGTTCGTCGTTTAGAGAAATTAAAGAGCTTCTGTATGCAGGAAAAGCACTCACAGGCAGGTACATTCTTATCCTCTCTTCACTCTCATTCTATCACCCGTCAAGACAGTTCACTGACTAATGGTTATTCTTACACTAAATTACCAAATTAGACAGACAATAACATCGATTGCCTATTGCCCAAACCTTCTTATGTAAGCTCTTGATCTTCTATACACATTAAAAGTTACATTCTCACCCTCAACACACGATACATCTACAAACATTCCCACTTAAAACTCAACAAAATTTCAGCCCCATCAGCTGAAAAAATAAATAAACAAATAAATAAGGTTAGAAATAGAGGATGGCGTACCCAAATAACCCGTTTGGGTAAGAATGTGGACTTCCCGTCCTTCATACTGGAACTGACTCGAGCCCAAAACTTTGTCAAGGAGAACAAGCAACCTTAGCGACTATAACGGAGAAAAGGACACTCATCTTCTCAGGCAAACGCGGCTCAAATGCGCGGCAAGCGCCTCCCTGATCCTCACTCCACTCTCATTCACCTCTCCATCAAAAACAGGAAACCCCGCCTCTTCCTTGTCTCTCTCTCTCAATAACCCCAAATCTTCCTCCACATTAGGCTCACTACACTTCATCACAAAATTGTGCAACAAACAGCAAGTGACAACAACAAACGGCAAAAACTCCACACACTCCTCCTTCCACTCCTTCGTCAGGAGTCCCCACCGCCTCCGAACTCTCCCGAAAGCCGTCCCCACCAGCCCGATCGCCAGGCCATGCGCGGCATTAAACGCCATTTCCTCCAAACTAAAGCCGCTGTCCTCATCGCCTTCCTTTGATTTTTGGTAAGGCGTTAGAAGCCATGGCAACAGAGGGAAACAAGAATCCCCCAACACGTACTGAGGAATCGATCTTCCATCGCTGAGCTCGTAACAAGGCCCGTTCAACAAATCCCTATCTTCCTCCACTCCCAAATACAGCTTTGTCTGGTGCAAAATGGTCTCCAGTTTCACATTGCTCGGCCAACCCGCGGAGACGTCGAGGAATCTCCCCTCGGAATCCACCAGCGCCTGGACTAATAGCGATCCATTTTCCCCCAACATGTCGCCGGAGATTTTGAACCTACCGAAGCCGAGGACTCCACAGCAATTCGGGAGGGAAAGCCAGCCGAAATCGGTCCGGACGCGGTCCGAGTCGGACCGGAGCTCGAAGAGGTGGCCTAATTTGACGTTAATGGAGTGGCAGACGGTGAAGAACGCTCGGCAGGCATCGGCGGAGGATTCGAAGCCGAAGCGGTGGGCGAGGGACTTGTAGGGGGCGCCGTGGGCGAGGCGGAAGAGGGCGGCGGCGAGGACGTGGGTGGGAGGGACAGAGGGGACGGCGGAGTCGAGGGAAGGGGTGAGGAGGCGGAGGAGGAGGGTGAAGGAAGGCTCCGACATGCGGAAGACGTGGGCCCAGCCGGGATCGGCGGAGGAGGAGGAGGAGAGGAAGCGGCGGAACCAGCAATGATGGTGGTGGGAAAGGGGGCGAAGGGAGTGATGTGGTGGAGGAGGGGGAGGGGGAGGGAGAAATTTGCGGAGGGAAAGGGAGGCGGAGGAGAGGAGGGATTCGAGGGATAGGGTTTGGGAAGGGAGGAGAAGGAGGTCGTTGCGTGAGAGGAAGGAGTGGGCGGCGGAGATGGCGGTGGTGACGAGGGGAGTGAGGTCGTCGCCGCCATTGTCTCTATGTTCTCTCTTTGATGCTCCGCCGGCGGCGGCGGCCATGGGAGTGGGGAAGGAGTTTTGGTTTTAAAAAAATTGAAGAAGACGATAATGGTGTGTCGTCCGTTGGTTGAGTTTTTGTTTTTTTTTTTTTTAGTGGGTCTGAAGTGAGTACAAAGCATTTCTGTTTTGATCCGCTTATAACGCCTAATTAGATAAGAGCACGTGATAATCCTGGGAATTTTATAAAAACAAAAGTATCTTATAGATAATACTAGTTGAACTCTACGTAACATAGGGAAGTAATTTTGTATGTTTGGGTTTTAATAACAAAGTAATTAATAAACCCCATTGTAAATATTTGAACTTAAAAGTGAATAAAAAAGGAAAGTAATTCCTCCACACTATAGTCGTCGTAACACTTTAAACTTTCAAATTTTAAAATGTAATATTTGTTTTTTTTAACTTATGAACTGTGAGACAAAAATAGTTTATCTGTTATAATTTTGACAAAAAATTAACAAATAATTTTAAAATTAAAAGGTATTTTGATAATTCTGTTTATATAAATAACCACAAAATTAAAACTATAATAAAAATAGTTTTTTGAAGATTAAAAAAAATCAATTAAAATCATAATACCATATGGATCTCTCTTTTTTATATATATATCAAAATTTTCTTTAAAATTTTATTAATTTTGTTTCACACTTAAAAAATATTTTAAAATTTAAAAGTCATAAATAGCATACCAAAACGACAAAACCTAACCTAAACCATAGTCAACCTAAATAATCATAACCTAAAGTTACAAAACCATAATAAATGCACACATAAAAGCTTATTGCATACCATAATCATCAAATAACATAAACTAAACCAACACCATAACTTAAGCATACTTAAAATAAGAGAAAGGATAGTGATTATACCCTTACAAACACACTTAAATGACTCCTAGATCTCCTCTTCTTCTTAAAATAAGAGAAGGGATAGTGATTATACCCTTACAAACACACTTAAATGACTCCTAGATCTCCTCTTCTTCTTTTATCTTTTTGGCTAGTGATTTTGTGAGTGTGGGATGAAAAACTTTCAAGAGAGAATAAGAAGAGGGAACCGATTTTTTTACAGGGGAAATGGAGGGAAAAATGAGAAAATAGGCCCTTGATATGTAGAAGGATATTTATAGACGCATGACCAATCATACTTGGTTCCTTTACCTGATATTGCTAAGTCTCTAAATAAGACTATGTGAGCTAAAATTTTGTGTTAATGGGCCTTAACGTTAGCGCCAACAAGGGAGAAAGGCAATGGGAGGGAAAAAGCTCATCATGGCATAAGAACACCCATCAAATCGTGAGTAAATCAAAGTCACTTCTAGTTCTTGGTCTTATTCTCGTGTTATTTCAAAGATTCCTCAAAATATGTATATTTTATATTGTTTGGAGGTAACTAGTTTAGCTGACAAGAAATTTTATTTTCCTATACAAGTTTTTTTTTTACTGCTTATTTACAGTCAAATACTAATCTCTAAATAAATCCATATTGATATTAATTGTTAATCAACTAATAAAAATGCACTGTTTTTAATCTTAAAATCATTTCTTGACTACATAAAACCTAAGCTTGATTTTTCTTGCACTTTTTCCTTGGTACTAATATAGCCTTTGACAATGTTAGTTCATGAGCTCGGATAGAATATTTTACCAAAAATGCTACTCGTATAACTCTGATTTTTAATTTATAGGCAATTAAAGACTTGCTATGTGCATATTTCTTGGTACACTAGTAACACCGTGAGGCCCTTGAAAATTCTTTTAAATAGAATTATGAAGTTGTTTATTGATTGAAATTTTTTCCATTTTAGATCGTTGTGAAAAATTAACCAAATTATTCAATTACAAAAAGTTAATAATTTTAAACTTTAATGTTCACTATAGAATTTTGATATTAATTTCATAAATCTTTTAGTAATGAATATAAAACATGATATTTACAGGAAAATCATCAACTTACATATGTAAATTATATTATTTAATTCTAGATTTTTCTTGGTCACTACACCTCACCCGTAGCGGAAACCACGTCCACCCCGCCTACTCCGACTGCCAAGACACAAGCAAGCGCCCTTCTGTGAAGCACCATGTTGAGGGAAAGAAGCCCTCCACTCCACCACCACAACATCATCGATCGGTCGTGTTAGGTGGTGGGCCTGAAAATCATGAAAAACATAGTGGAATAGAGCTTTAAAATTTTTCATAAAGTTTTAGAATCCTACTCATGATGCTACATATAAATAATTGAACAAACACAAACTTATAGGTTTAGCAATAGCTCTGAATGATCAAGCGTTCCAAAACCTTCAAGTCTTTCTTGTTATTCTCCTCTTTCTAGATCAACTGATGTGTGGGCACCAGTGAGATCTCTTGGATTATCTCCATAATATCTCCTTCTAACCTTTCTACTCAGCAGAAATTCTTTAAGCTCTAAAGGGGAGAGCTAAAGAAACACTAGATGGAAGTCAGAGAAAAGTTTACAAAAAATAGAACCTCTAAAGCCTAGTTATAGATGCACCAGTAGGACTTAGTTAGAGCAAAATCTTTCAAAGATTTTACAGAGAATCACGCCTACTAAGGGTAGTTCGACATGATCTCAAAGCTTCCCATAGGAAAGTGACATGTGTCACAACTGCCTCCAACTATGTGATTCAATATCCATCGAGAATCTATATGAGATTCGATTTTGGTTCAAACTGTGATATTGTTTATTTCAACTTTTAAAATAAATATCTTTCATGATTTTTTCAATTATTTATCTTATAATTCAAATAATTATTTGTAGAATCTATTTCAACTTTTGACAAAGATATTTTTCTGCTACAACATAACAAATAGATTACATAAAGATCATGTGATTTATTTGTTTCCTAAAATCATGGAGTGGCACCACATGGACTCCTAGAGCTCCGATGTGTAGCGCCACACAATCTTGTGGACTGTCGTGTGAATTACAATTTTGCCCCTGTTGACAAAATTAATCCAAGAAAGTTTTCATTAATCCATCTGAAAGAATGTTGTAGAGCTAGCAAGGGGACCCGATAGACATATATAATTTAATCTCCAATAATTATTTATAATTTAATTATCTCATAATTAAATTAATAATAATTATTAGCTTTGGTTTGTACCACTATGGGAAATCGAGGCTGCACTCTTAAATTATACACAGAATTATAAGAAATATTAAAACATCAAACATCATCAATAAGGTCGTCCATTGATATAATCATTTGCCATGTGATAATGCCCTCCACAATAATATTCATAATTAGAGCTAGGTTTATAGTTTTTCGTACAACCTTTCTAATTACTTCTTTGTCCATAAGTTCTGTTAATTCTCTAATGAATGACCTTTTATGAAAAAATCATAAACGAGAATTTTGGTAATATTTGATATCCTATATCAAATAGCGAAATCACTACATCCAAGTTTCCAAATTAATACTCATGTGAATATTATCTTAATATCCTATTTTATAGGAGTTGTGGATTCCATAACTGTGAGTAATGTCACCAGCTATCTATATTAGTATGTCTCCAATATACTTAGGTATAGATCATGGATATTACAGATCTTGCTCATTGGCAATCAGAAGGCATAGTAAATAGACGTGAGTCTACTAATCACCTCAAGATTAAGGTAAGATCCATAAAATGATAATCAATGATAGAATTCCAATTTCTTGTTACAGAATTACACAAGAAATTAAATTATACCTTGGTCCATGTTTAATTTTTTCCAAACACACTAATGTTTCTATTCAGTAATCACCATTACTATAATCTAGATAATATTATTCCATATGTTGGGAATAGACAACATCACAATCTTAAGCAAGATAAAGTACCCACCTTTATCTATTGATTATAAACCAAACTTTATACTAAGTACACATAATCATATCCTATTATGGACTTGTACAAGTATTTGAACTTTTATGGTATTTTGCATACACATATTTATCAACATATATATATATTATGGAGAACAATAAGGAATGTTATCTATTAATAATGCAATACTTTATTTCTCATAATGTTCAAACGGGACAAAATGACATGTTTTATAAGCACCAATCCCAACAGGTCACGCACAAAGGCAACAACTAAATGACCATTGGAAAGCAACTCCCCAACACCACATCGCCCCTAAGCCAAGACTCATCGAGACCTCACTGGAGATGCCCTCGTTGCACCACTCGAGTACACATCCATAGGGTCGGGAGTCCGGAGCACAACACGATGGTAGTGCCCAACTCCAGCCCTCTAAACCTCACTACAAGAGTGGTGCAAAGAAAGATGGATAAGGAAAAAACCTAGCCACTACGTGGTGGCTGCTGGCTAGTAAATAATAGTAAAATTATTATTGTTATTATTACTGTCCGCTATTTGACAAATATCAAAATTGATTTGTTCTACGTTTATGCTTAAATGAACAATATATAATGCAATATATTGTTAGGATAGATGTCCTCAAAGCATATGATATTTTATAAATGACATGTTTATGAATGAGAAATTTTCATTATATTTGTATGCATGTGTTATTCAAATACTATATAAATATCATTAAAATTCTATAATTATCTATATGATCTTAAATATTATATATAAGTATTATATACAAAAGGATAATTTGTAAGCATGATAATTAAAATAGTCTATAATATATAATGAATCATAATTAATTAAAGTCTGAAATCTTCAATTGAGTGTTACTAGTGTATGTCATTCTATCAAGAATGGAACAATCTTATCTGAACCGTTAATATAGTGAGTCATTAAATAAGTGCACTATACATGATGTGATTATATAAGATCGAAACATAATGTGATATAAACATCTAATAATCTTTGTTAAATATAGAAAATTCTAAATACATTCATCGATGGTCATATATAAGATGATCTAATCTTGATTTATTAGCATACTCTTAGCTATAGAGTTATGTCATTTAATTTACTTTGTATGGATTTGAGCACTAATCATATTTCTTATATTTTAGAGGCATAGTGAAGTAAGTAAATAAGAATGTTAATATTACAAAATGGAATCTATTCATTCTTTAACGAGAAGTAAATAAATAATTTTCTTAAGTATTGATTCGAGTCTTGAATAATATAAGTGCTTAATTCGTGATTAAGTTCATGAATTTATTAATCATTAGAGAATCAATAGCAGTCAGGGGTAAAGAAGTAATCAAAGAGGTTAATAGACTTTACCTAACTCTAATTATGAATTATTTATGGAGGATCAATTTATATATAATGACTATAGCAAATAGAGGACTCTAAGAAATGAGTAATTACATCTGTAATTTCAGGAGCACAATTTCAAGTAATTAGTAGAGTTACATTAGAATTAGTAAAGAAGTAATATATTAATTAAACTCTTTATTTATTAAAGCTTGAAATTATGGGTCCATTAATCCCTTGCCATCCTTGTAAATACTGTATGGACAAGTTGAATTATTAGTTTAATTTATTTATTAGAATTGTAGAATTTTAAATAAAGTATCACTCTAAATTAATTAATTATGAATTAATTTATAATTATTAAATAATAAGATTATTTAATAAAAATAGATAATTAATTTTAGAAAACACATAGTAGATGGGTCCCACTGTGTGGGCACATGCAATAGAGGGAAGTGTTCCCTTGTGCAGTCCAAAGCTTGTTCACTAAGTTTCCATATTTAAAATTTTTATTTTTGGATAAATATGATTTAATTCAAATGTGAAAATTTAAATTTAAAAACAAATAAGATTGTGTAACAAGCAGTATTCTTTCTACACAGTATAGTGATTGGCGCCATATGCATAGAGACTCTCTCTCTTTGTGTGGCGCCACATGCAATGTATGGAAGGGAAACTTGCATCTTTTGCGTTACTTGTGTCTTTTATGTTAATTAAATATTTGATACTAAATTAAAATAAATGAAGTTTTAAGAATTAATTGGGTTTCACATTCTAAATGAATAGAAGCCTCTTATATTTATTCTACACATAATTTAGAGTCTTGGTTAGACTACTAAAATTCTGCTAGAGTGTCTACGCGTGTAGAGAGAGAAAGAGAGAAGAAAAAGAGTTCTTCATCTCAAGACCTGTTTTGCTCATGTGTTGAGATTAACGGGTGACAAAAGTAAGCGAGTGATCTTGTAGAATCCTGCAATTTTGTCTACGCCTACCTTTTCGTCCATCCAGTGCCAAGGATTAGGTGAGGAAGAAGGTGGTCGGTGGTTTCATTTTGAGAATGTCTTTTCCTGTTGGCAGAATTCTGATCTTTTCTATTCATCCAGGTAAGCAAAATCATATGTATTTATTTAGCGTTAAATTAATATAATCTATAACATGTTTTTACAAAAGTTTTGATAACATTTTTATTATATACGTTCCACATTATATCCATGTTTTCACTATTTTTGTTAAAATCATTTTTGACAACCAACAATTTGTTTAATAGACAATTGTTAATATGAAAGTCATATAAGGATCATTATTAATGCATGAAATGTTCACATTATTATTTATTTCACCAAAAATATCATAAATATAACGAAAGTATTTATTTCTTAAGGCACCAATCCTAACACTAAAGCCCAATGCTGGCTCCGTCCATGGAGCCACTGTCCCACAGTGCAATGATGTCGGAGCACTCATGAGCCCCCATCTCGTAAAGAACACCACGACCACCCCTCCTACTCCAACCGCCTAGACGAGCCCCCTTCCAAGGAGCACCATCTTAAGGGAAAGCAACCCTTTACTCCACGGCATCGACACTCGGTCGCGCGCAAAGGCAATGACCAAATGACCACTAGAAAGCAACTCCCCAACACCCACACCGTCCACCCAAGCCAAGACTTTGGCGAAACCTCACCAAAGACACCCCGTCGCACCACTCGAGTACCCATCCATAGGGCCAAGAGTCTAGAGCACAATGCAACTGTGGCGTTGGACTCTAGTCCTCTGAACCTCACTGCAAGAGTCTGGAGCACAATACAATGGTGGTGTCAAACTCCGGTCCTCTAAACCTCACTGCAAGAGTGGTGCAAAGAAAGAAGAAGTGAAAAAAAAACCTAGCTGCTACGTGGTGGCTGGTAAATAGTAGTAAAATTATTTCCATTCGCTATTTGACAAATACTAATTAATTTGTTCTACTTTCACGCCCAAATGAACAATATTTATTGCAATATATAATATAGAAAATGCTATTATACAACACACAAGCTTCAAACGACTTTTTTATGTTTTTCTCCTCGTCATGCACATATTCCATTCCAGTCCCACTATTTAATCGAAGCTTTGTGTGCCCCAGCATCTTCAACTTCCATATTATGCTCCCCAAGCTGGTGAAGCTCCATTAAATCATTATTTAAACATCAGAACAAAAAAATTAAAATAAAAGTTACAAAGGGGCAGTAAATCTGTATCTACATTCCACGTCCCACAAGCACTTGAAGCTTATGTCAAAGTGTTTATCAGGCATCAGAGCAAAAGATATTTAATGAGGCTGCAAAATGGCAAAGCTCAAAGATCCCAAGATGCTCTTGGAACCGCTGCAAACTATACTGTCTGCGCACCAATGAAACACAAAATGTATATATACCAATTGTCTATAAAACCAGGTCGTCATACTAACAAACTGTATTACCATTCACCAACCAATTAAGGGATTAATGGCTGGTTTACAAATTGATTTAAAAAAAAAAAACCTCTATTTTCCATTTATGCTTTTGAATTATCCTGGCGTACGTGCATAGTAACTTTGGATTAAAAGACAGAAAATTTTTTTTGCAGTTTACCCTGCTTTGCGAATTCGTGAGTAGAGAGTTACATATAAATCAACAATTAAGTCGTCCTTTTCAGTTAAGGGATTTTTTTTAAACAGGGATTATTTTTTTATGGTACTGATAAAAATATTTCATAAATAACAGTAGTTTTGATTATTTTCTTATGTATTATCGTCACATAAAAAAAAAAGAGTATTGCTGTTATAAAAATAAGTTTTTTTAAAGATTAATTACAAAAATTTCCCCTTAATCATACCCTTCGTTACAGTGTGCCTCTGATCTTCAAAATGTGACATGCGTTCCCCTTGATTTATGAAATATTAATAAAAAAAACTCATTTTTTAAAATTTACAATAATAAAGACTTATTTATAATTAAGATGTGATACATAACATAGGAATTTATTAGTAACTCCATCTTGCCTTAAAGTGATTTGAATTTTAAAAATTGATGTAATATATATTAATTGTTAAAAATAAACTATTTAACCTTAATTTTTTTTTAAAAAAAATACTCTCCTTTCACTTTAATGTGACTGAATGACTGTAAATTAACAGTATAATGATTTACCAAACCGTTTATCATTTCTCATTATTTGTGAGATATTGTGTTATTCATGTTAAAAATCATAATTTAAGGTTTTTTTTGTCAATATTTTGTAGATCAAAGGGAACAAATTTTGCGTTTTGAAGTTTGGGGACATAATATTACAAGGGCTATGATTGAAGGGAGATTTTTTAAATTAACCCTTTTTGTTAACAATGCAAGTGGAATCTTTTGAGCTACTTATTATTAAAATTAAATTCTAGATAAAGAAAGAGAGTGGCCATATACTACTAATACTCTATATGCTAAACATACCCTTCGGACTCGTTTAACAACAACAATGTTAGTTTTATCAAGAAGACTTTTTAGCGATAAGAATATTGTGACTAAAACTTGTTAATCACTCTAAGATGTAAGTGGCTAAATAGCAGTCAAAAAAAAAAACAAAAAAAACCTTTGTAATCCTTTAGTTCAACGACGATAGTTTTTGTAGCTAAAAGATGTGTACAGAGTCGAGGTGCCAACTCTTGCACCCTTTTTTATCAAAAAAAAAACAAAAAAAACAAAAGGTCAGCAATGATGTATGTTATAGTGACATGGTATGTACAGAATTTTTTTGTTGTTGCTAAAAGGTTTACCTTTTCTTTCTGTAGCAAAACATTCGTGTTACTTTGACATTTTTAGCGACAACCTTTTACCCTATAATGACAATATCTGTCTTCCTGTAAGTTTTTTTTTTTTTTTATTGTAGTGACTTAAATCATCGCAGTTTTTAAAGTAGTGTTAAGATTTAATTTTTCCCTAATATTTTGATTCCAACTCAGATAACACTGAGTTGTTACCTATTCACTAATAAAAGCAATCTTTTAGTAATAACTAGTTAAAAAGTACGCATAGAAGCATGTTAAGAAAAAGAAGGTAAAAAATTAAGAACAAAAAAACAAATATACATGAAGAAAAGGACAAAAATGTGAAAAAATAAATATGCATGAAAAAAAAGAGACTATAGTGTGAAAAATAAGAGAAAAGAAAAAAAAAAGGTTCAAAAAAAACGTAGAGAATCTTGAGAAACGGATTCTCTCGTTTAGGATCAGAGAGATTATCCTCATGATATTTTGATGGCTTCAAATAAAATTTAACAACACAAATTTAGAAGGGCATATTATTCTCTTACTATCATGATATCTATCTTTTTTTTTTTTAGATTATTAAAAAGAGACCCCAGAGGGCAATTAGATTTTCCCGGTATTTAAAAAAAAAAAAGGAGTCATAAACAAACAATTATAAACCAAGTAATTGATAAATACCGAGTTCTACCAAACTAACACCGCGATATCGTATCAGTGTGTAAAAGTAACCCAGCAATCCCCTGTTCTTAGCATAAGAAACCTTTCTCGAAATACTCTGCAAAACATCATACCTAATCCAGGTCGTTCCAGCATAGCAATAATCCGCCACAACCGTGCCATTAAACACCGTTTTCCCTTCATTCTGCTGACCATCTATGCACTCCCTGATTTCCATATACCCAATTGCCGAATCGCCAGGCAAAGCAGGTCCCTTTGCCGGTTCCTGTTTGCTTCCACCGGACGCCAAGCATAGCCAAAGAAAGGAAGCCCCAGAACGATCTTTTCCCCGGGAAAACCCGCTTGAATCCATGACGAGACCCCAGCATCGACGCCGTATCTCTCCGTTGGAACTTTGAACAATGAAGCCGGTGGTTTCGTCAATGTCGGAGACGATAGCGATCCGGGGGTGTAGAGATCATAAGCCATTACGTTGATCAAATCCAAGCTTCTCGAAAGCGCCGGGACGACGTAGGGGACCGAGTAATAGTCCGAAGAGTAGAAGACCGCCGCGGCAAGGAGCAGTGGGGACCGGTCGGTGTTGCGATCCTCATCGGCGACGGTGGCGCGCCACTCGTCTACGAGGTAGCCGAATTGCGTCATCTGCGTCGAGCCGGACGGGTACTCCCAGTCGAGGTCGAGGCCGTGGAAGTTGTTGTCCCTCGCCAGCCTTATCGACGACCGGATGAAGGCCTGGCGGCGATTCCAGTCGCTCGCCATGGCGATGTAGTCGTCTTTGTTAGCTTTGCCGCCGCCGATTGAGAGTAGGGTCTTGATGGAGGGGTTTTTGCTTCGAACCGTCGATGTGAAGGTGGAGAACTTTTGAGTGTGTTGAGGGGGAATGTAGGCTTGGAAGGTTTGGTTGTTGAGGTGGGCGAAAGAGCAGTAGAGGAGGGTGAAGAGAGATGAGTTTATGGTGTTGGCGGGGAGCAAATCCTCCAGCTCCGAATACCAGTGTGTTTCCTTTCTTTTTTTTTGCCATTCAGACAAATAACTTTCAGCGACTAAAAAATCAAAACTACCCCTCGTTTCATACCGTCGGTTTAAAACTGTTTAATATATTTTAAATTACAGAAAAAATTTAAATTAATATTTAATAAAATTAATCTAAACTATAAATATAGTTTTAAAATAGCTAAAATCTTTAAAAATTTAAACTTTGTACACTTTTACTCTTAAATTCACACAATTTGAACCATTTTTTACAATAAAAAAAATTATTATTGTTTTTCTCTTATAAATTTTAGTTTTTCAAACACTAATTTTCGTTTTAAACTTAATGTAATACTTTATTCTTATTTCAAACCTTTACATTTCAAACTTTAGTTTAAAACCCCTATTTAAATTCTACAGTTTAAAATCTTCATTTCAAATCATAAAATTTTAAACCACCACAACATTCTGTATCCACGTATTAAAGGAACCGTAAATCTTTGCATTCTTCTCTTCTCCCCTTTTCTTTTCTTTCCCTTTCTTCCGCAACGGCAGTGTCGGCAATTTGTCTCTTCTCTAGTTGTGGTTCTAGAGTTTTGCGCATGCCGCTGTTGGGGAATAACTGAACCATCCCACCCCAAAAACATCATGACACCACCCCATGAACAAAACTCCCAACCACCGCAAGCAAATGTCGACCTAACCAAGGAGATCCAGCAAACGGAGTGAGATAGTGAGATAGTTTTGCTACCGGCCCATAGAAAGGGGACGTCATAGAGGCGCAGAGATGTCCCGATCAAGTCACAAGTCAGTACCCGTATTGAGAGGTGGGCTGCCGAGGGAGGAAGAGGAGAGGGAGGGAGAGAAGAAAATAAGGAGGGAGAGAGAGGGGGCTGAAGTTAGGGTAAGGAAATCAGGACTATTTTGTATTTTACTTTTTTTTTTAATTTTTAAATCTTTATTAATTGGGTAAATAGACTTCATATTATATGAAAATGAAAATGGTATACGTGCCATTATCTCTTACACACGCGCATCAAACAAACTTATTTTGATTTTAACCTACAGGTTGTCCTAACAATGTTCAATTTGATAAATATTATTTCCATGGAATTATTTTCAATTCCATCATTTCTATAAGAAAATTTAAAATATATCATTTCTAACGAATTCAAAGACATAATTAATAATAAGTTAGGGTTAGATTAGGTAAACATATATTATTTAAGAGTATTTTGATATTTTTAGCTAAAAAAATCATACGAAGGAAAAAAAAAAAAACGATGGAACTCAATAATAATAGTAAAAAAAAAGTAGCCTGATGGGTTTTGATCCGTAGTCTGCTAGACTACCACGGTGGCCAGACAATGCGCCACTAATGCCAGTGATAAGTTTTGCTATTACCCACGAAATATTGCCAGTGGAGAGAGGATATTGCTAGGAGAGAAGTCACATATATTTTAAACAAGTTGGAGTACATGAATTATCCATTCTGTTTTTGTTGATAAAAGGCAATATTGATGATATTTTTTTAACAGTTTCAATATGTACAATTATTTAGTTAAATAAGAAATCTAAATGAGACAGTTGTACTGTCAATAGCCCCTTAATAAGGTCTCCAAAGGTTTTGGCTTTTGTTTTTCTAAACTCTAAAGCTAGTTTCAGTTTTCACATGGCGGTCATGATTTTTATGTACACTAATCAAACCGAGACTTTTTTCTAGTGATTACTGTTCGCAAAAAAAATATCACAATTACTTGGTGAAAATGTTGTTAGCAGACTAAATTGGAAGGTTTTTTGTTTGGATTTTTCTTGGACCCAGACCACACTGATTGAGTTTTCTTTCTTTTCTTTTTTTTTGCGGTATTTAATTTGGCTTATTTATGTTTTATTATCATCAAGTATTTTATAAGATGTTTGGAAAAGTATTTTTAACAATCTATTTGAGTTTAAAAATTGTAACATATAAAAATTTTATATTGTAAATTTTTATTGTAGCATTTTCTTTCTTTTTTTAGCTATGTTTAATTTGGTTTATTTATGTTTTATTATCATCAGGTAATTATAAAGTGTTTGGAAGAGTATTTTAAACAATTTATTTAAGTTTAAAAATTATAACATATGAAAATTTTATACTATAGTTTTTTATTGTAGCATGTGAAAATTAGTTTGGATTACTCTTCCAAACATGTTATTAATTTTTTGTCATTAGGGAAAAAAAATTGTTTGAATTTTTTTGGGTACCCTACTAATTCTATTTTTTTATTTTATTTTAATATCACAAGCCTTGTTTTCCACGCCTCCATTTGGTCCTCCGCGTATATTGTACGAGTCTATGACAATTGACAACTGACAAGACATATTAGTAAACAACCGGCCCATTGAAAATCTGACATCCCTCAGTGCTATCTTTCCTTGACATTTTGTATGTGAAGATAGTGATAGGAAATTTTCTGAGCTGCAATTCAGCAGACAACTGTGAATTTCCTACTAGAGCTGTTCAAGACTTATCTTCTGAAGTGTACAGGTTAAAAACGGTAAGCTATTTTGACTTGTGTTTCTTGATTATAATGATGATTTGTTTTATTGATTCACATAATTTGATTTTCTTTTTTTGTTTTTTGTTTTTTGGCATTCAGGATCATACCAAGAGCTACCCAAAAGCATAACAAGTCTCCATGGCAGTAAAGATTGTTATGATCGTTCTTGTCCACATTTTCCATTTTTTGGAATTATTTCAGCCTTCAAGAGCACAATCTTGGATCAAGTCAGGGTACTGGTACTATGACACTGATCTCTCAAGTTTGGACATAAATTCAGCGCTATTTACTCACCTCATTTGTGCTTATGCTGATCTAAACTCCTCTTCCTATGAGCTCTCTATCCCACATGAGCTAAAATTCTCCACTTTTGCAAATAATGTCAAGCAGAAGAACCCATCAGTTACCACACTTCTCTCCATTGGTGGTGGGAATGCAAACCACTCGGTTGTCTCAAACATGGTCAGCAATTCGTCTCACAGAAAGTCTTTCATCGACTCTTCTATAAAACTGGCCCGGCTCTATGATTTTCAAGGCCTAGACCTTTGTTGGGTTTCACCAACCACTGTCTCAGACATGACAAACATGGGAACCTTATTTGAGGAATGGCGAGCTGCTGCAGTTTCCGAGGCTGCAAAATCCAGCCGGAAAGAACTGATATTGACTGCTGCAGTTCGGTATACACCAGACGTTGAAGATGCTTCTTTCCCCGTGGAGTCAATCCGAAGCTACTTGGATTGGATACATGTCATGGCCTATGACTACCATACGCCTGGGCGGGAGAAGATAACCGGTGCTCATGCCGCTCTATATGACCCTTCAGGCGGGGGTAGGGCCAACACCGATTCCGGTATCAAGACATGGATTCGTAGGGGACTACAGGCTTCCAAAATGATTTTGGGTTTGCCTTATCATGGCTATGCTTGGAACCTGACGAATCTCACGGAAAACAACATTGGAGCACCAGCAACAGGTCCAGCTGTTTCGGAAGACGGATCTATTGAAGACGATGGAGTCATGAGGTACAAGCAAATTAAAAGATACATTGAAAGAAATAATGCTCAAGTAATATACAATGCTACTTATGTGGTAAATTACTGCTTCATTGGATCTACCTGGATCGGTTTCGATGATGTTGAAGCTGTTAAAGTTAAGGTTTCTTATGCAAAACAGAACAAGTTACTTGGCTTCTATGCCTGGCATTTAGCCAATGATGACAATTGGGTGCTTTCTCTTGCGGGTAAAAAACTTGCCAAGTTTCTTTTAGTTTTCTTCCACCCAAAGTAAGATATTATTGAACTTACATTTTTCGGTTTTAAATTTTACGGATTGTCTGGGCTGTTTTAGCCAGCAGACTGGACATAGGAATAATTGAAACATGATCAAATCATGGAAATTATCTAATCACAATTGTTTCTGTAAACTAATATCAAATTTAACCATACACTTTGAAAAGAATCCCCAAGTTTTACATTCAACGGAACTTCTAGGAATTGTTGTTTTAGTCATTGGATTATTTTTATAATAGTCTGAAATGTGAATTTATACAACATTGTTCCTAATCCTAAGTCAGATCGTTGAAAGATTAATCCAACGACCGAAACAACAGTTCTTATCAGTAGAGCAAAACGACAATTCCTACCATGAGACTTCCCTTCTATATTCTGATAGAAAAATAACATAAAAATATAACGCGCCTTTACACTTGATACAAGTATGAAAGGAATGAAAAACATCAATGCAATTTCCATTAATCCAACTAGCAGGTTAACCAAACCCCCCTCAAAAAAAAAAAAAAAAAACAACATTTTAACCAAATTGCCCATCTAAAATACATATTTCGACTAAAGGATAGAAAATACTCCTCTACTGCAAATTATTGAGGCGCATCTTTTTCTTGCTTTAATGATTCAACTTGTTTTGATTTTCAAGCTCAAGAAGCTGGAAGCAAGAAAAAATACAAGGGCAAAGTGTTAGTAATCGTCTTGCCAACAACAGTTGCAGCTATTTTCCTTGTACTAGCCCTACTGTATTATTTCCAGAAGACAAAGCTCAAGTCAAAAGGTATATTTTTAGATAAAGTTCTCGCTCTTCTGAGCATTCAACTTTTTGTATTTAACGTGTTTTACTTATACCATTTGCTTCTGGGAACGACATATAACAGCTAAAGCATCAAAGGTTAAGGAAAACTATGTAGCAGGTGCAGGAGATTTTAATAATAACACTCCCAATCTGCTAGTCTTTAGCCTTGCCCACATTGAAGAAGCTACAGATAATTTTTCAATCAGAAATAAGCTTGGAGAAGGTGGATATGGTCCTGTTTACAAGGTAATTAAGAAAAGCATTTATTGATCATTCAAAATGAAAAAAACAGCTTAAACATCCTTTGTGTTTCGTCAAAATACCGCGTTAAAAATTTTATTCGGAAGTAGTTTCTTGACTAAACACAGAGTATTTTTCAACGTTTGGTTGGGCTTGTCTGTGAAAACAAATTTGTGTGTTTATGAACACGAGTCTGTTGGCCAGGGTGTGTTGCCAGATGGACAGGAAATAGCTGTGAAAAAGCTGTCAGCTTCTTCTACACAAGGCTTCGAGGAATTCAAGAATGAGGTTGAACTTACAGCCAAACTTCAGCATGTTAATCTTATCAAGGTCTTGGGATGCTGCATCGAAAGAGACGAACAAATGCTGATCTATGAATACATGCCAAACAAAAGCTTGGACTTGTATCTCTTTGGTCTGCAAATTTTCCCTGTTTTTCAACTATAGTAAAATGATCCAATTTGTGTCTAAGGAAAATTAAGATTAGTTCATTATGGAAATTTATAATCTCGTGCATTGTTTTATTTTTTTTTACTTAAACTTACCTCTGTTTATTTGCTTGATGCACATGACATGATTAAAAAACCTATTTGTTCGTAACCCAATTAAATTTTTGTAGATCCTGTTCGACGGTTTCTTCTGGATTGGGAAAAACGAGTCGGCATCATTGAAGGAATAACTCAAGGGCTTATTTATCTCCAAGAATACTCGAGATTGACAATAATACATCGGGATCTCAAAGCTAGCAATATATTACTTGACG
Organism: Artocarpus heterophyllus; assembly: GCA_025403435.1. NCBI lineage: Eukaryota > Viridiplantae > Streptophyta > Magnoliopsida > Rosales > Moraceae > Artocarpus > Artocarpus heterophyllus. The sequence continues at coordinate 20,819,683 of CM046331.1, read as the reverse complement.
AAGGTATGAAACCTAAGATTTCAGATTTTGGAATGGCCAAAATTTTTACGAAAGAGGCACCGTGAAGCAAACACACGCCGGATCGTAGGAACATAGTGAGTAGCATGCTTTATACCAATTAAAACTGCTTTATGGAAAAACTAACCCTTTTGTTGAATTCTTAATAAGATGAATGTGTTCAACCATGAATTGTAGTGGCTACATTCCTCCTGAATATGCTAGGCAAGGCTTATATTCCACCAAATCAGATGTTTATAGCTTTGGAGTTCTCCTGCTTCAGATCATAAGTGGCAAGAGAAATAGTTGCTTTTATGGTTCAAATGAAGATTTAAGCCTCCTAGAATATGTAGGTTACATTTACTGAGGGTTTTCATTTCCTCTGTCTATGAATCAAAATTACAGTTCTACCTTTTTTTTTAGTAAATTGCACTGTTGCATCTCAAACTATTCATTTTTGCATAATGCACTCCGAACTTTCAATCTTGACAAAATACACCTCTCAATTTTGATATCATTGGCAATTGAGGTCTAGTAGCTAATAAACGTTCAAAAGTATGCATAATTTTGGTCACGAAATTTATATGAAAGTTTTCTTAAGGATTAAACTTGTCATTTTAAGAAAAAATTGAAGCTCAAGACGTGAAAAAAAAAGTTTTTAATGAAAATTAAAAGTAGCTATTGGACCTTGATTGCAAATTATTTAAAGTTTAGGTGCATTGTGCTAAGAGTGAAAATTTATTGTGTATTATTCTAAAAGTGAATAGTTCAAGATGCAAGAGTACAATTTTCTTAAATTGTTTTAATAGCTGAATCAAACTTATTAACTTATCTACTTACTGACAATACAAAATGGATAACATAAATGCAACAAACTTTCAGGCATATGAAATGTGGAAAGAAGGCAAAGGAATGGAGTTTATGGACAATTCACTTGATGACACACTCTCATCTTGCAAGTTATTGAGATGTATGCAAATAGCTCTCTTGTGCGTCCAAGAAACTGCGAACGAGAGGCCATCCATGTTGGAAGTTTCTTCAATGCTAAGGAATGAACATGTTGCTATTGCAATTCCTAAAAAGCCCGCCTTCTCAAGCAGAAATGAAGTTCCTCAGGATAACTCATCTTCGGTCAACGAGGCATCTATATCCGAGCTGCTTGGCCGACCATAGTGAAAGATCTTTCACACAAGGAATTCTCCATTGTTGTACAATCTGAGAGTGTTTGATAACATAGTTTGAATTGAAACACTATAGCATACGAGGTTTTATGTTGTAACAAACTTTCGCTTTACACTATAATATGCGAGAGCTTTACTTTTATACTATAGTAGTTCTAATTAAGTTTGTCAAACAAAACCTCTATAAGTACCACGTCGATTGATCTTTGGTTCCAAGGGTGCTATAATATTGGCGTCTGATGTATGAGTCCAAGGGTGCTATTAGAGTTTTGGGGTTTTTTTTGAAAATACTGAAGTTTTTGTAACAAACCTTTAGTGGTCCTACTTTGTATATGGTGCTTTTCATTCAGCTTTTTCTTGTCAAGTAATTAGAGTGTTGTCTTTCACCATCATCTTCCTCAGAGCTTTTCTCCATTTTTTGTAATATGGTATCAGAGAGGTTTGCATCTACCATACTCTAATCGTCTTTTTCTTTCCTTTGATCCCTCGTAATGGCCAAAGGTGGTAGTGGAAATCGAACCATTGTCGGAACTTCAGCTTTGCTAGTTATGGATGACACTTCCTGTCCCTTCTTCCTTCACAATGGACACCATCTAGGAATCGTTCTGGTCTCTAATCTCCTCACAGGATCCAACTATATCACTTGGAGTCATGCCATGGTAACTGCCTTGACAACCAAGAGCAAATTGGGGTTTGTCAATGGAAGCATTCCTTGTCCAGACGCAGATGATCTGCTCTTTGGTTTGTGAATTCGTTGTAGCTCTTGAATGCTGTTAGTAGAGAAATCACTAACAGCCTTCTCTATATCGATACCACTACGGAGATCTGGTCTGATCTTTGGGATTGCTTTCATCAGAGCAATGGTCTAAGAATCTTCGAGATGAAGACCAACATTACTGCTTTATGTCAAGGATCTCTCGATGTAAGCATATACTTCACTCGTCTGAAAATTCTCTAGAAATAGCTTAAGCTTTTTCAACCTGTTCCAGTTTGTCGCTATGGAGGAATAAAAAGTTGGATGGACTATCAGCAACAAGAGTATGTCATGCAATTTTTGATGGGCTTGAATGAGTCTTACTCTCAGACTCGTGCTCAAATTTTGCTGATGGACCCTTTATCTCCTCTGGCCAAGGTTTTTTCTGTGGAGGTTCAAGAGGAATGTCAACGGGCCATTAATAATAGAGTTGCTACACCCAATGCGATGGTCATGGGAGACTCGGCTCATTAGGTGGCGACGGTAACAGCGACAAGTTTCAGCCCCAAGCCTAAATACAAGCGATCTCATTGCACGCATTGTGGTTTGCAAGGTCACACGATTGACAAGTGCTACAAGCTTCATGGCTATCCTTTTGGTTACAAGCAGAAGATGAAACCTCCTTCTAGTAAGTCTCAAGCTAATCAAGTCATAGCTACTATTGTTGTGGAAAATTCTTCTAGTTCTCTGCTTGGTGGCTTGTCTGCATCACAATGCCAATAGCTCATTGCTCTCTTAAGCTCTTACCTTCAGACCAATACTCAACCTGCTTTAGAATTGCAACAAACTGGCCTTTCTGTGTCAAGCTTCAGTGGTATTCTCTCACTCTCTTCAATTTCCTCTTATGTTACACTTCCTTCCACTTCTTGGTCTTAGATGCAGGGGCTACACATCATGTATGTTGTTCTCTGTCTTATTTTCATGCCTTTGTTCCTGGAGCTAATTCATATGTTTCTTTAACTACTGGTCTTACTATTCCAATAACACGTATAGGTTCTATTTATCTATCTGATAATCTTACCCTAGATAACATCCTTTATGTTCCACAATTTCAAATTAATCTTCTTTCAATCAGTTCACTCACTCAGAGTCACCAGTTTTCTTTTAATTTTCTCTCTCAATCTTGTGTTCTTTAGGACCATACTTAGGGCCGAATGATTGGGATGGATAGACGAAAAGGAAATCTTTACATTTTGAACTCCACAAGCCTATTTCCCATTTTTTCTCAATTTTCTCCTAGTTGTAATAGTGTCAATTTGACAGAAAAAGAAATTGGCATTATAGGTTGGGACATCCTTCTTATATAAAGATCCATACATTAAAGAATGAATTATAGATTTGTAACACCTCAACCCCCGTGGGGTATACCTGGCGGGACCCTCTACATAGTCAGGTCTTATACTCGCTACTTATACGTATTGTCCCCTCAGGGTACCTAGTGGCCCTCAGGGATTTCTTCGCGTCCCCCAACGCTTGAACCCAAGATTTCTTTACTTATAAGTTCTTAAGTCAAATATTGGTACCAATTAACTATAAGTAAGGAGGTCTTGGTTTAAGTGTTTGGGGACGCAAAAAAATCCTTGAAGGCCACTAGGTGCCCAGAGGGGACAATACATATGAGTAATGAGTATGAGACCCAACTATGCTGGGGTCCTGTAAGGTGGACCCCTTGAGGGATTAAGGCGTTACATAAAAACATGCGCTTTTATGTCAATTGGAACTAATATTTGACTTAGGAACCTTCTAAGTAGGGAGGTCTTGAGTTCAAGTGTTGGGGGACGTGAAGAAAGCCTTGAAGGCCAATAGGTGCCTAGAGGAGATAGTACGTATAAGTAACGAATATAAGACCCGACTATGCCGCGGTCCCACCAGGTGGGCCCGTGGAGGGTTGAGGCGTTACAAGATTAAAGGTGTTACAAATAATTCTCCACATTGTTCAATTTGTCATTTAGCAAAACAACGTCGTTTACCATTTGTTTCTTCGAATTTCTTATCAAATTTGCCTTTTCAATTAATTCATTCTGATATATGAGAAAAATAGTTTTTCTAGATTTTTTTGCCTTAATCTAGAACCAGTTTTATGTTACCATAAAATCTATACGCTCTGATAATGCACTAGAATTGTCTTTTTTCTGAGTTTTTCCAAGCCAAAGGCATAATTCCTTATCACTCTTGCATGGAAACAACACAATAGAACTCTATTATTGAGAGAAAGCACCAACATACTCTCAATGTGGCACAAGCTCTTCATTTCTAGTCCAATGTCCCTGTTCTCACAGCAGTTTATCTAATAAACCGAATTCCATCCCCATTGTTGTCAAACTAGACTCCCTTCGAAATGGTTTAAGGCATGTGGTTATCTCTATTACAGCTCTACTCTTGTCAGACATCGAAAAAAATTTTCCCTTCGTGCCACACAAGCTGTTTTTCTTGGTTATCCTCCAGGGTACAAAGGTTACAAGCTCCTTGATTTAGCCACCAATACCATCTACATTTCTAGAAATGTTATATTTCATGAGTCAATTTTTCCTTTCCAAAAGGAAAACTCACCAGATCATCTTTTGACTTATTCTCTGATCGAGTTCTTCCTCGTCCTTTCATAGATGAGTCATCTCCTTCATTTTTTGATTCTTCTTCCATTCCTACAACTTCTTCCATGTGTCCTCATCGTTAAACTCATCCACCGCCTATTTGCAAGATTATCATTGCTCTAGTGTCTCACACACATCATCATCTACAGCATAGCCTCTTTCCAATGTGTTAAGTTATGACAAATTATCTCTAGAACATAGAACTTTTATCCAAGTTGTTTCTTCCCACTTTGAACCAACCTCTTTTCACAGGCTGTTGCAATCCAGAAGTGGAAAGAGGCCATGTTTGCTGAGCTCAATGCTCTTAAGAAAAATGACACTTGGTCTGTAATCTCTTTACCACTAGGTAAACAGCCCGTCGGGTGCAAATGGGTGTATAAAATCATATATCGAGTAGATGGTACTTTGGAGCGTTATAAGGCTTGATTAGTAGCAAAAGGGTATACACAACAAGTGGGAGTTGATTACCTTGACACTTTCTCACCCGTGGCTAAAATGGTCACTATCAAAATTCTACTAGCATTAGCAATAATTCATGGATGGCACCTTACTCAGCTCGGCGTGAACAATGCTTTTCTTCATGGTGATCTCCAAGAGGAAGTGTACATGTCTTTGCCTCCTGGCCATCACCGTGAGGGGGAGTCTCTACCACCAAATCCTATCTGCAAACTTCATAAGTTCCTGTATGGACTTAAGCAAGCTTCTCGCAAATGGTTTTCAAAGTTCTCAGGTGTGCTTCTTCAGAAAGGATTCAAACAATCTGCTACTAACAATTCCATATTTGTTAAACAAGTTGGGAAGTCTTTCATTACATTATTAGCATAAGTTGATGATATTGCTCTTGCCAGTAATGATGAAGAACTCGTTGAAAGGCTCAAACGGTTTCTTAACAGTCGATTTAAACTCAAAGACTTAGGCAGATTGAAATATTTTCTTGATTTGGAGGTTGCAAGGTGTAGTGCAAGAGTTTCTCTAAGCCAAAGACATTATGCATTCCAGCTTCTTTCAGAGACTGGGAATCTTGGTTGTAAAACCAAAAGGACTCCCATGGATCCCAATGTTAAACTTTCTCAAGACGAGGGAGATTTGCTAGATGATTCAACACAGTTCAGGAGGATAATTGGAAGGCAGCATACCTCATTATAACTAGACCAGATCTTTCCTATGCAGTGAATAGACTCAATTAATTCGTGGCAAAGCCAAGAGTTCTTCGCTTGCAGGTAGTGCAGTGTGTTCTTCAATATGTTAAGGCAACGGTTGGGTAAGGTTTATTTTTCCCATCTTCTTCCTCTATTTATTTGAGAAGTTTTGCAGACTCGAATTGGACCTCTTGCCCAAATAGCAGGCGATCAGTTAGTGATTTTTGCATTTTCACTGGAGACTCATTGGTTTCCTGGAAATCCCAGAAATAACAAACGGTTGCCAGATCCTTAGTTGAGGCAGAATATAGATCAATGGCCAATGCGACATGTGAGTTGATGTGGTTGCTGTCTCTTCTTAAAGACTACAACATTGAACAATAAAAACTAGCTGTTTTGTTCTATGACAATCAGGCTGCTTTGTATATAGCAGCAAATCCTATTTTCCATGAGAGAACTAAGCACATAGAGATAGACTGAAATCTCATTCGAGAAAAGATTCTAAATGGAAGCTTGAAGACCCTTCATGTTATATCTCAGCATCGGATTGCATACTTAATGACCAAGCCATTGTTTTCAGCTTAGTTTGTTTTTCTTTTAAGCAAGATGGGAATTCAAAATATTCACTCTCTATCTTGAGGGGGAGTAATAGAGTTTTGAGGGGGTTTTTTGGAAATACTGAAAGGTTTTTGTAACAAATCTTTAGTGGTCCTGTTTTGTATACGGTGCTTTTCATTCAGCCTTTTTTGGTCAAAGTAATTAGAGTGCTTTCTTTCACCGTCATCTTCGTCAGAGCTTTTCTCCATTTTCTGTAATAGGTGCCAACATGTCATCGGTAAAACATGGAAATATTGGTGCTCCACGCTTCAAAAAAATTTTAGAGAAAATATAAAACATAATACTTCTTCTTGTGATATTTTAGGATTATAGGGCAAAGTAATTGAAAAAAAAAGAAGACATATTTGCATAACTGTCCATATAGAACACCTTGAATTTAAAAGTGTCTGCTAATTGCTTTTAGTTACAAACATGGCATGTATAGAACAGGTAAAGACAATTTTATCCTTGAATATAATAAATAATATTTGATATTAAAATAGAAAATCTTAGAAAAAAATCAGGGAAGAAAATAATCAGCTTCATTATTTCAATATTAAAACAGAAAGTGAAATCCTTCATTATCTAAATTAATGAACCATAATTTTGAATCTAATTCTTTTTTAAAGGAAGAAAGATTTCAAAAATACATAATTGTTTTCAATGGTTACATCTTCAATGGATACATATCTAAAAATGTATGTTTTAACAACAATTGTTGACATGACTTGATAAGAATTCAATTTTATTAATCATCATTAATTTTTTTTGTCAACTATTCACTCCATTACGACCGTCAGATTTATATCAAACGTTACCAATAACAATATCTATTGAAACCTCATCAATACGTAAAGTATCTCCACAGATATACAATAATTAATACCCCATCATAAGTTCATAGGTATACACCAAATGGTGATTTTGTGATACGTAAGGAATACTGTTGTTACAAGTCTTATATTTTTAAATTTCAGATATATTTATAATATTTTGTAACAATAGACATTTTTAGGTACAAGGTGGCTAAATAGATATTTTATGTAATTACTTTATAAATATATGAGCTAATGTCAGTCGTTATGATTTCTTGCCTGCTTTTAGTACCTACATTTACATAGATATTCCACGAAACTTCATGACTGCATTTTTTTTAACAGTCAAAGACTATTAAGCTGTTTGAAGAATAGTTAGAAAATTCGTTTAAAGTTTAAAAATTATAACATATGAAAGTTGTATATTGTAGTTGCTTTTTGTTTTTTATTGTAGCTGTTAAAAACTTTACACCTTTATAATTAAAACTGCTAAGCTAGAACGGATGTTTCAAAAAAGCGTGTATATTCAACTATTTTTCTTGTGTAAAAAAGACTATTTTAGTTATGTAAAAGCTGCAAATATGACTTATAGAATTTTTATTTGATTATTATGTTAAAGTTGACCGTAAACATCTAGGCTGTTCAGTAGAATGGTTGGGACTAACACTTTTGATTTGAAAAAGCTTTATACTATTTACAGTTGTAACTAATAGTTATAACCGTTATAAGTTTACACTCAATAGATTTTAGGATAATATCAAATCACCTAGCATATGTAAACTTTGACATATTAAAAAAAAAAAAAAAGAATCTAATAAAATGTTCACTCCCTTTCACTTTCTTCGTATGTTATCTATTTATTTACACATGTACTTTTGATAATTTTATTGGGCGATTACATTTGAGACATCGTATTAACAAACGTCAAATACGTGTGATAGAAAAAAAAAATTTAACATTTTTTAGTTTAGAGAATACAGTTGGTTTACCTTCCCTTATTTACTATTTTTCTATATATTTATTCGATATAAGAACTAATTTTGGTCTTTTTTTCTATTAATATAGGTACTATTTGTGGAGAAATAAGATAATTTAGAGACTTTTTATGAGATAAAATTAACCATTTTTCATCGAAAATTTAGTAAAAAGACTATTCATAAGTCATTTTCTAAGTATAGGGGGCTTTTATATAGCAAAATTAAATACAAGTACTAATTCTAGAAAGAGAAGAGTTGAAAAACTATTCATGGATTTATTCCACTGATAAATTGTTAAATTATACTTCATTCAAAACAAAACATTCGGTTACTCTTGTTATTGTATTGTAGCCTTAACTCAAACATTGGTTTTTATAAATATAGATATAGACTAATAATAAAATTATATTTAATTTTATTTTTTAATTTTATTTAAAGACGTAAGGTTCGAATTCTTTATCTTAAATTCCGAAAAAGAAAAACATCTTCCGTGTAAGTTTGTGAAGTTTGTGACGACTAGCTTACATAATAAACCCTCTCTGAAAGGAAAGTAGAGAGGAAGGTTCAGCCACGTGGTTAGAAGAAATTTGGTTTGCCATGTCTTTGGATGCTCTAATCGCTAGTTACTTGGATTGGATTTTAAAAGAAAAAGACTTCTTCCTTTCCTGATACGTGTCATAACCAATCATTACTTTTCCCTACCCCACATCAAAAGATAAAGTGATATGCACTTTTATTGCATACCCATTTTCATAAATTTAATACCAATAATTGAAGTCTAACATTATTTCAATGTTATAGATGAACCTTGAAACAAGCCAGGGCAATCTTTGGTTGATAACGGGCATACTCAACATTTTCGCCAAGACAAAGGCTAGGCGAATGAGGCAGCGAAGGATGTACATGTAAGTAAACAACAGCCATTTCTTTAAATAAAATCTTATCTTATGACATTTTATTCATTAATTAATAAGTTTTATAAAGTGTACATCGCACTTTGTGTTATATTATTAATTATTTTTGCAGTTTATTTATATTTCAATTATTTTTAAATTTTTACAAAATCAAAAAATATTTGAATATAAATAAAATAAAACCAAAACAAAAACCATTTATTTAATTGCAATAAAACATATATTTTTAATTTTTTAGAAAATTGTTTATTTAATTGTAATAAAATATATTTTTATTAATTAAAAAAGACTATTAACGACAATATATGTCATCGCAAAAAACTAAAGAAAAAAACTTTTAGCGACAACAACTTTTAAAAAATCATCGCTAAAAGTCGATAATGACATCATCAAGATTCAATTCATGGCTTTCAAAATTAGCAACGACATGTCGTATTGTGATCACTAAAACCGTCATTTCTTGTAGTAGATTATGCCCTTTATTAGTGAGTTCTCTTCCTTTTTAAGTCCATACATGTTGGCACAATTTTGAACCACATTAAACATGTCTTCTATTGTCTCTCGTGTTTTTTTTTATTTAATTTTAATAATTCAAACACCACTTTGTGTCGTTCAGAGTTTTTCTTTGATTTTTCAATAAATTGTTTCATGTCTAAAATAAAACACACAGTGTTACTGCTATTTTTACACTGCAGCCTATAATTCAAACTTTGATTTCTTCGGCATAAAACCACCATCGCCAAAGCCAATGTTATTACTATATTTACCATTAAGAAGAGTTTAAATGGCATGTCTATTCTATCTATGCTCTAAGGTTTAATGTTATTTTAATTGTCATATTTATCTTTTTTTATAATTATTAAACCTTAATATTTGTAAAAGTAAATTTTAAATATTAAATTAATTAAAAATTAAAAATCTATTTATTGAAGCAAATATATCGACTAATCAATCAATAGGAATTAAATGTCAAACTTGTTATTTTATTAATCAATATAAATTAAATGTCAAACTTGTTATTTTTCATACTTGGTGGTAAATTTGTCACGAATTTAACATATATCAAATTTGACATATCAAAAATGACATTGTATTAGGGCCGGCAATTTCAGATACGGCACGATGATACGATACGAAAATGACAAGAGATAAATAGGTTTAGACCGCACGTTTATTAATTGTGTTATAAATGGGTTGGCACGAATAATACGAAAATAAACGAGCTGGATTCATGCTAACACGATAAACACGCCTTAACACGTTTAATTAAACAGGCCGTAAATGTTAACACGGCACAACACGACCTGCCCATTTATAACATATTTAAACTTAAAAATAAAAATATTTAAAATATTTACAGTAGGCTAGTATTAATTAGATATTGTGTTTTTGTTAATTTTCTTTATTGGTTTTTTTTATATTTTTTATATATTTTTTAAATTTTTTTAATTTTTAGTTAATTGGGTCATAAACTTGTTATATACGTGTTGTTATCGTGTCAACCCGTTACGACACGTTTAATAATCGTGTTAATCGTGTCGAGCCGTGTTACGCATGCCATAGGAGTGTCGTGTTCGTATTTGCATTTATGACACGTTTATTAATCGTGCCGTGTTTATGTTCGGACTAAACGTGTCGTAACGTAAACGTGCTGACACGAACACAACACGAACATGATTATTGCCACTTTAGAGCGTGTTTTTCATTCTCAAATGTCAAAATTTTAAATCGAAACGTCAATATAGCATTACATTATAGACGCTGTTAAGTTCGTCATGACTAGTGTAGCTAATAAGGAGCCAATAAACCCTCTCTGAAAGGCGAGTAGTTGAAAAGAAAGAGACTTTTTCTTTCATGAAATGATTCAACCAATCTTTGGTTTTCCCCGCTCCCCACGTCGTCTTTGGCCATCACTATATGAGATCACTGTTTGAAACAAGGTGAGAATTGTCAACTTTTCTCCACCCCACGTCTTCCTGGGCAATAAATAAATGAGAATAACTTTTGAAACTAGTTGAGAATCTTCCACGCCCCAAAGTATTTTCCTAAAGACTTTAACTACTGGTCCGATTCATGGCAATCAAGATTCTCATGCTTGTTTTCCAAATTTTCCTTTCTGTGGAGCTGCAATCTTCAAAAGCAGAGTCTTCGATAAGAGCAGGGTACTGGAAGCATGATGATGATGTCTCTAGTTCTGGCATAAACTCTGCACTCTTTACTCACCTCATTTGTGCTTATGCTAATCTCACCTCTTCCTCCTATGAGGTCTCCATCCCAGATGAGCAAAAATTCTCCACTTTTGCAGGCAATGTCAAGCAGAAGAACCCGTCAGTTACCACACTTCTCTCCATTGGTGGAAGAATCACAAACGACTCAGCTTTCTCAGCAATGCTTAGCAGCTCTTCTCACAGAAGATCTTTTATTGATTCTTCAATAAAATTTGCGAGGCTCTATGGTTTCCAAGGCCTAGACTTTTTCTGGGATTCAGCAAACACAAGGTCAGACTTAGCAAACATGGGAATTCTTTTCAAGGAGTGGCGAGGCGCCGTTAACTCTGAAGCTGCAAACTCTGGAAAGGCAAAACTCATCTTGACTGCTGCTCTTAGGTACTCACCAGATGTGGGACATGCTTCTTTTCCTGTTGACTCAATCAAAAGCAACCTTGATTGGATTCATGTCCTTGCCTTTGGTTATTATAAGCCTAATTTGTCGAACTTTACTAGAGCAGATGCTGCTCTATTTGACCCTTCGAGCAACATTAGTACAGATTTCGGTATCAGAGCATGGCTTCATAAAGGACTATCTGCCTCAAAAGTGGTTTTAGGATTGCCTTACCGTGGCTATGCTTGGAGACTAGTGAATCCCAAGGAAAATGGCATTGGAGCACCAGCAGCAGGAAAAGGGCTTGAGTCAACAAAATATGGAGTAAGGACCTACAGGATCATTAGAAATTACATCAAAAAGAATAATATCCCAGTTGTTTATAATTCTACTTATGTGGTAAATTACTTAACTGTTGGATCGATTTGGATCGGCTTTGATGACGTTGAAGCCATTAAAGTCAAGGTTTCTTACGCTAAGGAGAAGAAATTACATGGCTACTTTGCCTTGTATCTGCAGGACGACGATAATTGGGAGCTTTCTAGTGCCGCAGGTATAAGAACAAGAACTCAGATGTTCTTGAACCTCTCTGTAATTCTACTATCATTTTACTTCCACAAGAATAACATGTGCCTGATATTTGCAAATTGGTCTGTGACTTTAGGGAACAGAAATCGAGCCACGACAAGAATTTTACGTCTTTGGAAAACTTGCCTAATTTTTTCTCCCAATGAAGAAATCAAGATGTTAATTTTTGCTTCTTTTTTGTTTTTTTTTCGTATTATAGGGACTATAATTTTTGCTTTTGTCTTTTGCAGATTGAGTGGTCCATAAGGCTAGCTAATCCTTACATTATTTGTTAATAAAGAACGTCTTTCATTTAGAAGAAGATTTCAAAGTAAAAACGACCTAGTAACTAAAAAAGTTAGTAATATATAATTTGGAAGATTATGGATTTATCAAATTTAAAAAGGAGGTAAATCTGAGTAAAACCTGGCTTTACTGAATTTAATCTTTGGGTAATCTAATGAATTCTAAAAAATTCCGCTATTTATTTTTTACTCCTTGGAAGAAAGTTATTCACCTCTTTTCCTCTTATTATAATGTTTTAAAAATAATTTGTGCAGCTCAAGGAGATGACAGAAGGACGAAATCCAACCGGATCTTGTTTGTTATCATTTTCACTGCAACAGCTGCAACCATTTTTCTAATAGGTGCCATATTGTACTCCTTCCGAAAGAGAAAGCTCAGATCAACAGGTAAAATTTTAATCTACGTAGATAAATATGTTCACAGCCTTTAAAAAAAATTAAATTGTTCACACTCGAACTTACAATGGAGATATTTTAGCTTTCCCAATTTGATATATTGGAATTTGACGCTCTCTTTTGTGGAGAATATACAGAAAACTATGAAGAAGCAGCAGCAGCGGTGGCAGCAGCAGGAGATTTTAATAGAAATGTTCCGAATCTGCAAGTTTTTAGTCTTGCTAATGTCGCGGCAGCTACAGAGGGATTTTCAATCATAAACAAGCTTGGAGAAGGTGGATATGGACCTGTTTATAAGGTAATCTTTTTATCTTGACCATTCGATTCGCTTCTCCGAAAATGCTTACAAGACAATTTGATAGGGTGTATTGCCAAATGGACAAGAAATAGCCGTGAAGAAACTGTCGAGTGCCTCTACGCAAGGATACGAGGAGTTCAAGAATGAAGTAATGCTTACTGCAAAACTTCAACATGTCAATCTTGTTAAAGTCTTGGGATTCTGCATCGAAGAGCAGGAACAAATGCTGATTTACGAGTACATGCCAAATAAAAGCTTGGACTTGTACCTCTTTGGTCTGCAATTTTCTCCTTACTGTAAATTAAAGTAGATGTAAATTGAGTGCAGAGAGTAGTGGCTAAAACATGAGTTTTTTTTTTTTCTTTTCTTTGGTTAATTACAATCTTCAATGTAACTAGTTTTGTTTGTCTTGCACTCTGACTATTCCATTCATTTTTAACATATCATTAGAAGGGGTTGAGACTTATAAGGAGCTATCAAAGTGAAAGGAGCAAACATCATAAATTCTGTTGCTTTCGTGTCGAGCATTAACTAGATAGAGAGAGAAAAAGATAGAAAAAATTAAACAGAAAATTTGCATAGACTTTATTATTTTTTTTTTACGTGGAAAATGTCATTTCCTGTGGCACATACGACATAAACTATTTCTGATGCAGTTTTCTTTCGCCCTTTTCTTTTTATTGTGGCTCTTAGTTATCTTCTAACTTATTGTACGCATATGTAGATCCTCTTAGACGATATATCTTGGATTGGAGGAAACGTGTTGATATCATTGAAGGGGTTACTCAGGGTCTACTTTATCTCCAAGAATACTCGAGGTTGACAGTAATACACCGGGACTTGAAAGCTAGCAACATATTACTTGATAACAACATGAAGCCTAAGATATCAGATTTCGGCCTGGCCAGAATTTTTACCAAGGGCGGACTCGAAGCAAGCACTAGCCGGATTGTAGGAACATAGTACGTATGACATTTAACGATTAGAAATGCCTCGAGCTTGAGCAAACTTATATTTCACGGTGAAATATGCTTATGCAAAATTGTGTTGTGCCATGAAACGCAGTGGCTACATTCCTCCTGAATATGCTATGCAAGGGTTATATTCCACCAAATCAGATGTTTACAGCTTTGGAGTTCTCCTTCTCCAAATCCTAAGTGGCAAGAGGAGCTCTTGCTTTTATGGGTTGAATGAAGATCTAACCCTATTAGAATATGTAAGTCATAATAGCTCATGGTTTTCTTCTTCTCGCTCAAAGAATGATATATATTTAAAAACAAAAAAAAAAAAATTGACGTATAATTTCTTTTTTTTTAAGGATCAATAGTGAGTTATAATTTCAGGCAGGGCACAGCCACCCATGAATGAGGGTGGAAACCACCCCCTTAACAAATTGTATTTCATATTTTTATATTTTTTTTATTTGCGCTACTTTATAGTGACTGACGGCCCGTTCTGACTAATTTTTCTGGCTCTACACCTGATTTCAGGCATATGAATTGTGGAAAGCAGGACGAGGGATGGATTTTATGGACCCTTCACTTGACGACACATTCTCATCATGCAAGTTAATGACATGCATGCAAATAGCTCTCTTGTGTGTTCAGGATAATACCAACGACAGGCCTTCCATGTTGGACGTTGCGTCAATGCTAAGGAATGGTTATGTTGCTATGAAAGTTCCTGAAAGACCTACCTTCTCAAACAAGAAAGAAATTCATCAGGAAATCGAAGCTACATTCCTGCAGGATCATACCTATTCTTCGATCAATGATGTGACGATCTCCGAGTTTGTCGGCCGGTCATAGTGAAAACTATTCTTACCCTCTTAGTGACCGTTATACTGTACGCGAGGCATGCATATTCTCCATTATTCATCTGCGATATGCAAATACAAGCCATGTCAAAGGATGAATGGGATTTTATATTTTTCTATCTTTTGTCTTTTTCACCTTCATTTTGCTAGGAGGGAAGTGAGTTTTTCTGGATACTGATTTTCATGTTTTGAGTTGCACTTTAGCTTCAAAATTTGTTTGTTGCTCTTATAAAAACAAACAGAAATAGGAATATAGAGCTTGATTTAAAAAGAAAATTGTAAAGCACCGAAGGAAGCGACAATAGATATTGTCAAGCCCCAAAATGGAGTCGATGACTAATTGGAGTTTGTAAGACTTGATACATGGTTAAAATCTTTGTTGTTCGCACGGAAACAATAAAAGACATCTTGTTACGACAATTTAATATAGCAAACAGATAAATAATATAAATAAAATATGGGATATAGAGGTAAATAGCTTTTTGAAAATACTTTTAAAATAAATGACTATAACTTTTTAAATTAGGCAAATAGCCATTTATTAGTAATAAACTTGAGTTTATCTGAAAAAAACTCATCGAGTTTATCAATGATAATGTTAAGTTTATCAAGTTTAACACAAACAAACTTGAAGAGTTTATTATATAAACTCAGTTTATCATTGATAAACAGACATTTGTCTAATTTAAAAAAGTTAAGGTCATTTATTTTAAAAAAGCCATTAAAAAGACCATCCAACCTAATTTCCTATAAAATATTAACATAATGAAATGGTTTTTAAACATGGACAAAACTCCTCAAAGAAAAAAATCACGAGTACCAATCATCCCAAATGAGGGTTAGGGTGAGCAACTGTCTCCCTGAACTTTTTTTTTTTTTTACAATTTTGTATATAAACTTTATAAAAATTGTATTCTGCCACCCTAAAATTACATTATGCTCTCTAAATTCAATTACACCCCTCACATTATTAGTTCAGTTACACCTCCACCCCCTTCATTAATTTTTGTTGGCTCTACCCCTTACACAAGGGCCACAACGTCTTTTTTCCATGACTCGCCCACAAACACACAACTCTACTCCAAGTACGTAGTTTACTTTCATTTAACTAACATACTTCATGTTAGGTCATTGCATGTCTTCAATCCAATTAACATACTCCAAGAACTATTTGCCCTCAAACTTAATTGCTCTAGATTGTTGAATAAGGTGGGGCTCCTTACATGTATTCCACAAAATTAAGGATGATTGATTTATGCCACAAAGAATATATGTATATGTATATATATAAAATGCCATGTTATATCATCACACTATATTTAAAAAATACCAAATCTACCCTTAATGTATCTACTGCGGATATTGGTTGGTATTCTGTAACCACCAAGATCGGCGGTACCACAACTATCTCCTCATTGGAAAATCACAAAAATTTAGAAAAACCACTCACAAACTCACAAAAAATATATCAAACCTAAAAATAAAAAATAAAAATAAAGGATCAAAAGAATCGGGAAAAATGCTCATCAATCTTCTCGTGTAGGAGAGATTCCTCTAGTGCCTTTGTACGGCCATCGTGGCGAGATTCTTGCATGCGGAGGAGATCTCACCTTTGATCTCCGAATGGCCACCAAGGCTGGAGGTTAGATATGTAAATTGTCCTATGTGCGAAAGAGATTGTCTCAACCACCATGATGCAAGGCGAGAGGAGATCTTGTGCAAAGAAGATAATAAGTGCTTCAGAATCAATGCCAACGACTTCGAATCCAATGGCGGAGCATTCTCCTTGGGTTGCAGTGGCATCTTTGTGGATCGGCGATGAACAAGAGATGTTGGGGGTAGTGAGGAAGAGAGGGGGGAGGCAGGGGAAGTGAGAGAAAGAGAAGAGGTACACATGTGAAGGAGAAGAGGGAAGTAAGAAAAGGAAAAAGGGGAGGCAGTTGGGAAAAAAGAGTGTCATGACCCAAAAGTGGGGGCTTGCGTCTAAAAATTAACATAAGATAACCTTGATTTTAATAATCCAAATTTGGTAACTCCGAGCTGATAATAAAATATTCACCTTATGAACTTTAATTAAAACACCCAACCTTAATTCCAAAACCTAACCTTGACCCTAACACTAAACCCCAACACTTAACCTTGGTTTCAAATCCCAAACCCTGTTCATGACACCCATCCCAACCCAGACAACGACCTTGACCCTTGCCCCGAACCCCAACACCTAACTTGGTCCCAAATCCTAACCCTAGTCTTAACACTTGACCTCGATCCCAACACCAAATCTCTACCCCAACGTCAATTCCAAAACCTAACCTTGACCTCGGCCTGAATACCGACTTGACCCCAGTCCCTAAACCCAATCCTGACCCCAATCTTGACACCCAACCCTTATTCCTGACCTCAAATCTCATCCCTAAAACTTGACCCCAAATCCTAGCCCTTGAAACCCGACCTGACCCAGGTCCCGAATCCCGAATACTAACCCTGACCTTAGTTCTTAAACTTGACCCTTAGATGTCCAAATTCAATTGCTATCATTGAATTTGTACTTTGTATAAGGACATGTTTAGCACACCATATTAGCACTTTGTATTGTATTATTGTGACATCCATATATCATATTATTTAAAAAATAATACAATATGAATGGTGATATCAAAGACGACAAAAACCTTGATTTACTCAAAGAAAAATTTGGGTTCGACACGAGAACACGACTCGAACTCGACCCAAATAGATGACACGATTGATATGAAATTGACTTGATTTATTAAATATTTTATTAAAAATGTAGGCAAATATAGACAAATAATTTTTAAAAGAATAATTTTAACTAATTTAATTCAAATAAAAAATGCAACATTATGACCTAAATTCATAAAGTAAAGTATAGACAAGTAAATTAAATAAAATGATACTCATATTGCTTACATTAATTATGACCAATGATTGAGTACTAATCTAAATGACCTTTTAACTAAATAAATGATATATAAATTGACTTAAACTCGACACAAAAATTTAAATTAAAACAAACACGACTCAAATTGTTACCCTTAAATTCTAATCTATCCTGTATAAATATCAACTATTGATAGCCTGTATAAAAGGTGTCCTTTCACATATTTTCCTTAAAAATAAAAGAAGATGCATATTCTAAAAGCATGACATAGCTTTTTTTTAATTTATTGCTTTCTAATAAAATTCCGCGTGGGATCTGACAAAAACCCACGTGGAAAGTTCAAATTTGCAGTTTATAATTATGCAAAAGTTTCAACTTTTCTACCATCCCCTAAAGCCAAAACCATATTACAAATATAAATCTATTTGAAAAACCATTCTATCATAATATATATATATATATATATATATATATTTATAGAGAGAAAGATTAAAAAATAATAATAATAACCTTGATAAACAAGGCAACCCAAAACTCCTCCTACCTTTATTCTCAAAAAAAAAAAACAATAAACAAAAAACAAAAAACGAAAACATCGCACCTCTATTTCTTCGAACCTTTAAAGTCACAAAACACTCAATAGTCCAGAGCACAAAATCCTCCACAATAGACTTGTTTACTTCTTCCCAAAACCAAAAGTCACAGTCCTTGAAAATCAGTCCTTTTTCCTTTCAATGTCGAAGCTAAAGATCGCGGGGACATGGGCGGGTGTTCTGGAGGTGGAATTGGAGGTTTGGACGGTGCCCATGTTGAGAGAAGAGGTCGCCAAGCGGTCGAATTGTGGGCCCGACTCGATCAATCTGATATGCGCCGGTAAAATTCTCAAAGACGGCGATGGGACCCAGAAGCTGAGCCAATTGGGTTTCAAGAACAACGCCAAGGTTTTGGCAAGTAGGGTCTCCGCCGAGGAGGGCAAGTCCTTGAATAAGGAGTTGATGGCCGAGGAGGAACGCTCTAAACGGCTCACCCGAGTCAAGTGAGGTTTTCTTCTTCTTCTTCTTCTTCTTCTTGATAATTTGAATGCTTTTTATCTGTGGGGTTGTTTTGTCTTGTGATTTTGATGGGCAGTGTGCTTTTTGTGTGTTGGATTTGATGATTGAACCCGAATTTGTTACTGGGTCTACTGAGAAATTCCTCTCAATTTGAGTCTCAATTTGAGCTCTATGTCAGTGTTTTTCATATGAATTCTGCTGATTGAAAAAAGAAAAAAGAAAAAAAAAAAACTGTACTTTTTTTCCCCTTTTGGTCTTGAATTTGTAGTAGGTGGCGTCAATATTGGCCTTTTATTTTCTAATGCTAATGGCTGGGCCGGGACAATGTGCAAATTTCAGAGATAGCAAAGATTGCAAATTAGAAAGTGAAATAAAAGTGGTTGAAATTCAGGACCACTTGCTCTTATGTCATGTTGGATTTCCAATTCTCCCAAAAGCTTAAACTGATAGGAGGTGCATCTTAAAGAGAATAACCGAATTGAAGTCTGTCAAGAGCTATTTTCAATATGATTATACAGGACTAGTTTGGTTGTCCAATTATCACGCTTGGTAGCCTTTCTATACATAAGGGGTTTATTTGGCGTTGCTTTTGCTTATTAGAAGAAGAGAAGTAAAAAGATATTGGCTTTTCACACTTTATTTTTAAAAGAGAAGTAAAAATATATGGCTTTTTCATTATGCTTTGTGCATACATTTTCTCTTAACTTGCTTGCGTCTCTGTGGAATTAATGCAACAGGGCAGCTGCAGCTGCAATTTCACAAAGACATGCTGATGATTCCTTGCCACTTGAAGACCAAATTATAGAACTTGAAGATCAAAGTGGCCGGAAAGTGAAATTGGGAACCGAGACTGATCAGCGGTATGGTGAATATTATAGTATGCTTTTAGTACTTTTCAATTTACTTATTGGTAAGAAACTTATAAAGTGTTTGGGAAGTGTGGTTAAAACCAATTTTGGTTGAAAACATTGTAACATTTGAGGACTTCACAATGTAACAACTTTTTGCTTTTTACTGTTGTTGCTAAGAGCTTTACACTGTTTGTTAGTTTGGTTCTATGGTTATAACTGAGAGCCAGACACCTTAATTTAGTTAAGTCTTTCATTAAGGATTCAAGAATATGTAGTCCAGTTCTTGATTTTGGGATGGAATTTGAACTCATTTGACAGGGCAATCATGATGGGCTTGATGCTTCATACCAATGCAAAGCAGCTAATTAAGAAGCAAAATTACAAGGATGCTTTAGAAGTACTTACAATGGGAGAGGTCAGTTTCTAGACAGGCTGGTATTTGGTAAATAGTTAACTTTTTAAAGTAAGTTGCATCAGTGCTTTTGCTTTCGTATGGCTTAAAGGGGATAAGTTGCACTTTGAATTGTTTTCTGCCTTTTCTAAAGGCACTTTATTACCTAATTCTCATTCTTTGTCTATAGAAGGCATCCTAAGCACTATTTGTTCTGAAATTTGTCAAGTTATCAATTTGATTTTCATGTCACTAAAAAAGGTGCTAAATCCAAGTGCACTTGTCTATCTTTTGTAGGAGGCGTTCTCTCTATGTGATCCAAAGGTCATTGAGGTGAGTTCTTCTGTATTAAGAAAGTTAGTAGGCAATCTCTTTACCAAAATCAGTTGCTATAAGCTATGTTATAGTGCATTATGCTCATCTTTTCCAGTGGTTGAAAGAGATAAATTTTAATCCTAAATACTGTCCTAAGATATTTCTTTGGACTGAGCTTCTTCTTGGCAGTCTGAATTTGGGCATTTTTATGACATATGGACTATAAAACAAGTTTATAAAGTTTCAAAGTAACCAACTTTCTTTCGAAGAAGGGATAAACTTTACAGAGTCCTCTTCCTATTGGGACCAAAGAATAAAAAATATAAAATTTGATAAGCTGTTTCAAAACTTCAACCCAATTTGATTGGTCACATAATCTGAAATTACTTGTAGCTTCTCTATTAAGCATGACATGGTGAAACTATTTGAGCCCTGTTTGTGCATTAACAAGTGTTTTACTTTGTTGAACTTAAACAAACTGTGTTTCCTGCAAAAACATATTACTCTTTGTATTTTAATATATTATCAACCGTTTTTTTCATGTTGCTTTCAGTTAATTGACAATCCCCCGATATTGCAAATAGAAATTGTGTGGTGCTACTTCATGCTACAAGACATTAGGTGGCTCTCAGTGGCTGGAGCGCGCCTTCAGAAAGCCAGACAAGATCTCGAGCGGTCTCATGGAAAGGACTCCTACCGTGTCAGACTTCTTCAAGGAGGTCGTTATCCAGAGCTTGCACTGTGAGATTTTAATCTACACAAAGCTGTGTTTCCTACAGAAAACATTACTGCTTGTATTTTCTCAAATTTTGGCAGTTATGCATCTCCATTATTTCGCATATTAACTTACAATGTTCAGATAAATTTCTGATCACAGACATTTGAGGTTGGAGCTTTTGGAAGGAGTGGTAGCCTATCACAGTGGTCAATTTGATAAATCAAGAAAATGGCTGATCTCTGCGCACGAGAAATTTGTCCAGGTTATCTGTTTTACTTTTGATGTTTTTTGAGAAGCTTTACCTTTACTAGCTTTGTTCTTTTTGGTATCCTAGGTCATGCATAATTGATTGGCTGATCAATGTGTTATAAAGTCACATAGGCTTACTGCTTTTAAAGAAGGAAATAGTGGTTATCCAATTACTTTACATTTGTTTTTTTTTTTTTTTACTCTTTTTTTTTTCATGTGACAAAACAGGGATGAAAGGATTGAACTTTTATAATAAATACCAGTTAATTTAATCTAATGTCCCTTGCTTGTTTTTGGTTTCAGCTGCAAGTTCCCGATGAAGCGTTATCACTTGTTATGAACATGGGCTTTAGAGAACACGAGGCGAAGCGGGCATTGCGAATGAGCCATCAGGATGTTGGGAGTGCTGTTGATTTTCTTGTTGAAGAAAAAGCAAGAAGGGCACAAAAAAGAGAAGAATATGTTCGGCAACAAAAAGAGATTATGTTAGTCTCATCAATAAATCCCCTCTCTCTATTATGATTTTTTTTTTTAATTTTTTAATTTTTATTTAGAGTTTTGATTTGGCTGAGAAATTGGCAGGGAGCAAAAGAAGTATGGAAAGACACCATTGAAGAAGCCTGTGGATCTCCAGAAATTGAACGAATTGGTCTCCATCGGGTAGGGACAAAACTATATAGTCGTTTGTTATAACTAATTGTGTAATGATTCACATCATGGAAAATTCTATCATGAATGCTTTCATGTCAAAATTCTGTGGAATTTGTAAAATTAAAATTACTGTTTTTGTCCAATTCTTTTTCCCCTGACAAATATTTTGTTTCGTGATGTGTCTTCAAACTGTTTCTTCAAGATGTATATCATTTTCCTCTATTTCAGGGGCATGCTTTTTTCAGAGCAAAGACTAACTCTGTGTTATGTTTAGTCTTTCCATGCGGTCCCAAATAATTTCTAGTTGCTTGATATTTGCAGATTTGAGAAGGACCTCGCGGCCGAAGCACTTCGAAGGAATGAGAATGACACACAGAAGGCATTGGATGATCTAACAAATCCAGAGATTAACTCTTCCATACAGGTCATTTGTGTTTTCTTTTTCCCCTGTAAAATGGTTTTCTTGTCGCTAAATTATGGACATGTTAACCAATAACCGTTAACAATTTTTTTTTTATTACAGCTTACTATTGAATCAAGGAAAAGGAAGGGGCAGCAGAAAGAGACCGATGCTTCAGTTGAAGCCCTTGTACGTATGGGCTTCGAAAGAGCAAGAGGTACTCTTCAAAGATATTGCTGACTTTTGGACATGCTAAACTACACATTAGATTGTCATTTTGGTATAGTTTTCGACTTTATTAGATTGGTACCTCCTCCGTTTTTCAATAATGATCAGGGTATCCTACAGTTTAAAAGATTATCATTCAAGTACCTTGAGGTTGTCTTTAGAAACATTAAGTGTCCTTTCTGCCCTTTTAGTCTAAAAACATGTTAAAAAAAGGGGAAAAGAAAGCATAAAAATTTATTAAAAAATATTAAAAGCTAAATGCTGAGCAAGAGGAAGTTCTTCATGCCTCCTCTCTTACTCTCTTTGTTTTTTCCCCTTTTACTCTAATTTATATTTCGGCTGAAAGGGCAAAAAGGACATTTCATGTCCCAACAAGGCCTTAAGGTGCCTGGATTTTTTTTTTCCCCCTTTTTTTGTATACCAAGATAGAATTATTGGAACACAATAGTATCAATATGATAAAGTCAAACACTACATGTTACCAAAAAGATAATTTCCCCTTTAAAAACTAAAACGGCAAACGCCCTCTTTTGATTCACTTCGAACATTCGTAGTTCTATTTTTACCCGTTTAACCCTTTTCAATTCCCTTCTTTTGTTAATGACGATTCCCAAAACGACACTATTTATACAAGACATCCTAATTTTCCTTGAATTACTGCCACAAAAAGTAGGCGAGGCACCTAACTATGGCCTGATATTTTGAATTTCCTGCAGTGGTTGAAGCAATTCAGGGCGGTGGGACTGTGGATCAAGTGATGCAAAGATTGCTCTCGCAAGCTGCACCTAACCCCACAGATGCTCCTAACAATAACACAGGATCGGGGCCAATCCCTGCAGTGGCTGCCAATGACATTGCAAGTTCTTCTGCTCCCACTGTGGACAATGTTGGTGAAGACAATGGCGATGATGTAGGTCCATCAAGTGCTGGAAAAGTCGAAGAAGAGCGGGATACAGAGATGGAGGATGAGCTTGCCGATGGGCTAGCGAAAGTAGATGCTATGTCCGATTATGACATTGAAGTTACAAAAGAAGGTGAAGCCCTAAACGAGTACTTGGCGCTGCTGGATTCAGCTGGCAAGTAATGAAAGAAGGGATCGAATTCCCTGAGGTGAAAAGTACTTGGGACAGGGATGCAAAGTGAATAATGAGGTGTACATATCTGGAGTAGTATTTACTCAAACATTAGGCTATAGATTTCAGTTATAATGAGGTGTTCATACGTTTTGTTTGATTGGCAAATTTGACACTCTGTTTGGCAATAGTTCCCATCACACGGTTCCCTTCATAAACTCAATTATGAACAGTGTAAAGCTTTCACATGTTACAGTAACAATAAAAAATTTGCTATAGTATAAAGTTTTCATATGTTATAGTAAAAGTGGTTCTAACCATCGGTTTCCACCACCCTCTAAATACCCTTCAGACACAGTTTATTCAAGAAATTCAAAAATGAAACTGAAGATTTGGCTACACGATTTTAATGTGCAGAATCTAGTCCAAGATGAATTCAAACTGAAGATATTGAATATAATGAAAAGCATTTGATGAGAAAATCCTAGATTTACTAGGTTTCAAATTCAAACTTGAGGAAGATTTTGTTTTTAGCACTATAAAAAGGAGGAAGATTGTGATTTGGTTCAAGAGTGATTTTAGAAGATTTTTCTGAAGAATTAAATCAACAGTTCACAGTCAGATCCTCTAGATTCATTGGAGAAAATAATATCACAATCTTATCAGATAATGTCGTAAGATACTGTTGCAACATTGATACAACATCAGTTACAACATTTGAATTTTAAATGGTCAATTCGAGATCTGAACAAGTCTTGGTAGTTGCTCTATATAAGCCTCACTTTATACGGAGTTTTTTATGTCCAGAAAGCTGAGAAATCAAAGGCTTACTTTTTTAGCTTTCTTTGGGGGAAGAAGGCAAAGTTTTCGAGAGAAAACACTATGCACTTTGAAAGGATTCATCACATGTAGATCATTAAAACAAGTGGTGCTCACTGGATTCTAGGTGTTACAACACAGAGGTGACAAACAAAACATGGAGTTTTAAGTTATTTAAGTCCAATTGGTGATTGTAACGTTTTCTTGCTTAGTGGAATATTCAAAAGCTAGGCATGACCCAAGAATGTAGGTCTAATGACCAAGCTCAATAACATTTGTATGTGTTCTTTATTTACTTTTTGTCTTTAGTAAATTTAATTAAACTTGAATTTAATTAAATTTGATAAATATTAAAAACCAGAGATTAATCTTTGATTATTAACCAAAACGGCTCATTTTATTGCATCTTGTAGTAGCTAGCTATATGGTAAAATGGAACTCGATTACATTATATTATATAATATAAACTCATTAAATTCAAAAGCCACTATGACAACTTTTAAGAAAGTGTGCACATGGATCATCCAAAGCAACATTTGAGGGGACGAATATCTTCATAATTCAACAAAAGGGCACTGTAACTAACTATATACATAAATAAAACTTTTGGTCAGTAAATATCAATTTCTTTTCACCTAGTACAAACCACTTCAATGTTTAAATGGTTATATATACATATATATACATATACATATATATATATATATATATATATATCATTGATAAATACTAGCTTTTTAGAGTAACATAGACAATTATGATTAGAATTGTCGTTCTAAATTTAGGTATTATGCTTTTTCTTATCCTAATTGAGATGCAAGCGAACCCAATTCTATCCCTCCTCCAACACCTTTGTTTACACTACCTCCTCAACCGCCATTTGATATTAAACATATTCATAACAAATGGGTTTATTTGTCTAAGAGCAATTTTAACCGTAGATCAAACAACCGGCCGTATTCTACTCCTCCGCCGAAGGGAAAGAAAAGTAAAAAAAACCCTCAAAACCATCCTAATATTCCAAATGCAAACTTCCAACGTGTCACGCACAAAGACCCGAAACATGAACATTGAGCAAAATTCTTTTTTCGTCAGAGTGCAACAAATGGGGTTGCCACTGATATTGCAGAGTTTCTTTGATAATTCGAATACCCTTACACGATTATATGAATTTTGTATTTTTTACGTGCGGAAGTTCATTTAGATAAATAAATTTATTTAAGAAAATATAAGAAGAGCGTTTGACAGTGACAGTGTAGGTCCGAACCACTTTTTTAATAGCTCTCACGTGTTACAATAACAATAAAAAAATTATTACAGTATAAAATTCTTACGTGTTATTATAAAAGCAATTCTAAGTAATGATTCTAATCACTCTACCAAACATTCTATAAGTGTAGACATGTAGAAGACTCTGGCAAGTCTGAAGAAGGAGACAGTTAGATCATTGGAGTGGGTGACGATTTGGTGGAGAAAGGGAAATGAATCATCATGTGCTTGGTTTGGAAAATATTTTTTTTCCTAGAAATATGTAGAAAGTAGTGAAATGGAATTTAAAAATTTTTGTTAAACCTTTATATCTATCTTATATTACTATATAAAATAGTTATCAAATAACTTTTACAGCATTCCAACACATTACCATCTTTCTTGTTATTATTTTCGTTTGTAGTAATTAAATTTTCCAGACTTTTCAATCTCTCTTGGTTATGTAGCTTTCTAAGCTCTACATATGACAACAGAAAAAAAACCTAAATGGAAGCTAAAAAAAAAAGTTCTCTCTTTCTAAAAATAGGCCACTAGAGGTCTATTTATAGTACCAAATAATTAAACGGAGTTTAAGTCAAATTTAGACCCTTATATGTGAGAAACATGCCGACTCCCACAGTGAGTAGTCGTGTTGTTGCCATCCAACCTTGGGGTTGTGATTATTAGGACTTTTGAAAAATATTTATTTAATTAAATAGATTTTTTTAAATATATTTTGAAGAATAAAATAACTGTAGAGTGAATAAATAATAAAATGTATGCTCTAGTAGTCTTGAAAATTTCTAATAATTCTGCAACACACTACAAGAAAATGAACCTTTAGCTATGATAAATTTGGTAGCAAAAACTCTTATTTTTAGTATGCAAAAGTCTCTGCTATCAAAAAATCACGGTAGCTAAAAGTCAATAGTTGAAACTTTTTATTACCAAAATTTTTTGGTAGTAAAGTATTCCGCTACAAAAAAAATTGATACCTAAATTTCAAAATTTTGGTTTTTAAAATTGGACTGGGGCATTCCATTTTGCTACTAGTGAAAAAAAAAAAAAAAAAACGTAATCAACTATTATGCGATCACATACTTTGTTAGCAAAATGTTTTTGCTACCAAAATATTTGGGGTGAAATATCCTTTAGTAGCCAAAACTTTAAAAATCTACCACCAAAAATTTGGTCCCAGTTTTTGCTACCACAATACTTGCTAGCAACATGTTTTTGGTGGCCAAAGTTTTTGGTCACAAATACTACATATTTTGTAGTCCAAAAAGGCGTAAAACATTGTATTTTTTGGTAGCAAAAAGTGATTTTTAATAGTAAAGTTTTATTTTTCATATATATATATAGTATTAGTATGATGTCAAACAAACTAATTCTAATCATAGTTGTCATCAATTTATTGATAGATGTAACATTTTGATGTGATAATTTTTAAACACGTATCAATTAAAACATGACGACTTATGAATTAATACATAAGTGTGGATTCCTAACATTTTTCTACCCTTTATCACTCTCTTATTTGTCCTTTCGCCACTTGTCATTCCACTTTCCTATATTGGTTTACTTTTTTTTTTTTTTGACATGGGATACTTTCATTGAAACTAACATAGTACAAAAATAATCGTATAAGACTGCTAATTGTAGAAGAATCTGACCTATACTGATTAGATCCATCAGTAAAGACAGATGAAGTACGAGAGACTAAATTTAAATATCGAGACCTAGAAGGAAAAAGCCCGCTCAACACATACAATAGAGCGCAACAAAGTTGTTGTCCTAATGTTATTTTGTTTTTAATTTGAGTTTTAACCACAAACAGGGAGGACGAGAAAAAAAAAAAAAGAAAAAATTAAAATAGAAAAAATAAAAAGAGTGACAAGTATGTGCAAATAATAAAGAAAAAATAATATTATCATGTAGGGGCGGCAATTTCAGACACGACACGATGACACGATATGAAAACGACACGAGATACACGTTTGGACCGTACGTTTATTAATTGGGCCATAAACAGGTTGACATGAATAACACGAAAATAAATAGGCTGGATTCATACTAACACATCTAACACGCCTTCACACGTTCAATTACGCAAGCCGTAAACGTGTCGATACGACATAGCATGACATGACCCGCCCGTTTATAACATATTTAAACTTAAAAATTAAAATATTTGAAATATTTGTAGTAGGTTGTATTAATTAGATATTTTGTTTTTGTTAATTTTCTTTATTGGTTTTTTTATTTTTAATTTTTTTTAATTTTTAGTTAATTGGGTCATAAATGTGTCATATGCGTGTTGTTATTGTGTCAACCTATCACGACCCGCTTAGTGATCGTGTTAATCATGTCGTGCCGTGTTACGCGTACCATAGGCGGGTCGTGTTCGTGTTTGTATTTCTAGCATGTTTATTAATCATGTCGTATTCGTGTTCGGCCTAAACATGTCGTGCTCTAAACGTGCGGACATGAACACGACTTTGACCCCTCTATTATCATGTTTATGATACTGGAGTGCTATAGTTGTAATTTAGAGAGAAGACAATGTTTTATATTTATACTTTATTTTTAAAGGAATGTGGAACGACCTATATCCAAAAGACAAACCAAAAAAAAAAAAACAAATAGAATGATCCTAACATTTATTTTTAGGTATATGCAAATATAGGAAAGAGTGAAACATTTATTAACTTGTTCCCATTCCTCAATCAGACGTTCGGAAAAAGGGACTGAATAAATGAATGAACAAATCAGAACTCCAACTACAAAGGAGACACAAAATCTAGCTAGCTATACAGTCATAGGAGGTGCTTCAAATCTGATGTAGTCATACATTAGTCCTCCAAAAGGGCCATTACTTCTAGACTGAGTAAGATAGAGAGTATTGTTTCCATTGCGAAGCCTGTATCCAGGGACATTGACACTGTAAAACCAATGCAGTCCATGAATTCCATGCCTTGCAATTGCGTTGTCTCTGCCTATTAGGTGCGTTGAGAACATAGGACGTTTTGTTGTCGGGTTGTTGAAGCGAACCTTTTTAATTTTACAAACATAAATTGAGAGAAAACCATAAGCAAGAAGAACTCATCAAGTCCTACATGTAGCACGTATAAACAAAACGAGGGTGTGATATGATATTTATTTCTAGTAGGAAGGAAGACAAAACTACATGGGCAAAAGAATATAAATATGTACTTGTAAATCAGTGGCGGAGGCTGAGGCTACTGCTAGTTGGAGTGTGTAGTTTTGACCACGTGTCATATTTTTAAGATTGAATTTGACTTGCCATGTGGTTTCTCGGTAGCTTCCATTTCCTTCATTACTGAATTTGTACAAGAAAAAAATGGTGATAAATTAATCAAGAAGCTAGAGATTACGGATGCTAGATAAGCAACACTAAACCAAGTGAAAACAACTATGAGTACCGGTTGACATGAGCAAAGAACCAATCACGTCGATAGTCACTAACGCCAACAGTGTAGATAAGATCCTTATTAGGATATAAATCTGTATATCGATCCCATAAACCGTATTGTCTGAACCTGTTAAAAAAATAAAAATTTTGTTGTAAGTTGTCCTAGTCTAATTGCAATTTGACTAAAATAATTAGGGCTGAATTGTCTTAATGGCCAGTGTGAGCTTTTTGTCACTTTTAAGTTGGACCATAAATTTTTTGGCATTAGGACCATAAATTTTACAATCTTTAACAATTCAATATAATTGATAATGAATGTCAATTTATAGACTAATTATTTGGGTCCTTAATGCCTAAAAAAAGTTATGATCTTATGTAACAACGTATAAGATACAGCTATTGGATCACAAATACAACAAATTTTCATATTTGGGATCTATTTGTCAAAATAAAAGTTAAGGGTTCCAATTGTCAAAAACTAATAAAAATTTATGGTGAACCAGTAAAGAAAAAACCCATTAATTAGTTCATCCAACAAAAAATTTTGGACTCAAGTTAACCTCACAATTTAGTGATGGAGGTCATCTTTGTTTGATCACTTACTTTTGGTTTGGCTGATTCAAGAATAAACGGTTCGCGAGGGACGGTACTGGATCCGGCACGTAGAACTCGGCAGCGGTTCGGTCGGGGATGCCAATTTCCCACTCTGTAGGACCATTTCTTGGCGGATCGTAAACAAGGCTGTCCAATTCAATTTTGGCTCCTGCATATGAAAGCCAATGGTTTTGACTTAATAAAGAAGCAAGGAAATTAAGTGACATATTGTTAGGGAAAGCATGAAGAAGATCTTTGTTACCTGGTTTAACGGTAACAATTTTTTCGTACACATAATCTCCAATAATGCCTGGCATAAAAGCATATAGATTGTAGTGCCCGGGTCTAACATTTTTTATTGTGAAATTCCCTTTGTCATCCGCTTTAACCCAGAATTGATAACCCTGAAAGTATCATATAAAAGGAAATGCCGAGTCATGAGGTTAAAATGGAGGGGAATTTGGGTTATAACACGACAACATTGCTTGAACAAAATCTAATAATTAAAATGCGATAGATACGAGATTAACTCACTTTATTAAATGTCTAATTTAAGAACATATAAAAAAGGATATTTTTCTTTTTATATTTTATATTTTAGATTTATTTAAAAACTATACTTTTAGTATCTGATCTCACCAAATATAAATCTTTAAATTAGATTTAATAAACAAATATTTACATTACCTTGGTTGGTAATTGACTTTGAATTTTTAAAATCAAATTATCCTACGTAAAATAGGAAAAAAAGAACTAGAACTTTCAAAAATAAGAAGAAGAAAACAAGAACACTCACTCATAGGATTTGAGGGTTGACCAGGAAAATAAATTTGTTTATTAAATCTAATATGCATGTGTATACATTCGATAAGAGCAAAAACTTAGGGTATAGTTTTTGAACAACACTAAAATACATGCTATAAAAAGATAAATACTTGTATATAAAATATGAGATATAATTCTTTACAGACTCTTTTTAATCAATTTATTTTAAATAAACTATATAACAAATTATAAGATTAGTAACCTATCACAATTTATAGTATATATAGATATAAATATTAACAAAATTAACACTCATAATGATTATTTTAATTGTGACAAATAGGTGGGGCATAAATCAACTTGAACACGACCCAAATTTCTGTCTGTTAAATTATACTGCCAAGGTAATTAATCACACCTTAAATGAATAGAGAATTTCATAATTACCTTGCTTTCCCTTTGCCATGATCCTGCTTCTCCGGGTGCAGCCAAACCCACATATGCAGAATTAGCCTCAAAAAGACTCTTATTGATATATCTAGAACGAAAAATACTTTTTAGTCATTTCCATGCTTAAAGCATTATTTTATTTGCTCATGAATTCATAATATGCATACCTATCACGGATCAATAATTGACCACTAACAGTGCCTCTTTGATCAGAAGAAGGAAAATCTTTGGATTGAATGAAATTGTATGGCCATTTTGCAACCTCCTCCAATGCCTAAAAATAAACACACAATTTGAGGATTAAAAATTGTGCAAATTTATGAACTCTTATATATATACATATATATATATATATATGTGTGTGTGTGTATTCATATATATATATAAAGGAAAAGCTTGAAACATACCTGCTTCTTTGCATTTTTCCAAAGCAAATGTTGGTGATGATTTACATCGCTTGATATTGAATTGAGATATATTGGAATGGGCCCAAAAACTTTCTTCCATGCCTCTCCTTTATCAACTTTTATCACAAGGTCCTTTCCAACGTAGTGACAACTCATGAATACCTGCATGGGATTTTATTTTTGGTTCAAAATTAGTACAATTGACATTCGATGTCATATTTTAATTATTATTAATTCAGGGCTTCCAAGTTCCAATATAAAATGATAAAAAATGAAGAATAAATAGCAAAGGCCAAGTAAGAAGAGAACATTACATAGCATAACATTTTAAAAAATACGTTTATTCATGACACACATAAAAAAAATTATATCACATTATCATTTATATTATATGTTTAAATTGTGCTATATTTAAACACTTGTGACGTTAAAAAGTAAATTTCAAAAGGTAGAATTTATAAAATTCTCTGAGTAAGAATTCCAAAACTTACACAGAGGGATATTGGGCCGGCATGGGATGTGAGCTCTTGCTTGGTGGGTCCAGATGTAAGAAACTCATGAGATGGTGTGATCACCCAGAATCCTACTGATGAGTTTGAACTTATCCAACCATGGACTTTGATATCTTTGTGATCAAGTGAGTATTGGTATTTATCGTCGACCTACAACATATTATGAAACGCTTAAGAAAGAGTAATATCATGTATAAATATTTTAAAATGGTAAATCTAGTCGCAAGTATATGAAAAATAAGGAGCTTTCTGTATGTTTCTGAACGTGAGATTTGCTTAAAACCACATCAAACGAACAGGTACATGTAAGATTGCTAGAAGCTGATACAATCAAATAGGTACGTAAAATTGCTAGAAGCTGATACTATCAAAGTATAATAGAGCATCATTGATAGATTTTTTATTTTCCCTTTTTCTTTTTCATACTATACTAGAGAAAAGAGTAAGAAATTAAGAGGGTGTTTGGAAGGGTGGTGAGAACCATTGATTAGAACCATTTTTTACTGTAGCATGCGAGAGCTTTACACTGTAGCAAATTTTTTTATCGTTACTGTAGCATATAAGAGCTTTACACTGTTCATAACTGAGTTTGTGGTAATAATGAGTTCTCACCACTAAGCCAAACAGGCAGTAATTCTTTAATATCATACAACATAGCCTTCGCATGTAATCAGAGACAGAGCCAATTGAGGAGCCCTCACTCTCCCCCCAACCAATTGGCTCCTTTGAGCCCATTATTGTTTTTTCTTTTTTGCCCTTCTTTTTTCTTGTTTAGTCTCCCCTAAAATTTTTTAATTCCAAAGTTTATCCTGAATGTTTTGCAATATTTCATACATATCCTTAAATTGACCACTAAGCCAAACAGGCAGTAATTCTTTAATATCATACAACATAGCCTTCGCATGTAATCAGAAACAGAGCCAATTGAGGAGCCCTCACTCTCCCCCCAACCAATTGGCTCCTTTGAGCCCATTATTGTTTTTTCTTTTTTGCCCTTCTTTTTTCTTGTTTAGTCTCCCCTAAAATTTTTTAATTCCAAAGTTTATCCTGAATGTTTTGCAATATTTCATACATATCCTTAAATTGACCTAAAATTTTTCAATTTGTCCCTCTAAATTTCTTTCTAATTCTTAAAAATTTATGCATAATGTCTTAAAAAGTTTTATTTACACGTTTAATTTTAACTTCTAACTATATTTTATTGTACAATTAATTTAGCTTGAGATTTCAATTCAACTAAAGGCCCCATAGACTAAGATTGTTTAATCTTATCTATGACAGAATAAAAGATTAGTAGAATAAATATAAGTAAACTAAAGATGACAAATTACCTCTCCTTTGAGTTCAGATTCGAAAGGGTTGGTCAAGATGACAGCTTCTGGATAAGCAAGTTTCTGACCAGATGTACGGTCATTTATTGATGGCATTGTTCTTTGTATGTCGTCCGATATCACCATGTATTGAAACCTGGTCATAAATTAGAATTATCGTGTAACATAAAAAATTTAGATCATTTTAGGAACATTTTCTTGGTATGCCGAAATAACAATTAACATTAATGATTTTTAAACTTTGACATCTCTTCTATTTTGTCTTTTGAACTTTAAAAATTAAGTTATTCGCACATGGGTCACCTGAAAAGATAAAAATGAGATTTTAACACTCTCAAGTACAAATCATGTGAGTTTAATTTCATTTATTTAAACGGAAAATTGGATGTTTAGAGACAAAGTAAGGAGCCTTAAAAGTTCAGGGTAAAGTAGTGATTTTTAAAGTTTAGTATGTAAATTGATGAGCTTTGAAAATTTAAGAAACAAAGTGATGTTTTTTAAAATTCAGATGACAAAATAGAAGAGACCTTAAAATTTAAGGACCATTGAGTTAATAACCCGATATTGAATTTCAGCATACTTGTTTTCTTGGAGCTTGAAAGTTGCACGAATGACACTAATCTGCGCTGCTGGGGCATCTTCAGGGTGCTCAAATATTGCATATGTGTAAAATCCTGGGTAGTTGCGTAACATTATGTACCTGCAATGTAAAATTTGTATTTGGGAATTTAATTATACTTTAATAATTGATTTGAACTTATATTGAGAACAAGATTGAGACATGGACCAGACCTTTTATCCACATTAACAGGAAATGGATCGGAGGAATCATTCCATCTTTTAGTGAATGAAATTTCTATTTGGTTCTCATCTTCCTTGACAATCTCAAATTTAGTTCCTTGTAATCTACGAAAGTTCAATTAGATAAACTCGACATTAGATTTTGCCTAGAGTATATTCACTGTGAAAAATTATATAAAATTTTACCTGTCATGATGGTCAACAATATTGGTTGTTTTGTCCTCCCTCCATACTATGTCCCAGTACCTATAGTTATATAGGATATGTTGTCAACTAGTTTTATGACGTAAAAAAAATCAAAGTAAAATGAAGAACCTTGCGAAGATATTAAATATATGCATTTGTGTTGTTTGAGAAGAGTTTTAACTACAAAATTTCAACCGCGCACTGTAAGAACTTTACACTGTAATAAATTTTTGCTTTCAATATAACATATAAGAGTTTTACACTGTTTGCGCTTAAACTGTGTGGTTTGTAACCACAGTCCTAATTATATGTTATATGTGTTAATTAAAAGAAAAATTTGCGACTAATTTTGCCTTTGAATATCATTACCCTCTATCACTTGCGTCATTATAAATCTCGAGCAAGTTGTTGATGCCCTTGTACTTAATTCCAGTAACATGGCCGCCTGGATTGGAAAAAGTGAGTTCCACAAGGCCATTATCCAATATCACCACCTGAAGATCATCATATAAATTTAAATGACCAAAGATTAATGAATTTCACTACCTAGTGTACATATGTTGAGAAGAACATCACACAATTTTTGCTAATCTCTCAAAATATAAACCCTACAATTTCGGACGGACGACATTCACCATATGAGAATTTAGGAATACGTGCTAGTGAACTGCTCGTTGAATTGCATGCAGGGCAAAAGCGACCCTGCACAGATAAGATGGGCCACCCTCCTCTTCAAATTTTTTATTTTTAAATGTTGTATATTAAATTTTTTTATCTTGCATTTTGCAGTCCCCTAAAAAAAATCTACATCTCTTTATTTTTCTCTCTTTATTAGTTCAGTCACATCACAATTTTTTTAGCTAATTTTTCTGACTCCGCCCCTAATTAGGCGCAAACTAGAGCAGTGCTATATATAAGGTCTTTAAAAGAGTAGTTTAAACCAATAGTTTGAATTATAAATAGAGATGGCAATAAACGTGTTCATGTCGGCACGTTTATAGCACGACACGTTTAGCCCGAATACAAACACGACACGATTAATAAATCTGCCAGAAATGCAAGCACGAACACGGCACACCTATGACACGCATAACACGGCACGATATGATTAACACGATTATTAAACATGCCGTGACGGGTTGACACGATAACAACACGCATATGACACGTTCATGACCCAATTAACTAAAAATTAAAAAAAGCCAATAAAGAGAATTAACAAAAACATAATATCTAATTAATACTAACCTACTACAAATATTTTAAATATTTTTATTTTTAAGTTTAAATGTGTTATAAATAGGCGAGTCGTGTCGTGTCGACACATTTACGGCCCGTTTAATTAAACGTGTTAAGGCGTGTTAACACGAATTTAACCCATTTATTTTCGTGTTATTTATGCCAACCCATTTATGGTCCAATTAATAAACGTGCGATCCAAACCCGTTTATCTCGTGTAGTGTCTGAATCGCCGGCATAATGGTTTGATTGAGCTAAATTAAAGCAGTACTCAAATGCTTATTTTCTTTTCCTCCGATGTTCAGTACCAACTTGTTATCATTATTTCATGCGTAAAGCAAGCCACATTTTGCTCGTAAGTAAAACTGGAAACAAATCACTTCGATCGTGTATTTAACCCAATAAAATTGCTTAGGTTTTCTGTAAAATAATCCCTAGTACCATCGTTCGCAGCGACTTTTTCACGTTTCTAAGCGCATACTTAAAAAAATAATAATAATAATAAATAAAAACAAAAATAAAATAAAAATAAAAAAACAAACAAACAAACAAACAAACAAAAAAACAAAACAAAAAACAAACCACATGCAATCTCATAAAAAGAGAGGGGGTGGGGTTGGAGGGGAAGGGGGAGTGGGAGTGGCATTGAAATTGCGTCTAGTTTATTTATTACCTTATCTCGACCATGCCTATAAGTTTGTAGACTAATCTTAGGGGAAGATGCTAATTCTCGCCCCCTTAGAACTCTTCTGCAATTTGACCAACAAAACATTTATCAGTAATATATATAATTATTTAAGATGAATATCAAACGTGAAGCATATTAATTAAACATTTAGTGCAAAAGCAGAAACATAAAACTAATAACGCTGTTTTAAGGTGTCATATTCTCACAACAGTATTCAAAATTAATTAAAAAAATGCTATATGTACTAAACAAATTATTTTATAGGGATCACACTAAACGTAAAACATATTAATTACACATTTAGTGGAAAAGAAGAAACATAAACTGATGAATAATTATGTTCAAGCTAGGTGTCATATTCTGACAAATTTAAAACTAAAAAGACAGCCGGAAAAAAAGGGAGGCAAAGGTTAAGGAACAACCTGACTGGTTTTGTCTGTGAACGACAAGAATTAAGCAACAGAAAAAACGTTAAACTCATCAACAACAAACTGTGAAGCCATTCACATCGCTTTCTCCAAGTTGAGTTCGCCATCTTCAAGTGCGTATATATATATAATCTGAAAAACCAACTACGTAATTTATATCAATTACAACCATATTTCAAATACTAGTGATTCCATGCAAACATATTTCATATAAAATTAAACGAAGTGTATGTCTTTTGTTAAAGAAAGCACATTTGTGTTATTTTTTTAAGAACACAATTCAAAATTAAACAAAGAAGTATATGTCGATTTCGAAATCGACTACTATTTCGAGAACACAATTCAATTCAAGAACACTATACAATGACTAGAAATAGAATGTAGAGGGAGAAGAAGTACCTAATGACTTGTGTTTCAACATGTGCGTGCCTATACACATATTTATAGCCTCATTTCTAGACAAAACGGGAAAATTCCCCAGTAGTTGAGGAGAGAATTCTCCATTTTTCACCATCTATCGAGACACTACTCCATTCTTACATGATATTTTCCCTTTCCTATGATTTCATTCCAAATAAAATCTTGCCATACCAAACTCACAAATGTTGCAACGACATTTCAAAACGAAAGATATGAGTTTACGTACCGATATGTTAATACAAGAGATGATGGTGTTTCAATTGTAGAAGTAGTAACGACGAAATAAAACTATATATATAGAGACAAAAAAGAACAAGTTTTCTTAGAGGAAAGAGAGCTACATCAGCTGTAGAGCTTGGAAAGGTGTGTGTGTGTACATATATATATATGAATCATATGGCAAGCGAAGAAAGAGAATATAGTACAAAGTTGAAACGAACATAGTATGAAACGAACTCTTGATTAATTGTTGTCTAAGCTATTGACGTTAATTATAATTTATATGTCGTAACTCTAGTCCAAGTAGGACAGCTGTGGCTTATGAGATGTCCATTTAATTGTTGTAATTTGTTGAGAAAAAAAGAACGTCACGTGTTATATAACCTTGGAAATTCCTGGGGTTTATGAAGCAGTAGAAGGCTGTATAATTCAATAATGTGTTCTTCCTGCCATTAGTCAAATTAAGCTTTATCAACAAAAATAAATAAATAAATAAATAAAATAAAACAATAATGCACATTAGAATTTCTACCGAGTACTCAAGACTCCTTCAACAAGATTACACAAAAAAAAAAAAAAAGATTCCTTCTAGGAGATCGTTATCCAGAGTTGCAATGTGAGTATTCTTATGTATATGCGGCACAACATGAACGTGTATTTATTTATCCGCAAAACTTTATATGCCAGTCACACATCTCCATTAGTTTGCATACTAATTTATAGTTTTGAATAAATTTCTTATCATAGATATATATTTGAGGTTAAAGCTTCTAGAAGGAGTGGTAGCCTATCTTGATGGTCAATTATTCATAAATCAAGAAAGTGGTCCAAACTCGGAAAATTCGTTGACATTTTTTTTTTATACACTTTTAACGTTTTTTAAGAATTTTTTGAGGGATGTATGTGGACCAAATGCCCATGAATATGGCCTTCTCTCTAGCAGCTCGGTAGTTTTTTGGTTTCCTAGATAGCTCATGCTTAATTTCTTTTGGCTGATTTACATGTTTATAAAGTCATTTAGCTAAGCTTAATGCTTGGAATTGAACGAAGGAAATAATGGCTACACTATTATTTTAGATTTGTAACTTTTTTTAATTTAGAGATTGATACTAAAATACACTTTTTTTGTTTCTAAAAAAAATTAAAAAAACTTTAAAACAAATGGTGATTGTATCATTTTCATTCTTAAACACTCGCAGCTTACATAGCTTTGTTTTTAATGATTTGTTACTTGTATGTCATGTACATGTCATGTGTACAAATCGTTAGAAATTTAACTTTTGGAAGATAAAAGGACTGTTGGTATTGCAAGCTGAAACTTTGGGGGGCCAAATTATGCCACTTGGAGTGTTGAGGACCAAAGTGAGATGAACCTAATTCCTCAATCCCAAAATGAAATAACCTAAAAGATAGGAGAACATTTAGGGTAAGACAACTGTGGACACATGGAGATAAAAAGAAAGAAAGAAAAACAAGTAAAAATGTTGAAAAAGAAAGAAAGTTAAAAAAAAAAAGGTAAAGTGCCAAAATAGTGAAGTTAAAAGCAAAGAAAGATTCAAATAAGAGATTACAATAGACAAGTAGAGAAAAAAAAAAAAGAAGGAAAAAGGGTAAATAAAAAGAATTAATTAAGAAAAAATGTTAAAACAAGGAGCACCAAACGCTTGTCAAAAATAAAAGTACAACAATCTTTT
This sequence comes from Artocarpus heterophyllus, assembly GCA_025403435.1. Taxonomy (NCBI): domain Eukaryota; kingdom Viridiplantae; phylum Streptophyta; class Magnoliopsida; order Rosales; family Moraceae; genus Artocarpus; species Artocarpus heterophyllus. Next base: position 20,780,671 of record CM046331.1, on the reverse strand, counting down.
AGCATAGTCAAAGAAATAGAATAATTATTCCGTAGTGTTTGGCAACCTTAATTGAAACTTATAGTCCTAAGAGAGATAACCAGGTATGCTTTTTTCAGCATTTTTGATACGTTTATTAATTATGTCGTGTTCGTGTTTAGCCTAAACATGTCGTCCTTTAAACATGCTGATACTAACACGATTTTGCCCCCCTATTATCATGTTTATGATACTGGAGTGCTCTAGTTGTAATTAAGAGAGAAGACAATGTTTTATATTTGTACTTTATTTTTAAAGGAATGTGGAACGACCTGTATCCAATAGACAAACCAAAAAAAAATCACAAATAAAATGATCCTAACATTTGTTTTTAGGTATATGCAAATATAGGAACGAATGAAACAGTTGTTAACTTATTCCCATTCCCCAATCAGATATTTGGAAAAATGGAATGAATAAATGAATGAACAAATCAGAACTGCAACTACAAAAGAGACACAAAATCTAGCTAGCTATACAGTCATAGGAGGTGCTTCAAATCTGATGTAGTCATACATTAGACCTCCAAAAGGACCATTACTTCTAGACTGAGTAAGATAGAGAGTATTGTTTCCATTGCGAAGCCTGTATCCAGGGACATTGACACTGTAAAACTAATACAGTCCATGAATTCCATGCCTTGCAATTGCGTTGTCTCTGCCTTTTAGGTGCGTTGAGAACATAGGACGTTTTGTTGTCGGGTTGTTGAAGCGAACCTTTTTAATTTTATAGACATAAATTGAGAGAAAACCACAAGCAAAAATATATTAGACACATAAATGACAAAGAACACATCAAGTCGTACATGTAACACGTATAAACAAAACGAGGGTGTGACATGATATTTATTTCTAGAAGACAAAACTACATGCGCAAAAGAATATAAATATATACTTGTAAATCAGTAGCGGTGGCTGAGGCTAGTGCTAGTTGGAGTGTGTAGTTTTGACCACGTGTCATATTTTAAAGATTGAATTTGACTTGCCATGTGGTTTCTCGGTAGCTTCCATTTCCTTCATTACTGAATTTGTACAAGAAAAAAATGATGATAAATTAATCAAGAAGCTAGAGATTACGGATGCTAGATAAGCAACACTAAACCAAGTGAAAACAACTATGAGTACCGGTTGACATGGGCAAAGAACCAATCACGTCAATAGTCACTAGCGCCAACAGTGTAGATAAGATCCTTATTAGGATATAAATCTGTATATCGATCCCATAAACCGTATTGTCTAAACATGTTAAAAAAATAAAAATTTTGTTGTAAGTTATCCTGGTCTAATTGTAATTTGACTAAAATAATTAGGGCTGAATTGTCTTAATGGCCAGTGTGAGCTTTTTGTCACTTTTAAGTTGGACCATAAATTTTTTGGCATTAGGACCATAAATTTTACAATCTTTAACAATTCAATATAATTGATAATGAATGTCAATTTATAGACTAACTATTTGGGTCCTTAATGCCTAAAAAAAGTTATGATCTTATGTAAGAACGTATAAGATACAGCTATTGGATCACAAATACAACAAATTTTCATATTTGGGATCTATTTGTCAAAATAAAAGTTAAGGGTTCCAATTGTCAAAAACTAATAAAAATTTATGGTGAACCAGTAAAGAAAAAACCCATTAATTAGTACATCCAAATAACCGTTGATTTGAACCACTTTTACTGTAGCATGCGACAGCTTTACACTATAGCAAGAACCACTTTTACTATAGTATACGAGAGCTTTATACTGTAGCAATTTTTTTATTGTTACTATAACATGTTAAAATTTTATACTATTCATAACTGAACACGGTTCCCACCACTCAACCAAACAGTCACCTAATGTTTTTTCTTGGTATGGTAACAACTTTTTTTTTTCTCAGTTTAGGTCAAAGAGTCCTGCTAATTTGTTCTTTCTTTTTTTTTTCAAATATCGAAGGTTGCTAATATAATGGTCGATATGCATGTTTAAGATCGTTCGAGATGAAAATTGAAGGAGTAGTCAAACTCCTAATAGTTTTTTGCACCGATTGTTGCTTGTGGAGGGTATAAAAGGCATATACACGTTTTAGTTTTGCTGAAGGATCTTTTTTGGGGAAAAAATTAATACAATTATTTTTTATTTACACAAATTAGAAGGTGTTTGACAATTATTTTTACCATTCAATTTTTACTATAAATTTAGTTATAAACAATATAAAACTCTTATATATTACAATAACAATAAAAAAAATATTACAGTATAAAATTTTTACATATTACAATAAAAATAATTCTCATTATTAATTCTCACCACCCTCCCAATCACCCTATTACGTTTTAAAAATACATTATGAAAAAAAAAAACCCTTGTTGATACAATTATATTTTGACTCCTCTCCTCTGCAGCCCTTTGCCACCTTTCTCTCTCTGTCCTCTGTCCGTTTCTCAAAGCTTTCTAAATGATAAACTCCATTTCAAAAACATAAAAAAAACATAAAGGAATAAAAAGACAAAGTACAACTTCATGTTTCTCTTTTTCTGTTGTTTTACTATTTCTCTTGTATGCTATACATACCATGATAGATTCGATATATGCAATTGAAGCTTTTGACAACGTCTGATGATAGAAGCTTCCGGCGAATACCAGCTTAAGTTTGGATAAGGTTTCAAGCTTGAGTCTGTGAACAAAGAAAGGAAACAGATGCAGAAAGAGAAAGAGGAAAAAAAAAAGATTAAACTTAAAAAAATATATGAGTATTTGATAAATATAATTAGAATAAATTTTTGATTAGTAAATAATATAAACAAATTATTTTTAAGTTATCAAAAAAATTACTACATTAAAAAAAGCAAAAAAATAGTTCAAAAATAATACATTGCTTTAAAAAAAATTAGTTTTAAACATTCTGATATATATTTCTTTTGATATTCAATGGGTTTTTTGTTTGGGTTTATGTTTGGGTATGTCATTCGAATTCATGGAAATCATTTTGAATTTTTTTTATGAGCTTTCACTAATAAACAACCAGACACAAAAAAAAAAAAAAAAAAAAAAAATGGTTGAGAAGCACAAAACAAAGAAAGATGGCATACGATCTCGGAGCAATAGAAACAACAAAACCCAAAAAAATCAACAAACAACAAGCCAAGAAACAAACAAAATCAAAGCTAATAATAAGAAAAATAAAAAGAAAAATAAAAAAAACCCAGATCTAAAGGATCTCCCTCTCAGCCAGCAATCCAACCCAGATGGGTTTGAAGAGAACAGAGTATGGGACAAAAAAACAAAACAAACAAAAAAACAAAGCAAAGATGACTTTGAGGAGGGGAAAGAGAAGAAGATCCAAACGATTTTTGTTTTTAATTTATTTAGTGGGTTCCACAACTTTAACAGACTCATGACAATTAGGTTGTCACATCATTCATCAGAGCTTTGTTTCTTAGAGCACCGTTTTGGCATCCTTAGTTGCAAGAGTAAGCCACCGGTGTCCTTCTCCTCGACGACGTGGCAGACATGCCTGGCTATTTGTACTATAATTGGAGTGTCAAATCATTCTTTAATTTACCGTGGGACCCACGAATAATTTAAAAATAAAAGAATTTTCTCTCATCTTCCTTCTGAATCCGACGCAAGAACATGCAGCAACCAACCATCGCCACCTTCTCAACCGTCCGCCGCCCATTCCAGCAAAAATCGACGACCACGACGAGTTCACCCCGCCTTGCGCACCTAGCCCACTTGCGTTGCCTAGCCCCGACGAGCCCAACAGCTGTAGACCCCAAAAAAGAATCGGAAGGAAAATAGCCATGGGTAATTTGCAAGCATGAGTTGTGGAAGTATTCAAATCTAGGTGGTTGCCTAGAGATTCGAACTTTTAAAAATTTTGCAGTCTTCTCGCCGCCGTCGATGGAGGATGAGGAATTGACGGAAATGGTGGCGACTCTTGAAGAGAAACACAGAAGCTTCATTTTTTTTCTTTTCGTTTTGCAGTACTGAAGAGCGATTCCTTCTCCAGACGAAACCAAAATTTTATTTCTTTAAAGCTTTAGCTTTTTTATGTTGTGTTTTTTAAATACCATTTAAATTATTGTTTTTATTTCACTACAATTCCTTTTTCTTTTCCTCAACAGCAATTTCTTCCTCACAATGGTCATGCCTCGGTCGAATGAAATGTTCATTCAACAAAAAAAGAAAGGACGAATGTGATGTTTGTTCGAAGAAAGTGATTCAGACTATTTTTTAATTATATAAAATATAAAATTTTTATATTTTATAATAATAATAAAAAAATTATTATAGTATAAAATTTATACGTATTATAATAAAATAATTTTAAACAAAATAATTTTAAACACCCCACGAAGCACGTATAAGTTATTAGCAAAGGAAAACTAGAGATTCTTTTTAGGTCTCTTATAAAATCCATATCATTAACCATGTAGGCGCCACATCTGTGGGCAGGTGCCCTTTAGTTTTATTCTAATTGCAAAATGCGCGGTCGTTTTCCACTTGTCGTTGATATGCTCATTAACCGTTTGCCGCCCCTTTTTTAATTAAAAAAACTCACTACAATTTCATATTTGAATGGTCTAATAGAACTGGATATATAGTCCTCCTAGGTAGACTGTAGTTAGGGATGTCAATAAGGTGAGATGGATTTTGTGCCGACCCGCACCGCAACAACCCGCCTCACAATCTTTGTGGTACGGTGTGGGTCAAGATGCAGCGGGTAATCAGGGCCTCGCCCCGCACCATAAACCCGTTTAATTAAAATAAAAAAAAAAAACCTAGATTTTTTAAAGGCTTCTTGGGGAGCTCCTTCGCACTGACCCTAGAAGAGAATAAGAAGAGGAAGAGAACATCAGTCTACGTCCAAAACTCGAAACTGAGTTGGGGAGATGTGATCAAGAGAACCGCTCGCATCGCCCTCCCCATAACGTGGGTCTTGACCCGCAGGCGGGGCACCATTTTGCCGGTCTCATTGACATCTGATATTTATATAAAATACCTGGGGACGTGTAAGGTAATTCAGTTGTACCAAAACTTCACCATGTGTGCCAAGGTTTAGTTAATTGAATTCCTGCCATGATCTGTTGTCAGTAGATTTGGTTCCGAAAAGATGCTAGAATAGGGCTGATAGGTGGGAGGAAACCCGACGTTTATCGCTTTTGAAGCCTCTGCATTGGTGGTTGATGTAAATTCTTTGTTCTACAATGGTCTAATAATTTGTCGTTTTACATGAAAGTTTGGTTTAATTTAATATTTTAAAATTCGTTTGGGAATTCAAAAAATGACACGGTTACCATGCAAACACCTGTAGGCATTTACATTATTTGGAAATGATAGTAATCAAGAAATGTCCTGTTTTTTCAGTAAATTGCCCCAGTAACAGTACTTTCAATTTCATACAAATCAATAAATTTTTTTATAGTCCGGATATTGTCCCCTTATTTTTTAAAATTTTTTGAAAATTAACCCTATATTTACTGTGAAAGTAAAAAAAAAAAATTAGGAAAAAAACTCTTTAAGCGAACTAACGTTTGGAAATATTAAAACAACGTCATTAACTCAACGTCATTAACTTACTTTTTTTAATTGTTGTCAACAAATTTATCAATATTTTGAGAAGAATGTCTAAATAGTGAAGTTAAAAGAGGCAGCGTGTTGGATTAAATTTGTGACTATAGATTGATTCCCGGCAGACTAAAAAATGTTCATAAACTTAGTGACGACGGGTTGTTGCAAGAGTAATAAACACTTCTTAATTTAATTTAGCAGTTAATAAAGAACTTTTATTACATTTTTCCATTTGTATATTATGTCTATTAAGGACTTTTTGAAATTTGGTTTTAAAGAAGTTATTGTAACGCCCCTATATGGGGGTTAACAGTTTTTAATGAGATAAAATAAAAATAAATAATAAAAGTAAAACCTTAAAAATAAAATTTGCCCGGGACTTAAATGAAAACTCTCAACTCAAAAATAAAAATATAAACGATAAATAAACCACAGTTTAATGTAGCACCTTAAATTTAATAGTATAAAATGTTGTCATCATCATTTTAACCCTCATCACATTGTAATACAGTCACAGAAAGTAACAATTGATGCTTACATTATCATGAAGAACATTCTCAACAATTGAAGCAGTCCCAATGTAATATAGCTACATCACTTCCTCAACTATATTTCTCGTAGCCACCTCACACTTAGTGAGTCCTGAAAAGATAAAAACATAAGGGAATGAGCGACACTATGCTCAGTAGAGAAAGCCATTACTCACCTTTAGGTTTTTATCATTACCACATTAAAATCTGCATGGTTAGTTAATAATTATCATTATCCAGATTATGAGATTTATTATAATCATATTCTGTGGATACCATAGTTAATTATTACCGAGTTTCACACATATACATATATACAAATATTATAGTTTATCATTATTCCTAGGTACCCACGTTCAATAAAGTATCACTCAACTCATCGAAACCCAAATGGGCGCACTTGATCACCCTATAAACATTCCAAGGGTGTTCCGGTGAGGGGACATCAAGCCCCAAGTCCTCACCAAATCGATTCCTGTACAGTGCGTTCTGGGACTTTCAACCCAAGAAAGCGTCATCACCTTCTCCCTATTTTACCTTTTAGGGTATTCATGCCCAAGGACGTAACCGCCGCCCTCTTCATGTCTCACAATTTCTCTATATTAAATCATTATTAATAGAGTCAGTTTTCCTAACCATGCTTCTCAATTTAAAACATGTGTCAATTCATTATGTTCCTCATCGTACAATACAAGACGAGTCCATGTCATAGTTTTATATGTGATACTCATATAATATCAGTTCAACATAGATATATATATATATTGCGGCAAAACAGTCAATTTTAATTCTATAAAAACCTCACAAAAGATGAGTAATAGAATCCCTACCTTTCAAGCTTATCAACAATCTTTTAATCCTGGAATCAATTAACGTTTGCTCCATACTCCCTTGATCCTAAGGCGTGCATAAGGACAATTAAAACTAAAGCACAACATACAACCACATTCATAAATAAATCATGTGTAAACCTATCTTTCTAGTATGCCATTAAAGCTTTTATATAAATCTCTTTTGAATACCACAGTAAACAATTTTTGTCTTAACACAATATAAAATGTGAACAAGTAATCTATATGTTTTAGTCCCTAATAAGATTCATCAATCACTTAGGATAATATTGGAAAGGTTGCAAGACATTAAAGAATTAGGTGGTGAGCAAAGATGAGTTCTTGGTTCAGGTTAGTAGTTGGTATACCATAACAAACTGGCAGATTTACTAGTTTCCAATACAAAAATTGAATAATTCTTAGAAAATAAAATACAACTCCGATTTAGGTTTATGATAGCTCGTTAGAAAGCCTAGGATGCTACTTTTCAAATATGCAAACCAATTCATAAAATTCATTTTAATTTAATCTTAGAATTTCAAGAAATAACCACTGCCCATAGAGGTATTATAAAGTTTAACAATATAAATTTTTTGTTTAGGGCATATACACTTAGACTTCATACATATGCTCCAAAATAGCAACAAACATATACTTAGGTTTAAGAACGCAAATTTGAATAATCCTTTAGTATAAAAGAAAATTTATAAATGAAAGACTAAATTTGTTCATAAGATTCTAACCTCGGATTATGGTTAGTTGGAAGCTTGAAATGGCTTCAAAACAGGTTCCATTACTTCGGTATGACTGAAATTCTTGCTCAAATGGAGGTGATGGTGGCTGATTTTTATGGCTGCCTTGAAGAAGTTCTCTAAGTATTTTGCTTCAGCAAAGAAATAAGAAGAAGAGTGTGGGAACCGTGGAAGAGAAAGGAAGAAAAGATGAAGTCTTTGAAGAGAAGTGATAGAAGCAATTATGGAGGAGACATGTTGAAGTATGTCACGGAGGAAATAAAGAAAATGAGGGTCAAAAGTAGTTGGAAAAGATATCCTTATGTCTCATCTAGAGACTTTAACACACATAATGCCAAAATGTCATTTTTGAGATTTATTAGAAGTTCTAAGGCTTTTTAGTAAACATACTAAATAAATATATGAGAATTTTAAAAAATTTAAAAATAGATAAAAATAAATATTGTAAAATAAATTTAAATGAAGCAATTTTTTTTTATACACTAAAAATTAATTTAATTACCTTAATACCTGTTAGGAGAATAACGGGTGTCACAGCTCTACCCCCTTAAAGAAATTTCATCCTCGAAATTTCAATTCTAGCAATACTAGTAAAAATTTTGATTCCATTATGATTTCAATTCCGAGTCTAAACCGTTAATGTTGTTTGTCCTCCAAATTTAAGTCATCGTATCTCCACTTGGTTACTTGCATAATAAATCTTACTCTAAATTCTAAATCCTTCAATGAGAGTATTTCTGACAATTTTCAACTTATAACACCGTATAATGGTCTAGGAATCTGATCACACATATATATTGACCATACCATGATTCCAGTCCTTCATTGTCCATGGACTATGATTTACAATCACATTTAAGGAGATTGCCAGAGAAATTTTATATACTTCATCTTTAGGTTCTTTTTCCTTTTTGAGTAAGGAAAAGTCAAATATATTTGATTTCATACCTCAACAAATAAACTAAAACATAATCATAAAACATATATCACAAACACTTCTATTCAAAACCATACATTAAACTTATTCATAGAGATATTAAACGGAATCTCAGAGTTGTAGACAAACCCGACATATTTTTCATTAAACAGCTATCCTCATGACACAAACATTCAACCCAAATAATATACTCATATTTCATATGGAATATCCCCATAACTGACTCTGGTACTTCCACATAATATTAACAGAATATTACACATTACAAACATGATACGGATACGTTTCGAGAGTACAAGGCACTCCGTATACCAGCTATCCATATCATGCATGCTTATAGGATACAAAAACATCGATAAACAAAAGATCGGACCTTAAGAAGGATGTGTTTCGAGAGCATCAAGTACTCCGTATCCAGCCATCCCGGCATTAGGCTCAATGAATCTAAAAAATTGAACAACGAAGTACCACAAGAAATACAGAATACAAGGTAAACGGTTATTCGTAACACACGAAATACGGACACACATGCCTACATGCCATAGATAAAACAAAAAGATTACAGATGGAGATTCAAATCAATTGGCCGCTCCCGGCTTTCCGTTTTCCATTTAAGCTTGGATGTTGCAGTGTCGTATTTTGGATGTATAATTTGCATTTTATCTATCAATTCCTCAGCTGTTGAAGCAGTAACAAAGATTTGTCTCTCCGATTCTGTAGTGATGTTTTCTTCCATAGCGTAATCTAGAAATTTCAAAAGACTGTCATAAAAACCATTTACATTCAGCAGTCCCAAAGGTTTGGAATAAAAGCCTAACAATTGCCCACAAGCGACTACGAATATTTCCTCAAGAGTACCTAGACCACCAGGTAATGCTATAAAAGCATTAGAATTATAGATTATGTCTTTAAAATTTCTAGGGATGCTCCTGACTCCTTCTCCCTTACCTATGGCTTCCTTATAAAGGTTTCCTTCAACTGGAATATGAGGCCAAATTCTTACAACTGTAGCGTCGCTAGACCTAGCTGCTAGTGCCATATTTTTCATCATTTTTATACTACCACCTCCATAGATTATGTTAATCTTCTTGTGTGCTAGGACTTGCCCTAAGTGATTTGCAGCTTCTAAATAAGCTTTATCTTTTCCAAGGCTGGAACCACAAAAGACACAAACATTTTTTATTTTCTTCGTGGACTGGGAGGTAGACATATTTGGTTTATAGAAGTGGTTGCTTAATGTCTGCTCCACTTAGACTTCGGGTTCTACATGAGATTTTAAAGATGAGAAATACACAAAAAGGGCTAAAGAGATAGACGAGTAGGTAATGAAAAGGTAATCCAAAGATTTAAACAAAATCTTGTGCGGATAAGAAAGTAAGATAAGGTGATTGATAGTTTACAGAAAATCTGATTCACTTTTTGAAAAAGATTAGACTCTAATTGTATAACTTTTGACAATTGAGAACAATTTGACAGAAGACCCTCTTGACACAACTGTAGACTTTTTGACAAATATACACCAAGTCTAGAAATTTAATATAAACGACAAATACTGTAGAACTTTTGAAATTTGAGACACAAATCTTGAAATATCTGGATAAGCTTTTCAAAATTCAAACATATTACTGTACCGTATGTAACGTGTCTGATAAGATAATATATTTTATTATATATATATTTAAGAAAATCATAAATTAAATAAGATATTAACACTTACTGTATCAATCTAATAATCACAATTATTTCGAACACAAAAGCAAATATTTTGAGTAAAAGAAAAACACAAACTGTTGAACATCAGCTAAAACTGTTTCAAATAAGCAAAGACTAAATAACCTTTATAGAGCGATGACTTATTCCCCATCCAGTTTTCTTATGGCTTGGCAAACAGGATCTAGAAATACCATATTCCTGAGGCGTTGTCTTTCTGCATAAAATTTAGGCCAGAGTTTAAAAATAGCTCCTTGAACATATCCACTAGGGTGACCGTGGAGAGGAGGATGGATGCTATCCAAGTTCTCCTTTGAAAGTCCATCCCTACAAAACCTTATTTTATCCTCTCTATTCGTAGACATATAACCAAATGAAGTACATTTACCGTTACAATTTTGTCTTCCACATTTGTTACAAGCGACCACGATGGCACGGGCTCTTCTTTTCATTGCACTACGACTGGTACCCGTTCCTGGTAAACCGACATCTTGACTAAAGTCACTCGGACAGATTTTCCCCTCTATCAACATTCTCACATCACAAGGGATACCAAAACGCATAAGAATCCACAACCGAGTAATTCTAGCCTTGAATCTTTTGGGAGAGTGATGGGAAATACTTTCTCAGATGTTGGTACTTTGGGTCCATGATGAGATGAAAGAAGAGTAAATAGAAAGGAAAAATTAAGATAGTAAATTGCAGAATCCTAGAATTCCTTCTTCTTTTAGAGGAAAAGAAGAATTTCTAGTGAAAAAGAAGAGGATTTGCGATTTAGAGAGAAAATAACAAATTAAGAGAGAAAAAGTGAACTCGGAGAAATAAGCTCCTATGCACAGTAAACGTATATATAAACAATGATTAAACCACTGTATATGACACGTATAGAGACCACGTGGGAGAGACAGTGTGAATCAAACTGATTTAAGATTTGAATTGGGCCCAAATGTTCTTAGTTGAAAATGGTCAGGTTGTTTCGGGCCTTAACACATTTAGAACGAGTTAAATAACAAACATAAAATTGAAAACCAATTTGTATAAATCTTAAACCCAATTTAAAGCCCACTATAGATAAAGTTAACTATGAACAACAAATCTAATTTAACGACAACAAGGATCTTCCTGAATGATATTTAAAATCATTTCATAACAACATAATCTTCCAACCACTTAAATAATTTTGTTTTAATCAAAACCTTATTGAACAATACATACACCCATATGTTATTCATAATACTTAACATCTATCAATGGATTCATCATCATTGCTACCAAGGGTTTAGAATGTGACTAACCTTGAAATCAATACGATTTACGTCTTTCAACGTAGACCATATCAACGAACAAAGACACTTGATGTTACTACTTAAGAACATCTACAATCCCCACAATTCTACTTATACAATATATAATTTCCTCATATAACAAAACCTTAGGTAACCAAAAGATTCACATCTAAACATCTAAAACTTAAACATTTTATTGTAATTATCCAAAATTATTATAAGTGCCTTAAGTATTATGTTTTCCTTAAGGAAACTCCTATTGATCATTTTTCTATTGCATCTATATATAAAGATTCACTGATACACTTAAATACAGTGTACGTAACAAAATATTCCAATTTTGAGATTCATGCATTCTAGACTTTACACAGTCTCAACAGACCAAAAGTCTAACATTTATCTCTCTCAAGATTCAATACCATGATTCCCAACTTATATCATATTCCTCAAATAAATAGAACTTTTAAGAAAAGATATTAACACTTATGTGCTCCATCGAATCCACACATAATCATTACTTAGGTTTGAATCAATTACGAAAAATTTGGCATATCTATGTCAAACTTTAAAATCAATAAGTCAAGCCTTATATATATATATTTTTTTATTGTTTTTCACGAGACAAAAGGCTCTTAAATCCTCGTATCTATACGAATTTCTCATCGTTTATACGAATTAGATATGCTTATAGATCCAAATATTATACGAATCTCTCATAAGCAATCTACTTATAAACTCATTCCATATAATTATCATTCCCTCATAACTATTAATACTTTCCTTCTATATAATTATTGTACTCATATAACCATTAGTATTTTCATTCTAGGGTCTTTCCATGTTACATCCTTTTAGACTGTATAAATCAATGTAAAGGTTCATTTCGAGGATGACAATGAAAATTCAGCTTCAAAACCATCTCAATAGCATTTTTTTTAAGTGGTGCTACACTCCCTAGGTTAACTGAACCTAGGCTCTGATACCAAAAATTCTGTAACGCCCCTATATGGGGGTTAATAGTTTTTAATGAGATAAAATAAAAATAAATAATAAAAGTAAAACCTTAAAAATAAAATTTGCCCGGGACTTAAATGAAAACTCTCAACTCAAAAATAAAAATATAAACGATAAATAAACCACAGTTTAATGTAGCACCTTAAATTTAATAGTATAAAATGTTGTCATCATCATTTTAACCCTCAACACATTGTAATACAGTCACAGAAAGTAACAATTGATGCTTACATTATCATGAAGCACATTCTCAACAATTGAAGCAGTCCCAATGTAATATAGCTACATCACTTCCTCAACTATATTTCTCGTAGCCACCTCACACTTAGTGAGTCCTGAAAAGATAAAAACATAAGGGAATGAGCGACACTATGCTCAGTAGAGAAAGCCATTACTCACCTTTAGGTTTTTATCATTACCACATTAAAATCTGCATGGTTAGTTAATAATTATCATTATCCAGATTATGAGATTTATTATAATCATATTCTGTGGATACCATAGTTAATCATTACCGAGTTTCACACATATACATATATACAAATATTATAGTTTATCATTATTCCTAGGTACCCACGTTCAATAAAGTATCACTCAACTCATCGAAACCCAAATGGGCGCACTTGATCACCCTATAAACATTCCAAGGGTGTTCCGGTGAGGGGACATCAAGCCCCGAGTCCTCACCAAATCGATTCCTGTACAGTGCGTTCTGGGACTTTCAACCCAAGAAAGCGTCATCACCTTCTCCCTTTTAGGGTATTCATGCCCAAGGACGTAACCCCGCCCTCTTCATGTCTCACCATTTCTCTATATTAAATCATTATTAATAGAGTCAGTTTTCCTAACCATGCTTCTCAATTTAAAACATGTGTCAATTCATTATGTTCCTCATCGTACAATACAAGACGAGTCCATGTCATAGTTTTATATGTGATACTCATATAATATCAGTTCAACATAGATATATATATATTGCGGCAAAACAGTCAATTTTAATTCTATAAAAACCTCACAAAAGATGAGTAATAGAATCCCTACCTTTCAAGCTTATCAACAATCTTTTAATCCTGGAATCAATTAACGTTTGCTCCATACTCCCTTGATCCTAAGGCGTGCATAAGGACAATTAAAACTAAAGCACAACATACAACCACATTCATAAATAAATCATGTGTAAACCTATCTTACTAGTATGCCATTAAAGCTTTTATATAAATCTCTTTTGAATACCACAGTAAACAATTTTTGTCTTAACACAATATAAAATGTGAACAAGTAATCTATATGTTTTAGTCCCTAATAAGATTCATCAATCACTTAGGATAATATTGGAAAGGTTGCAAGACATTAAAGAATTAGGTGGTGAGCAAAGATGGGTTCTTGGTTCAGGTTAGTAGTTGGTATACCATAACAAACTGGCAGATTTACTAGTTTCCAATACAAAAATTGAATAATTCTTAGAAAATAAAATACAACTCCGATTTAGGTTTATGATAGCTCGTTAGAAAGCCTAGGATGCTACTTTTCAAATATGCAAACCAATTCATAAAATTCATTTTAATTTAATCTTAGAATTTCAAGAAATAACCACTGCCCATAGAGGTATTATAAAGTTTAACAATATAAATTTTCTGTCTAGGGCATATACACTTAGACTTCATACATATGCTCCAAAATAGCAACAAACATATACTTAGGTTTAAGAACGCAAATTTGAATAATCCTTTAGTATAAAAGAAAATTTATAAATGAAAGACTAAATTTGTTCATAAGATTCTAACCTCGGATTATGGTTAGTTGAAAGCTTGAAATGGCTTCAAAACAGGTTCCTTTACTTCGGTATGACTGAAATTCTTGCTCAAATGGAGGTTTTATGGCTGCCTTGAAGAAGTTCTCTAAGTATTTTGCTTCAGCAAAGAAATAAGAAGAAGAGTGTGGGAACCGTGGAAGAGAAAGGAAGAAAAGATGAAGTCTTTGAAGAGAAGTGATAGAAACAATTATAGAGGAGACATGTTGAAGCATGTCACAGAGGAAATAAAGAAAATGAGGGTCAAGAGTAGTTGGAAAAGATATCCTTATGTCTCATCTAGAGACTTTAACACACATAATGCCAATATGATATTTTTGAGATTTATTAGAAGTTCTAAGGCTTTTTAGTAAACATACTAAATAAATATATGAGAATTTTAAAAAATTTAAAAATAGATAAAAATAAATATTGTAAAATAAATTTAAATGAAGCAATTTTTTTTATACACTAAAAATTAATTTAATTACCTTAATACCCATTAGGAGAATAACGGGTGTCACAGTTATTCATTTCAATGTTAACTAAGATGGAGTGAATTCCATGTTTAATAATAAACTTTAGGCATTACAAAAAGAATTTGTAAAGAAAAATTTCTACATAACATTATGTTGTCTTTTCATGATGACGTAAAGTGAATTAATATGGTACTGAAAACATAAAAATTAATTAGTTCGTTGGATGGATAATTTTTAAGTACAAAGAAGAAATATAGTAAGAGAGGTATGTTATGGCCTATGGCATTACTTTTAATTTTGTTCCCTTTTTTGATCTTAGGATGGATACCACAAGTTGATAGCGAAAGAGGATGTAGCGAGGATATATATAAATTATAGGCACAAAATAAAACCCTTTTATTGGTGAGAATAGAGACGAGGCAATCTTGACTCCAGTCTAGTCATATCTAGTTAATGTGCATCTCTTTGTTTTCAATGCCGGACTTTGTTGAAATAAGAAGTCGTCGTCCTATCACAAGCTTCGATCCTACGGCATCATGTCACCATCTAAAGGGTGGATGAATTGATTATTTTCATGACTATGTCGTTGCTCAATTACCAATGTGTATTTTCTTGTGTTGGATATCATTATGTTGACGTCAACATTTTTCCTGGACTATAGAAATTGATTCTGTTGGAGGTTCATGGATTTTGGCTGGAACGTCATGGGTTGTTTGTTCCCCTGTTAAATCGAAGGTCGCATGTTGCCTTGTTGTGTCCGTGTCTTTTGAATGTAGCACATCTCCTTTTCCTCTCCATGCTGATAGAATCATAAGTTGACTGTTGTCCATGTTGTGACCTGTTTGGATCTCGTAGAGGTGTGAATGGTAGATTAGATACATGCTGACATTGTCCTTGGGGTGTAAAACGTGAGGCTTGTTGTGCGGCGGAGAACAGCCATTCAAACTTATTAGTTAAGTTTGTCAGTTAAGTCTTCGCTGCATCATATAAATCCTTAGGTTTTGTTGCGTAGTAGGCTATTTTATTAAAGAATGATATTAAAGAAGCATACCTGGTTATCTCTTTTAGGACTATAAGTTTCAATTAAAGTTGTCAAACACCACAGAACAGTTACTCTTTTTCTTTGACAATGCCAAAAGATTGTTGTACTATTTATTTTTGACAAGCATTTTGGTGCTCTTTTTTGCACTTTCTTTTCTTAATTAAATCCATTTTATTTACACATTTTCTTTTTTCTTTTATTTTTTTCTCTATTTGTCTATTATAATCTCTTATTTGAATCTTTCTTTACTTTTAAGTTCACTATTTTAGTGCTTTACTTTTTTTTCCCTTTTTTTTTTTCACTTTCTTTCTTTTTCAATGTATTTACTTTTTTTTTCTTTCTTTCTTTTTGGCTCCATTTGTCACAGTTGTCTTACCCTAAATGTTCTCTTATCTTTTGGGTTATTTCATTTTAGGCTCGAGGAATTAGGGCCATCCCACTTTGGTCACTGTGGCCCCAAAGTTTCAACTTGCAATACCAACATTCCTTTTGTCTTCCAAAAGTTAAATTTCTAACGATTCGTACACATGACATGCTTGTGACGTATAAATAACAAGCCCTTAAAGATAAAGCTATGTAAGTTGCATGTGTTTAAGAATGAAAATGATACAATCAACTCAAATTTGAAGCTTAACAAGGTTTTACTAAATCTTGGATCTCCTTTCTCATAGGTGAAAGTAGAGCCTCTTTTTGTGATTTTTCATTGTTAACAACATATCACGTGCATCCCACATGCACCGATTGTTAGGAATTTAATGTTTAGGAGATAAAAGAATTATTAGTGTCACATATTGAAACCTTAAGGGGCAAATTTATGCCATCTAGAATGTCAGGAATCAAAATGAAATGACCATAATTCCATAAAAGCCAAAAATGAAAATAACCCTTTCCCTTTTGGTCCCTTATTTTCTTTCTATTTTAACTTATTGATTTATATCATACTCAAATATCAACTTTCTCACCAAAATAATCTCTTTGCTTATGATCAATTCTAGCTTATATTGTGATTTGAGAGAATCTAATACAATAATGACATGTGAAGGCTTTAGAAAGATAAAGTAATAAAAAAGCAATTTTCAACAAAAAAAATCTTTAAAAATATATAGTTGAATTAAAAAATCAATTGTGTCATTGATCCAAATATTTGTTATTGCTTTTGATAAAAAAAAATTATTTTGGATCTATTTGTTTCTTTGCTACTTTATTTCTCACGAAACCCTACCCGTAATCTATATACTTGTAAGAGGAAACTGTTAATAAATAAGAGCCTGAATGACATTGTCCTTTGTTGTTTTTTTTTTAACAAGTTTTTGAAAACTTTTTTATCAAGAAAACAGAGGTATCTGGAATTGTTATTTTTTTTTTAAAACATGTGTGGACAAAAAAAATTATTTGTTCTTTAAAAATGATATTTTTTCTCATGTAAAAAAGTTTAATTGCAAATTACCATGAGGCCAAAACTGCTGCCATGGTTGGGCCTATGAGTTGAGATTGCCGTCTACGTCAGGCCAATAGGCTAAGATTGTCCTCGGGTGAGCCGATGGGCCAAAATTGTCAGTTCGATCTGAACGTGGTCTCTACCTGTCGCTCTAACCATAACATGGATTCCTACCCCTCGGTCAAGATGCCATGTAGGTACTAACCTAATAGTCCAATACCATCACAAATCCGAGCTTATCAATCCAATCACAACATGGTGTTGATCTATCGGTCCTATCTTGTTAGTCCTTTTTTCCTCTTCCTCAAAAATCACTAAACAGTCTCAACAATTAAAAGTTCAATAAAAGATCTTAGAAACGAAAAATTTTATCTATTAACGAAATTTCAAAAAAGGAAATATCACAAAAAAAGGCTAAAAAAATTCCAGCTAACAATGAATGACATTTTCATTTTCCAAATGATCGAGGCTTTGTTGTTTCTAGTTTCTTAATAGTGCCTTAAAAAAAGAAAACATTGACTCTTTGTTAGTGAGCTACAGATTCCAAATTTGTTTATTATGTTCTTAACAAATATAGGTTGTATCTCTAATGTACTAACAATAAAACCTTAGTTCACTAGAATTCTTGCATTAGGTATATCAAAAGATATAAGCTACTATCACGCCCTATAGTATAGGATGTGACATGGCAGTTTAATTAATTTAATTAAAATACAGGTTAAAGAATTTAATTAATTATGAAAAATGTGATAATTTAAAACCTCTATAGAGCAAACATTGATGATAATTAAAAAATAAGAAAAACAAGGTAAACAATAAGATAAATTATAAAGGAAAGAAAGAAATACGAGTTGGGTCCATCGACTTACAATTTGTACACACACATAGTATCGACGATATTAAATTACAACCACAGTCCAAAATGGAGAGAGAAAGTTAAAGTAATACATGCCTTGATTTTACAATTTAAATAACCTACTTGGCTCTTCTATCGCTCGGAGGTCCGGTCAATGGACTCTTCTCTGATCCTAAGCTGAAATTTACCTAGAGGGAGAAAAGGGTTTAAAACAAATAAAAATATGAGCGAAAGACTCAGTATGACTATATTTTTAGAAACATTTAATTTTAAAAGAAAATTTTCATTATTCAAGAAATTATTTAGAAAATAGACTTGAGTACATGAATAAATAAAATTCAATAAAATTAATCTTACTAAAACCGTTTGTTAGTTGACCAGAAAGAATATCATTTTCTTTTCTTGGGCAAACCATATATGTAACACCACTGTAGTGGCCTAATTGGGTTTCGGGGCCTACCCCTAAGGTCGTACGCTACACGACCTGATCTCTGATATGGCATCATGCCCTTCTATATATTTTCTATAATTATTGAAACCCATTTACCGAGTATGTTCATTTACGTTCATTATGGGATTCATTGTGAAACTCAACTCAATCCACGGTTTAATAAAATAACCGATAAAAATCCTTTTTTCAATCAATCATTGAAAAAATTTTGATAAAAATCCTTTTAATGCCAAAATCATTTTAAAAATCGGGTTACCAAAGAAATAGGTAGAAGTCCTACCTTAATACTTGTGCTCGTGTCTCACACCGCAATCTCGATCCGCTATACGTTAGCTCCACGGATCATGAACAACCTTAAATGTACAATAACTAAGTCTATTAGTCCCTTGCTAAAGATATCTCACGTCGCTAAACTATTTCATTATGTCCTAGTGTACCATTTTGTATTTATAAAATCATACTGTAACGTTAAAATCTCAATCGGGGATCAAAACAGTAAAAATGGATGAAAAATAACAAAATTTTACCATGTTCGTTCGGCCTGCCGGTCACCGCGGTTCGGCCAGTCGAACTGTGCAGTTCAGCCTGTCGGAAGACCAGGTCCGATCGATCAAACTTTTTCAGGTTTGGCCTGTCGGACGTATGAATTCGGCCTGCTGAACCCATGAATCTGGCCTGCCGAACTGAAAAATTTTAGAATTTTTCAAACACGGGTTCTCAGCCTCCCCGAGCCCAAATCTTCATTTCAACCTATTTTTCTTAGTTCTTAGGCATGGAAAACATCTATAGATGATAGAAAAATATCATAAAACATTTTTTAACATATTTAAACAAGATTTACACAAAAATTTTGAATAAATTCAAAAATTGAGAAAAATTGAGAAAAATAGAAAATCTCGATTCGAATTCCTTTTTCTTCAAACTAAGCTTATATTCTAGTTCTTTCAAGTTCCTTTAACTTAGATCAAGGGTTTTCTAAACTTAGGAAATCTTAAATTTCTAAATGTCAAGAAATTAGAAAAATTTAGAAAAGTTTTGAAATTTAAAACTAACCTCGAATCGAAGAATTAAACCAAGTTTGTAATTGCTCAATCACATTTCCAAGCTTCCAATCCAGATGAGAAACAAGGCTTGAGCTTGGATTTTGAATTCAAAATTTGAGAGGAGAAGAGAGAGAAAGAGAGGTAGTGAGAGGAGAGAGAGACGAGCGAGAGAGAGAGTGAGAGAGAGAGAATGAGCGTGGGAGGAAGAGAGAGGAAGGAAGGAAGAAATAAATAGAGAGAGGGAGAGGCGGTTTGCTGCAAGAAAACTGTGTGCAGCACACCGATTTCAAATGGGACATGTTTGGTATTTGGCAAATTGTTTTGTTTCAAAATTTAAAATAGCAAATTAAAATAATCAAGAATAATTTAAAAAATCATTAAAAAAATAAAAAATAATAACATTAATTTAATAAAAAATAACATTAATTTAGTAATTTCATAAAATGATCAAATTAAGTTTAAAACATTCATTATGGCACACTAATCCATCATTTTATACACTAATATCACTTAATTAATTTCAGGGCGTTACAGCTACAAACATGGAGTCATAAATCTATTTTATGATTAAGATAATACATAGATGATTGTCAAAGCTTATTAATTTAAATGAAACAGAATTATTATTAAATCAATTACACTTTAAATCTAGTTTGGAATGCGACCGCCATCAGGTGTATCACACCAAAGTTTATACCATATATATAGTCAACCTGCTCCGATGGCCCACATAAACTTCCTCTTCAATTGAATGTACTTCCCCGTTATAACCTCATCATGAACAAAATGCCCAATTAATTTTACTCATAGACTACAGACATATTTAGACTATTAACCTTAAAATCATATCCATTCATATATGCCATTTTTTAAGATTCGGTTGTACCCATGGATCATACATTTACTTAATATACAAGCATTAACATGAAATTAATACGAAAGTACAATACCAAGCAACACCATTTGTTTTCAAGTTTTTTTTTAATTTGTTTTTAGAAACAAAAAAACTGTATTTTAGTATTAATACTGAAAAGCAACTTAATCTGCAGATTCGTCTTATGTTCTCTAAATTTTTTTTTTAAAAAAAGGTTACAAATCTAAAATAATTGTGTAACCATTATTTCCTTCGTTTAATTCCAAGCATTAAGCTTAGCTAAATGACTTTATAAACATGTAAATCAGCCAAAATCAATTAAGCTTGAGCTATCTAGGAAGCCAAAAACTACCGAGCTACTAGAGAGAAGGCCACATTCATGGGCATTTGATCCACATACATCCCTCCAAAAATTCTCAAAAAATGAATTAAAAAAATGATATTTTTTCGCGTTGGGACCACTTTCTTGATTTATGAATAATTGACCATCATGATAGGCTACCACTCGTTCTGGAAGCTTCGACCTCAAATATATATCTATGATCAGAAATTTATTCAAAACTATAAATTAATATGCAAAGTAATGGAGATGTGTGACTGGCATATAAAGTTGCGGATAAATAAATACACGTTCATATTGTGCCGCATATACATAAGAATACTCACATGACAACTCTGGATAACGATCTCCTAGAAGGAATCTTTTTTTTTTTTTTGTGTAATCTTGTTGAAGGAGTCTTGAGTACTCGGCAGAAATTCTAATGTGCATTATTGTTTTATTTTATTTATTTATTTATTTATTTTGCTGATAAAGCTTAATTTGACTAATGGCAGGAAGAACACATTATTGAATTATACAGCCTTCTACTGCTTCATAAACCCCAGGAATTTCCAAGGTTATATAACACGTGACGTTCTTTTTTTCTCAACAAATTACAACAATTAAACGGACATATCATAAGCCGCAGCTGTCCTACTTGGACTAGAGTTACGACATATAAATTATAATTAACTTCAATAGCTTAGACAACAATTAATCAAGAGTTCCTTTCATACTATGTTTGTTTCAACTTTGTACTATTTTCTCTTTCTTCGCTTATTTGAAGGCCCCTTATTTAACTAATTCGCTTGCCATATGATTCATATATATATATATATACACACACACACCTTTCCAAGCTCTACATCTCATATAGCTCTCTTTCCGCTAAGAAAACTTGTTTTTTTTTGTCTCTGTATATATAGTTTTATTTCGTCGTTACTACTTCTGCAATTGAAACACCATCATCTCTTGTATTAACATATCGGTACGTAAACTCATATCTTTCGTTTTGAAATGTCGTTATAACATTTGTCTGTTTGGTATGGCAAGATTTTATTTGGAATGAAATCATAGGAAAGGGAAAATATCATGTAAGAATGGAGTAGTGTCTTGATAGATGGAGGAAAACGGAGAATTCTCTCCTCAACTAATGGGGAATTTTCCCGTTTTGTCTAGAAATGAGGCTATAAATATGTGTATAGGCACGCACATGTTGAAACACAAGTCATTAGGTACTTCTTCTCTCTCTACATTCTCTTTCTAGTCATTCTATAGTGTTCTCGAGTTGAATTGTGTTCTCGTAATGATAGACGCTTTCGAAATCGACACTCAAAAAAATAACACACGTGTTTTCTTGAACAAAAGACATAGACTTCTTTGTTTAATTTTATATAAAATATACTTGCATGGAGTCACTAGTATTTGAAATATGGCTGTAATTGATACAAATTACGTGGTTGATTTTTCAGATTGTATATACATACGCACTTGAAGACGGAAAACTCAACTTGGAAAAGGCGATGTGAATGGCTTCATAGTTTGTTGTTGATGAGTTTAACGTTTTTTCTGTTGCTTAATGCTTGTCGTTCACAGACAAAGCCAGTCAAGTTCTTCCTCAACCTTTGCCCCCCTTTTTTCGGGCTGTCTTTTTAATTTTAAATTTGTCAGAATATGACACCTAGCTTTAACATAATTATTCATCAGTTTATGTTTCTTCTTTTCTATTAAATGTGTAATTAATATGTTTTACGTTTAGTGTTGATCCATATAAAATAATTTTTTTAGTACATATAGCATTTTTTTTTTCTAATTAATTTTGAATACTATTGTGAGAATATGACACCTTGAAACAGCGTTATTAGTTTTATGTTTCTTCTTTTGTACTAAATTTTTAATTAATATGCTTCACGTTTGATATCCATCTTAAATAATTATTTATATTACTAATAAATGTTTAGTTGGTCAAATTGCAGAAGAGTTCTAAGGGGGCGAGAATTAGCATCCTCCCCTAAGATTAGTCTACAAAGTTATAGGCATGGTCGGGATAAGGTAATAAATAAACTACATGCAATAAAAAAAAATTACACGATAGTATTTTACTGTAGCACGTGCGAGTAAAATGTGGCTTGCTTTAAGCATGAAATAATGATAACAAGTTGGTACTGAACACCGGAAGAAAAGAAAATAAGCATTTGAGTACTACTTTAATTTAGCTCAATCGGACCATTAGGATGTTTGGGAGATTAGTTTAAACCATTAGTTTAAGTTTGAGAACTGTAACATGAGAGAGCTTTACACGATAGTATTTTACTGTAGCATGTGTGAGTTATACACTGTTCATAGTTCAAACTCTTTTAAATTCCAAAGACCCTATATATAGTACTTCTGCAGTTTGCGCTCAATCAAGGGCAGAGTCAGAAAAATTAGCTAAGAAGGTAATGATGTGACTGAACTAATAAAAGGGGAAAAAATAAAGAGATGTTGATTTTCTTTAAGGGACTGCAAAATACAAGAAAAAAAAAATTGATATACAACATTTCAAAATAAAAAATTTCAAGAGGACGATTGCCCATATTATTTGTGCAAGGTGGTTTTTGCCCTGCATGCAATTCAACGAGTAGTTTACTAGCACGTATTTCTAAATTGTCATAAGGTGAATGTCGTCCGAAATTGTAGGGCCAATATTTTGAGAGATTAGCAAAAATTGTGTGATGTTCTTCTTAACACATGTACACTAGGTAGTGAAATTCATTGCTCTTTGGTGATTTAAATTTATATGACCTTCAGGTGGTGATATTGGATAATGGCCTTGTGGAACTCACTTTTTCCAATCCAGGCGGTCATGTTACTGGAATTAAGTACAAGGGCATCAACAACTTGCTCGAAATTTATAATGACGCAAGTGATAGAGGGTAATGATATTCAAAAGCATAATTAGTCGCAAAATTTTCTTTTAATTAACACATATAATTAGGATTGTGGTTACAAACCACATAGTTCAAGCGCAAACAGTGTAAAACTCTTATATGCTATATTGAAAGCAAAAACTTTACTACAGTGTAAAGTTCTTACAGTGCGTGGTTGAAATTTTATATGGTTAAAACTCTTCTCTCAAACAACACAAATGTATATATTTAATATCTTCGAAAGGTTCTTAATTTTACTTTGATTTTTTACGTCATAAAACTAGTTGACAACATATCCTATATAACTATAGGTACTGGGACATTGCATGGACGGAGGACAAAACAACCAATATTGTTGACCATCATGACAGGTAAAATTTTATATAATTTTTCACAGTGCATATACTCTAGGCAAGATCTAATGTCGAGTTTATCTGATTGAACTTTCGTAGATTACGAGGAACTGAATTTGAGATTGTAAAGGAAGATGAGAACCAAATAGAAATTTCATTCACTAAAAGATGGAATGATTCCTCCGATCCATTTCCTGTTAATGTGGATAAAAGGTCTAGTCCATATCTCAATCTTGTTCTCAAAATAAGTTCAAATCAATTATTAAAGTATAATTAAATTCCCATATACAAATTTTACATTGCAGGCACATAATGTTACGCAACTACTCAGGATTTTACACATATGCAATATTTGAGCACCCTGAAGATGCCCCAGCAGCGCAGATTGATGTCATTCGTGCAACTTTCAAGCTCCAAGAAAACAAGTATGGTGAAATTCAATATCAGGTTATTAACTCAATGGTCCTTAAATTTTAAGGTCTCTTCTATTTTGTCCTCTGAATTTTAAAAAACATCACTTTGTTTCTTGAATTTTCAAAGCTCATCAATTTGCCTACTAAACTTTAAAAATCACTACTTTGCCCCTGAACTTCCAAAGCTCCTCACTTTACCTCTAAACATCCAATTTTTCGTTCAAATAAATGAAATTGAACTCACATGATTCGTAATTGAAAGTGTTAAAATTTCATTTTTATCCTTCCAAGTGACCCATGTGCGAATACTTAATTTTTAAAGTTTTAATGATAAAATAAAAGAGATTTCAAAGTTTAAAAATCATTGATGTTAATTGTTATTCCGGCATAGCAAGAAAATGTTCCTAAAATGATCTAAATTTTTTATGTTACATGATAATTCTAATTTATGACTAGGTTTCAATACATGGCGATATCGGACGACATACAAAGAACAATGCCATCAATAAATGACCATACTTCTGGTCAGAAACTTGCTTATCTAGAAGCTGTCATCTTGAGCAACCCTTCTGAATCTAATCTCAAAGGAGAGGTAATTTGTTATCTTTATTTTACCTATATTTATTCTACTAATCTTTTATTCTCTCATAGATAAGATTAAGCAATCTTAGTCTATGGGGCTTTAGTTGAATTGAAATCTCAGGCTAAATTAATTGTACAATAAAATATAATTAGAAGTTAAAATTAAAGGTGTAAATAAAACTTTTTAACACATTATGCATAAATTTTAGAATTAGAAAGAAATTTAGAGGGACAAATTGAAAAATTTTAGATCAATTTAAGGATATGTATGTGCAAAACAATCAGGATGAATTTTGGAATTAAAAAATTTTAGGGGAGACTAAACAAGAAAAAATAAGGGAAAAAAAGAAAAAAAAATAATGGTAATTTCTGACTTTTTTTCCCAAGTATAGTATGAACAAGAAAAAGGAAAATTAAAAACTCTATCAATGATGCTATTATACATTGATTGTATAAGCTTCTAGCAGTTTTTCGTACCTATTCGTTTGATGTGATTTTAATCAAATCTCATGTTCAGAAACATAAAGAAAGCTCATTTTTTATATACTTGCTACTAGATTTACCATTTTAAAAAATTTATACCTGATATTACTCTTTCTTAAGCGTTTCATAATATGTTGCAGGTCGACGACAAATACCAATACTCTATTGATCACAAAGATATCAAAGTCCCTGGTTGGATCAGTTCAAACTCATCAGTTGGATTCTGGATGATCACACCATCTCATGAGTTTCTTACATCTGGAGCCATGAAGCAAGAGCTCACCTCCCATGCCGGGCCAATATCCCTCTGTGTAAGCTTAGGAGTTCTTGCTCGGAGAATTTTTTAAATTCTCATCTTTTGAAAATTATTTTTTATAAACGTCACAGATGTTTAAATATAGTACAACTTAAACATGAAATATAAACGATAGTGTGGCACAATTTTTTTAAGTGTGTTATGAATAAACATATTTTTTAAGATGTTATGCTGTGTAATGTTCTCTTCTTAATTGGCCTTCGCTCTTTATTCTTCTTTTTTTATTATTTTATATTGGAACTTGGAAGCCCTGAATTATTAATAACTAAAATATGACATCGAATGTCAATTGTACTAATTTTGAACCAAAAATAAAATCCCATGCAGGTATTCATGAGTTGTCACTACGTTGGAAAGGACCTTGTGATAAAGTTTGATAAAGGAGAGGCATGGAAGAAAGTTTTTGGGCCCATTCCAATTTATCTCAATTCATTATCAAGCGATGCAAATCATCACCAACATTTGCTTTGGAAAAATGCAGAGAAGCAGGTATGTTCCAAGATTTTCCTTTATATATATATATGTGTGTGTGTGTGTGTGTGTGTGTGTATGTATATATATGTATACACACATATATATGTATATATATAAGAGTTGATAAATTTGCACAATTTTTAATCCTCAAATTGTGTGTTTAGTTTTAGGCATTGGAGGAGGTTGCAAAATGGCCATACAATTTCATTCAATCCAAAGATTTTACTTCTTCTGATCAAAGAGGCACCGTTAGTGGTCAATTATTGATCCGTGATACGTATGTATATTATGAATTTAGGAGCAAATAAAATCATACTTTAAGCATGAAAATGACTAAAATGTATTTTTCGTTCTAGATATATCAAGAAGAGTCTTTTTGAGGCTAATTCTGCATATGTGGGTTTGGCTGCACCCGGAGAAGCAGGATCATGGCAAAGGGAAAGCAAGGTATACGCAAGTATGAAATTCTCTATTCATTTAAGGTGTGATTAATTACCTTGGTAAGATAATTTAACAGACAGAAATTTGGGTCGTGTTCAAGTTGATTTATGTCCCACCTATTTGTCACTACTAAAATAATCACTATGAGTGTTAATTTTGTTAATATATATCTATACATACTATAAATTGTGATAGGTTACTAATCTTATAATTTGTTATATAGTTTATTTAAAATAAATTGATTAAAAGAATTTGTAAAGAATTATATCTCATATTTTATATGGAGGTATTTATCTTTTTATAACATGTATTTTAGTGTTATTCAAAAACTATACCTTAAGTTTTTGCTCTCATGGAATGTATACATATGCATATTAGATATAATACACAAATTTATTGTCTTGGTCAACCCTCAAATCCTATGAGTGAGTGTTCTTGTTATCTTCTTCTTGCTTTCGAAAGTTCTAGTTTTTTTTTTTTTTTTCCTATTTTACCTAGGATAATTTGATTTTAAAAATTCAAAGTCAATTACTATCCATGTAAATATTTGTTTATTAAATCTAATTTAAAGATTTATATTTGATGAGATTTGATGAGATCAGATACTAAAAGTATAGTTTTTGAATAAATCTAAAATATAAAATATAAAAAGAAAAGTATCCTTTTTTATATGTTCTTAAATTAGACATTTAATAAATTGAGTTAATTTCGTATTTATCACATCTTAATTATTAGATTTTGTTCAAGCAATTTATAACCCAAATTCCCCTCCATTTCGACCTCATGACTCGGCATTTCCTTTTATATGATACTTTCAGGGTTATCAGTTTTGGGTTAAAGCAGATGAAAGAGGGAATTTCACAATCAAAAATGTTAGACCCGGGCACTACAATCTATATGCTTTTATGCCTGGCATTATTGGAGATTATGTGTACGAAAAATTGTTACCGTTGAACCAGGTACCAAAGATCTTCTTCATGCTTTCCCTAACAATATGTCACTTAATTTCCTTGCTTCTTTATTAAGTCAAAACCGTTGGCTTTCATATGCAGGAGCCAAAATTGAATTGGACAGCCTTGTTTACGATCCACCAAGAAATGGTCCTACAGAGTGGGAAATTGGCATCCCCGACCGAACCGCTGCCGAGTTCTACGTGCCGGATCCAGTACCGTCCCTCGCGAACCGTTTATACTTGAATCAGCCAAACCAAAAGTAAGTGATCAAACAAAGATGACCTCCATCACTAAATTGTGAGGTTAACTTGAGTCCAAAATTTTTTGTTGGATGTACTGATTAATGGGTTTTTTTCTTTACTGGTTCACCAAAAATTTTTATTGGTTTTTGACAATTGGAACCCTTAACTTTTATTTTGACAAATAGATCCCAAATATGAAAATTTGTTGTATTTGTGATCCAATAGCTGTATCTTATACGTTGTTACATAAGATCATAACTTTTTTTAGGCATTAAGGACCCAAATAATTAGTCTATAAATTGACATTCATTATCAATTTCATTGAATTGTTAAAGATTGTAAAATTTATGGTCCTAGCCAAAAAATTTATGGTCAAACTTAAAAGTGACAAAAAGCTCACACTGGCCATTAAGACAATTCAGCCCTAATTATTTTAGTCAAATTGCAATTAGACTAGGACAACTTACAACAAAATTTTTATTTTTTTAACAGGTTCAGACAATACGGTTTATGGGATTGATATACAGATTTATATCCTAATAAGGATCTTATCTACACTGTTGGCGTTAGTGACTATCGACGTGATTGGTTCTTTGCTCATGTCAACCGGTACTCATAGTTGTTTTCACTTGGTTTAGTGTTGCTTATCTAGCATCCGTAATCTCTAGCTTCTTGATTAATTTATCATCATTTTTTTCTTGTACAAATTCAGTAATGAAGGAAATGGAAGCTACCGAGAAACCACATGGCAAGTCAAATTCAATCTTAAAAATATGACACGTGGTCAAAACTACACACTCCAACTAGCACTAGCCTCAGCCACCGCTACTGATTTACGAGTATATATTTATATTCTTTTGCCCATGTAGTTTTGTCTTCCTTCCTACTAGAAATAAATATTATATCACACCCTCGTTTTGTTTATACGTGCTACATGTAGGACTTGATGAGTTCTTTGTGAAGGACTATAGCCTTTATGCGTCTATCGTATTTTTGCTTATGGTTTTCTCTCAATTTATGTCTATAAAATTAAAAAGGTTCGCTTCAACAACCCGACAACAAAACGTCCTATGTTCTCAACGCACCTAATGGGCAGAGACAACGCAATTGCAAGGCATGGAATTCATGGACTGTATTGGTTTTACAGTGTCAATGTCCCTGGATACAGGCTTCGCAATGGAAACAATACTCTCTATCTTACTCAGTCTAGAAGTAATGGCCCTTTTGGAGGACTAATGTATGACTACATCAGATTTGAAGCACCTCCTATGACTGTATAGCTAGCTAGATTTTGTGTCTCTTTTGTAGTTGGAGTTCTGATTTGTTCATTCATTTATTAATTCCGTTTTTCCAAATATCTGATTGGGGAATGGGAACAAGTTAACAACTGTTTCATTCTTTCCTATATTTGCATATACCTAAAAATAAATGTTAGGATCATTTTATTTGTGATTTTTTTTTGGTTTGTCTATTGGATACAGGTCGTTCCACATTCCTTTAAAAATAAAGTACAAATATAAAACATTGTCTTCTCTTTTAATTACAACTATAGCACTCCAATATCATAAACATGATAATAGGGGGGCAAAATCGTGTTCGTATCAGCACGTTTAGAGCATGACACGTTTAGGCTGAACATGAACACGACATGATTAATAAACGTGTCAAAAATGCTAAAAGAAGCACACCTGGTTATCTCTCTTAGGACTATAGGTTTCAATTAAGGTTGCCAAACACTACGGAATAATTATTCTGTTTCTTTGACTATGCTCAAAGATTGTTGTACTTTTATTTTTGACAAGCGTTGTGATGCTCCTTATTTTAACATTTTTTCTTACTTAATTCTTTTTATTTACCCTTTTTTCTTTTTCTTTTCTCTACTTGTCTATTGTAATCTCTTATTTGAATCTTTCTTTACTTTTAACTTCACTATTTTGGCACTTTACTTTTTTTTTCTTATTTTTTTTAACTTCTTTCTTTTTCAACATTTTTACTTCTTTTTCTTTCTTTCTTTTAGCTCTAGGTGTCCATAGTTGTCTTACCTTAAATGTTCTCCTATCTTTGAGGTTATTTCATTTTGGGATCGAAGAATTAGGGTCATCTCACTTTGGTCCATAATACTCCAAGTGGCATAATTTGGCCCCCAAAGTTTCAACTTGCAATACCAACAGTCCTTTTGTCTTCTAAAAGCTAAGTTTCTAACTATTTGTGCACATGACATGTACATGACATACAAGCAACAAATCATTAAAAACAAAGCTATGTAAGTTGCTTGTGTTTAAGAATGAAAATGATATAATCACCCTTGGTTTTTAAAGTTTTTTTAATTTATTTTTAGAAACAAAAAAAGTGTATTTTAGTATCAATATCTAAATAAAAAAAAGTTCCAAATGTAAAATAACTGTGTGACCATTATTTCCTTCGTTCAATTCCAAGCATTAAGCTTAGCTAAATGACTTTATAAACATGTAAATCAGCCAAAATCAATTAAGCATGAGCTATCTAGGAAACCAAAAACTACCGAGCTACTAGAGAGAAGGCCATATTCATGGGCATTTTGTCCACATACATCCCTCAAAAAATTCTTAAAAAACGTTAAAAGTGTATAAAAAAAAATGTCAACGAATTTTTGGAGTTTGGACCACTTTCTTGATTCATGAAAAATTGACCATCATGATAGGCTACCACTCCTTCTAGAAGCTTTAACCTCAAATATATATCTATGATCAGAAATTTATTCAAAACTATAAATTAATATGCAAACTAATGAAGATGTATAACTGGATATAAAGTTTTGCGGATAAATAAATACACGTTCATATTGTGCGGCATATACATAAGAATACTCACATGACAACTCTGGATAACGATCTCCTAGAAGGAATCTTTTTTTTTTTTTTTTTTGTGTAATCTTCTTGAAGGAGTCTTGAGTACTCGGTGGAAATTCTAATGTGCATTATTGTTTTATTTTATTTATTTTTTTTTTTTTTTTGGCTGATAAAGCTGAATTTGACTAATGGCAGGAAGAACATATTATTGAATTGTACAGCCTTCTACTACTTCATAAACCCCAGGAATTTCCAAGATTATATAACACGTGACGTTCTTTTTGTCTCAACAAATTATCACAATTTAATGTACATCTCAAAAGCCGCAGCTGTCCTACTTGGACTAGAGTTACGACATATAAATTATAATTAACTTTAATAACTTAGACAACAATTAATCAAGAATTCATTTCATACTATGTTCGTTTCAACTTTGTACTATTTTCTCTTTCTTCGCTTATTTAAAGGCCCCTTAATTAACGAATTCGCTTGCCATATGATTCATATATATATATATATATACATATATGTATATACATATACATATCCCTTTCCAAGCTCTGCAGCTGGTATAGATCTCTTTCCTCTAAGAATTCTTTTTGTCTCTATATTATTTTATTTCGCCGTTACTACTTCTGCAATTGAAACACCATCATCTCTTGTATTAACATATCGGTACGTAAACTCATATCTTTCGTTTTGAAATGTCGTTATAACATTTGTCTGTTTGGTATGGCAAAGATTTTATTTGGAATGAAATTATAGGAAAGGGAAAATATCATGTAAGAATGAAATAGTGTCTTGACAGATGGAGTAAAATGGAGAATTCTCTCCTCAACTAATGGGGAATTTTCACGTTTTGTCTAAAAATGAGGCTATAAATATGTGTATAGGCTTGCACATATTGAAACACAAGTCATTAGGTACTTCTTCTCTCTCTACATTCTCTTTCTAGTCATTCTATAGTGTTCTCGAATTGAATTGTGTTCTCGTAATGATAGTATCTACAACTATTGTTTCAACCCCTTTTTATATCCTTGTAAATACAAGACGATTATAACTTTCCCTTGAATGGATATAAAATGAAGAAAAGTTATGCTGCTAACAGACAACTGTTGCATTTAGTCCTAAATTGTGACGTCGTTGTTCCACCAAGACTGACCGTATAAAGTTCTCATATACTACAGTGACAAGTAAAAGTTTGTTACAATATAAAGCTCTCACATACTATACACACGTAAAAAGATAAAAATAAAAAAATGAAACTCACGTAAAAAGATAAAAATAAAAAAATGAAACTCGAAAGAGAGACACAAAGAAACAATAACAAATAATATTGTCACAAAAGTTGGCTAATTGTCCTTAATTCACTAGTTCCCTTATGATAGCTTCTGCAATTCCCTTATTGCGTGCGACAAGATGGCCCTCACCCGGTACCTCATGGTAGTGAATCCATGGAAGTTTATTGACAACATAGCGTTGCAGAGTCGCTTGTACAAGCCTATCTTCCTCACCTTGCCATAAATGGACCGAGCCTTCATTGTTAGGGAAAGGGTTTTTTAGATCCATTGGATCGAATTCCCATTTTCCGAATCCTATCTTCATCGCTCGAATTTGGGACTCGATGACTCCTTGTTGTGTGACATATTGCTGTGTAGAGAGAAAAAAAAATTGTCATACAAGTAAATTGCAAGAATTGAAGCCTATTCTGTAAGAGTTATAGAATTTCTTACGTTTGCTTTCTAGCGTCAGTTAATAATGTAAGTACCTAAACTGTTACTTCTAATCAATAAGCATAATTAAGTGACAATTCTAGTTCAACAAGTGAGCAAATTGTTGGAATATTAATCCGTGGACTAGCATAATTAGAATAATTATGAACACTAGTATTATGAAGGAAAACACATCATGGTCATGGGCAAGTTAGTTGATGTAAAATACCACCGAACGATATGGTGTAATGATAATAACGTCTTTACTAGGACCCCACTCCTTCTAGCTAGACTTCGAATCCCTATAGCCACACTTTGAGGACTTCATGCCAATGTGTATTGCCTATGTCTGGGCTCAATTGCAAGTGGGCAAATCTAGTTAGATGGACGAAATGAGTCTAGCTTAAGCTCTTTCAACTCCACAATGGTCTCTAAGATTGCCAATATGTCAAAAGGGATGGAGGCGTGAGGTGTACCCCATGACCCCTTACTTTAATGATAAATAAAAAGTAAGTTGATGTAAATTTGATTATCCGTGTATGTTATGCATTGGGTGGTAAGGGAATGAATTACATTGTTTGACTAGCTTTGAAACTCTCAAAATTTTTTTGTGAGCCAAGTTTGCCAAAAAGTCTCACCAACCCAGTTAATTGTGGCCCACGCAATAAGCCTATTTCTCTTGATTTATTACAAATTTTTGTGTAATATATAAAAAAGTGCGGTGCGGTGTGGTGTGAGCGGTTGTTGAACCTGCATGCGGTGAGGCTTCCACAGAAAAGAGTCAAAAATCACCCTCTTAACGACTCCGGTAGCGGCTTAGATGGTGGCACTACGACCCTCAAACTCATCCTATATGGCATGCTTAAACGCTAAATGGTGATATAGTTTGATATAAAAATAGAGGCGTGGACTGTGAAGTACCTTGATTTTTTCCCTCTCAGGATCAATTGAAAGCTTGTTGTTGAAAATTTCTAGATCAGGAGCTGAGTACATAACGGGATTACGAGCTATAACACTTGATGAAGGAAAGAGCTTCTGAGTGTTCCACCAATAGGTCAACCATGGAAGATAGTGAGCAACTCGGAGCGCCCATTGATCCCCAAGTGGTTGTTGGTTGTATGCTGCTTTGCACAATTTGGCAGGAAAAGATGGCCACCAGTAGTTGACTACAGGAGCAATTAGGGCTGCTCCTTTAAGCCTGTCAACATGCCAAACATGTAAACTACAAGAAATAATTTATTGATAGCCCAAGTTGTCCCATCAAAAATAATACTCAATTGTAATCGTCAAAGTGTACATATTAGATTTTGGAGATTGTCATGCATATCATATATTATTTACTAACTGTCCGTTTATTTTATAAGTACGAATCACAATTCAAAATATTTTGCTATAATATTTTCTCTTATAAAATTTTAAATTTTTGTTCAAATTTTCTGTTCAAACCTATAAACTAAACGGGCTTGCTTGTAACATATATAAAACTACAACAAACACTGGCAAATCGACCGCAATTTTTATTTACTCTAAAATAGATTTGTCAATGGAAAAATAATAACAATAATTTATTTACAATATATATAACCTCAATTTTTATTATAATGGATAACTATATATAGTATGTAAAGCCTTATTTGTCTATGCTGACTTACCTATCTGGGATATACTTGAGACAACCCCAGACTGCCTGGCCACCCATGGAATTTCCAATTATGTAAAATTTGGATCCGAGTCCCAATTGATCAGCAAGATCTGCTATATCCGAAGCCAAACTCTTAACTGTTTGACTAGGATGTGGATCACTTTCTCCATAGCCTGGTTTGTCAAATCCCACGATATAAACTCCTAGTTCTTGAATAAATTCCTGAGCTCCAAATAAAGCAAAGGCATTTGAAACAACAATCTTCCTATTAGAAGAAATTAACATGCTCACTGAATGGAATATTTATGGAAACTGTTGCAAAATTAATGCGATAGAAACAAAGAACGAAAACGCACAAAGAATTTACGTGGAAACCCAAAAAGAGAAAAAACTACGGGCAGAAGAGAAGGAAAAAATCACTAAACTCATGAGGATTACAATAGAGGCGCTAGGGAGGCTCAAAATTCGCTAATAATAAAGCTCTAACGCAATACATCATATATATAAGTATAAGCAAAACCCTATAGGAGCGAAAACATAAACTAAATGGCCCAACAACAAAGGTCCGTACCGCAGGGGCGGAGCCCACGCACCTCCGACGAGATCAGTGGTGGGCTCCCGATCCCGTAGCTACCACCATATATCTCATTAAAAGTCCCACTTTTGTTTTTCACCACAATTTGTCGCACCGCGAGCTTTTTGGATCGGACCAAACTGAATTCAGGTCACCATACTTTAACAGAAACGTTATCAAGAATTCAAAATAGTAGTAGTCAAATATTCCCTCCAAGATTTAGAAACAAGAAGAATTCAAAATCGGGCCTTCTCAAACACATAACACATAGGTTTTGCAGCCTTGCATCGTGACTGAACTCACAAACCAAACGACACAAGTTGGAATGAACCAAACGGTTCAAAACATTTTTACTACCAATAGAGTACATTTTGGAGACGTTTGTAATGATGAGTACTTTAGATCAATCAATGGCCAACTTTGTACCTAATGAATATTAATGTCTTATAAAAATCGTAAATGCAAACTTAATCTAGTGGTAAATTCACGCTCACTTCCAATGCTATAATCTAGAGTTCAAATCTGCCAAGTTCAAAACAAAACAAAACATTGCATAATTAGAATCTATAACTAATGTTTCTTCTTCTTTTTTTCTGTGTGTATTTTTGTATTCATAAAAATTGTAATTATAGTTTTTAGCACCTTAGAGAAGGTTGATGCTACCACAACTTCAAGTCTGCAGGAGGAAAAGCCATGAACGTAAACAATCTTATACTTGGCCTCTTCTCTTGGCACACCATATTCCTTGTAGGCCAAATGCCTCCCATCCCTAAGCTTGATTCTGGGAGCTGTGATGGGCAGTCCGCCCGGTGAACCGCAGATCTTCGGAGGAGGAGGTCGTAGTTTGGCTTTGTATCCCCAGGACAGCAACCCAATTAACAACGCTAGGGTAATTGTCATTAACATGATTCGCACCACTGATTCCTAAGAACAAAATACAAATGAAATTGGGATACTTTGGTGAGCTTGTATTTCTGTATACCACTTTTTGCAATTTCCAACCACCTTTTGAAACAAATTTTGTGACAGAAAATAGTTAGAACTACATTTTTGCAGTCCCAACTGCATTATTCCCAAACTCTATAAAATAGTTAAATAATTAGACTTCTTTTGGAAGTCATCTTAATTTATGCAAGGTACAATGTGCGAGTAGTTTAACCTACTTTAAGCAAAAAAAAAAAAAGTTTAATATACGTGTGCGAGGATGTTTTGTTGAAGACTAAAGAAACTTGTGCCCTGAATTATGTATTATAAAGAAATCAGGTAAAGCCAAAGTACTCTGAGATCTAGAATTCTCGTTCCACCCACATTTTAAGTGCTCCATTTCTCTGTTTTAATGGTCGCCAACCAACTCTCCACTCGTAACACTTTTCCACAACCACTCATATCCACCACTGTCCAATTAGAGCACTGTTGTTTATCCCGACGGAGTTATCTGAGGCTCATCTTTTGGTTCTGACGGGGTCAAAATCTGTCGAATGAATCAATATTTTTCATTTAATTGTTTGTTCCTTTATCCTGCCCTATTAAGCATGACGTTGAAATCTTAAGAAAAAGGGAGACCACTTTTCAACTACAACATGGTTCTTTTCCTTTTCTTTTCTTTTCTTTTCTTTTTTTTTTAAAAGGCATACCACCATGTTACAATCTAATTAAATTTAAAAAAAAATAACAGTTAACATAAAAATTGCTTTAAAAAAAGGATAAAGTTGGGTGTGAATTTACCGTTAAGCTATGCCTATAATTACATTAGCTGTTTTTTTTTTTTTTTTTCTGTGGTTAAGACTTTGAGAGAGAGTTTTGATCAAGAATACGTCATAATTGTGAGAAAGAGAGAAAGCGTTGAACTAGTGTGTGGTCATCTTGGTTTCACGCCTGAGGAATAAAGCGAATCCAACCACCACAAAACTCTTACAACGTGATACAAGATATAAGACGTTTGAAACTTCAGTCGTAACGACGTATTAAATTTAAGAACTATGGTGTATAAGAGCTTCATATTATAGCAACTTTTTACTTTTCACTATAACTACTACTGTTTACAGTTGTAACTCATAGGTTGAAACTGAAATTCCAGACACCCTAACAATGTCTAAAATCTGTCGCTACTTAGAGACAGTATCAACCGCAAGCAGAAGACCATTTTCTTTGGAAAAAATAATCCAAGGCTAAAAACTTCTCCTAATTTCACCCAAAAGGATCCTATCATTTTCTTGGACTGAGCAGTAAGCAGCACAAAACCTTCATGATCTTTATTCAACAAAAGAAAAAAGGAACTCATGATCCTTTATCACCGCTCCAAAACCATTTATACAGTTGAAGTCTGTTTTCATCCCTTTTTTTTTTTTTAAAAAATAAATTTTAGGACAAAGAAGAAAGCACTATTGTGTGCACATGCATATGGCTTACATAAAATGTCTTGACGTTAAAAGGTTTATACATGCGGCAACAAATTGAGCTGACTTCTTTGTCAAAAGAAGAAATACAATGTCACTATCACCTATGGGCCATTCTTTTTTATATTTATATTAATTTTTAGTACTTCATTTTTGTTGATCCTCATTTTTATACCTTCTTCGGGGGATTTTGAGAAATGACTTTAAGAAAAAGTATTTTTAGACAAATGGTCTTTTTTTTTTTGTACCAAAAAACAAGCTTTTTTGATAGGAAAACAGCTCTAGTTTTTTTTTCATGCTGTTGAGATTCTTTTCCTCACTACAATTCTTTTCCTCTTTTTTTTAAAAAAAAACTGGAGCAATTTTTTTACCCAAAAAAGCCTATTTTTTAATGCAAAAAAAAAAAAGCCATTTCCTCAATTGAAATTTTTTTTTTTTGGCCCTTTTTCAAATTTCCCGACTTTTGTTTTGTTAAATGAGTATAATAAATTTTAGATGCAATATTAAATTTATGCAATTGAAAATGCAAGTAATGCACGCACGTTATAACGTATATAAAAAAGGAGCAACTTTTTTTCCTTTCTCAATTCACATCTAGCTACGTGTCACTACCTGTTTCTCTCTTCTCTTTCTCCTTTTTTTCCCTTTTTTTCTTTTTTTTTAAGTTTTTTTCTTTAATACTTTACTTTCAAATATCTTTATCTTTTTCTCTATATTTATCTATACTTAAATAAAAGTGAGATAATCATATTTAGTGCTCCCCCAACATGCGACATATGTCTTTTCCTCAATTTTCCTCTTTTTTGTTTTTTTTTTAATTTTTCATCTTTTTTTCCTCTTTCTTTATCCTATCCTTCTGTTTTTTTTTTCCTTTTCTTTTTTTCTCTTTGTATCATAACTCTCCCTTTCTATTTTTTATTTTATTTTTTTAACCTTGTATGCATTATAAGAATTATTTATTATATTAAATTATTTTATTTTATGTTTATATGTGTCCATGTATTTATTACAGATTATTACATTAAAAAAATAATAAGCACAATATGCATGCGCATAGCGCGTCTTTCTAGGTAGTATATATAATTATGCTAATGACAATTCTTTGTCTTTCACTCTGCATTTGCCATATGGATCTTCTTTTTTTCATTTATTTTTCTTTCTTTCATCCTCTTTTTCTTTTGTATTCTTTTTTTCTCTATTCATTTTCTTCTTCTTTTTATCCTTTATAAGATTATACCCCTTTTTCTCTATTTTCTTAAATCTTAATGACCTCATATGTGCGTATATATATATACACATATATATATATAAATATATTAAAATATATATATATGTCTATTATAGATTATTGTACTAAAAAAACCAAAATTAACAAGTGGAATATGCACGCGCTTTGTGCATGTTTCTGATAGTATATTAGAAAAAACACAAACCAAAATCAGAGGAATAGAAGACCCATAACCACAAACAATCATGTGGTCTTTAGCTAAAAACACAAATGTAATTTTATACGTCTCATAGCATGTTCGTTTGGTGTGCGAGTTTGAAATAGTATGGTTTAGAACTTTATGATTTGACTTATGGGTTTAAAACTTTATGGTTTAAATGGTGCTTTTGAATTAATATTTGGATTAATGTAAAGTTTTAAAATGTGAATAAAGCATCACATTAAGTTTAAAATGAGAACTAGTATTTAGAAAACTATGATTTATGAAAGAAAAATAAAAATAAGAATGGTTTTTATCCTAGAAAATGGTTCGAACCATGTAAACTTGAGGGGAGTTTAGATTTTGGTGGTTTTGGCTGTCTTAAAACTATCTCCATGGTTTGAATTGGCTACAGTTATGACTTTATCAAATGCCAGTTTAAACCGTCTTCATGATTTAAGCCACTCTAAACCTATGTACCAAACACCATGAACACAATTAGAACAAATTTAGTATAGCATGTGAGAAGTTCATACTATAACCTTCTTTTACTTTACACTATAATATGTGAGAACTTCACACTGTGTTAAAACAACGTTGCTAAACAATGCATTAACCATTCACTTTACACTATAATATGTAAGAGCTTCACACTGTGTTAAAACAACGTTGCAAAACAATGCATCAACCATTCCTAGCAAATGAAAAACATAAAACATATACAACGATTGCCCAACTTTCAACGCCATAAGAAACAAAGAAAATCAAACATGCAACAAAAAAAAATTAAAAAATTAAAGGGCGCGTACACACATGAGAGATTCCAGTCTAGTTGATCAAGCTCAGGACTGAAGGAATAAAATTTTTACGCAAATTAGAAGCAAGAGATCCAAGTTAGGAATTGCAAGTAGACAATTTTTCTTTAATTACTTTTGTAGTTGAATTTTTCAGGTAAATTGAGAAAAAGAAAACCAAAAGAAAGGTAAGCAATTGGAGCTTTCTATTCAACCTCTAATGAAGAATCACTTCATTCGACATTGTCCGCAACTCATTGGTTCCCCTTTTTTTTTTTTCAGTTTTCTGATATTCCATAGGGACTTTTGAAAAGAATATTCAAATTCAAATGAGCGGAAATTTTATGAAATTGGAAGCATACCTCAGTAATTCGCTACAGATTTGAGGTTTGGAGTAGGGTTTTTTTTTTTTTTTTTTTTTTGGCTGAACAAAGGTTAGGTAGGAGTAGTTGCTGAATAAAAATTTAAAAAAAAAAAAAAAAAAAAAAGTGTTCCATACTTAAATCATCATTTTTACCAGAAAGAAAAAAAAAAGATTGGTTTAACGTGCTTTAAAATCCATGTCCGTATAGTAATAATGATATTTTGTTTTGTTACAAATTGCTCTTTGAACTTTTCATTGGTATGATAACTTTAGGGTCCGTTTGGTTCGAGTATTTGAGCAGAGTATTTGAATGAAGATTTAAATTTTTGTGAGAGAAAATACTGTAGCAAAATTATTCGAACCGTTATTCAAATATCTAACCAAACGGGTCCTTAAACTTTACAAAACTAATTATTGTGCAAAATATTCTTTTCACTAATCTTAAAATCTATCGAAAACTTAATATATGTGCGTGATGCAAATATTATTGTAAAGTTTCAAGTTACTCTAATAATATAAGGATGTAATTATCGATGTAAATTTAAAATATTGTTCATCAATTTAAGTATCAAGAACCAAAACTGTCTAGAAACAAAAATTATAAGAATATTACGTCAAAATTAAAAATTCGAAAACCAAACTTTCACAATGCTTATAGCTCAACGACCAACACTGCCAATAATCCTAAATAATGTGGAAGAGCACTATTAGTGTTAGTAGACTAATAAAAAATGAGCTCTATCTGTGAGTCTTATTTTGCATACTTGTGACGCCCCAAACATTACAAATCCAAGGGATGCACAGACGGGGATTTTGTACTTTGAGAGTAGGGCGGTTTAGGAAAAACACAAATTGTGACCCTCTATTTCAAATGCCGACATAGTAGTTGGCAGGTGGGTTGGAAAGTTTGAGTTTTGTTAGCCTTTGTTGGAACATGCTTAAGAAATGAAAAAGTCTTAAAAATAATTTTGTTGGTATATTTTATTTTTGGGAAAACATTACCAACTTACCATCTTTTAAGTTAAAAAAAATAAAAAAAGGGACCAATATCAAGCAATCATCATTCATGATTCATATTTTACAGTTCATACCTTATAATATTTCAGTGAATGAAAGAAATACCATTGCCACAGAAGATTATATTCAAAACACGACTTCTATATTAAAATTTGCAACACGAAGCTCTTTGATGATAAAAGGACGAAAAGGGACAACCAGACGTTATCTTTTTCTCTCTCCTCTCCCCCTCTCTCCCTTCCTTTCTTGTGGAGGATGCCTTTTTTCTGACGCAATGCAATTGGTGGGATTTCATGGCCCTTAAGGACCATCCAGAGGCCCAAAAACCCTAGCTTACCCAGAAAGTTAAACAGTGTCTAATTTTGATAGAAAAAATTGCCACTTTTCCAAATCGAAACAGCCTTTTGAACAAATCTCTGAGCGCAACCTAAAAGACCACATGATTTTCGGCGAATTCCATCATTTGGGTGGACAAAACCATGCTTTTATCATTTACCATAATTTATAGGGACTATTTTGCAGTTCTTTTAATAATTTTTTGTAATTTTCTTCACATTCAAACATTATACTGCTTTTGTTATTAGCAAGCTATTATGACATACAATTTCCGAGAATTTTCTCGATTCTTTATTCAATTGCTCAGTACTCGTTTGAATAAACAAATCATTGAACATGTAGAATTCTGTTTCAATACGCTTGTTGCATCGTTTTCTCTTCTCTCTTCTAGCTCCGCCGCCACCCCCCAAGCAAGGATCTCTTCCCCAAACTATTCACTCACGTCCCCATTCCACCGTCGTAAGGTCCCTCCTCTCCTGTGATCCGCCGAGCCATTCCCATCTTTCCTCAACTATGCTCTCCAACATTATATCTCGCTGATGACCGATTTCTACCATTCGCTGTCAGGGGCCAGATCCTCTTTTCGTGGGTGCTGCAACATTGAGATCTTCTCCGGCAACCGAATTTGTATTTGTTACCTACAAACCATGATCGGTTAAATTATTTTTAGAATATTGATATTTTAATCAGGGTTATTAACATCAATAGCAACTAAATTTTAAGATCTTTTTAACTGTGTCTATTGAACTTTAAAAATCAACACTTTTTCTCAGACTTTTAAAATTCCTCGCTTTGCTTTTGAACTTTAAATAACACCATTTTGTTGACTTAAGCAAAGGGTTTCACAAATGATGTACATTTTTGTTGACTTAAGATTAATAAAAATTTTAAGCTTCTGCAGTGGTTATTGTCTAATGATGTGAAGTATTTATTACTGTGTCATTTGTGTGTTATTTCCAAACCTATCCTAATTCCAACCATGAATCCCGAGTGACCCTAACACCTAGCCGCTCTAACCTTGAGCCTCAACTTGACCCTAACATCAGTCCTGACCTAATTAAGCATTAG
The DNA here is from genome assembly GCA_025403435.1 of Artocarpus heterophyllus. Classification (NCBI taxonomy): domain Eukaryota; kingdom Viridiplantae; phylum Streptophyta; class Magnoliopsida; order Rosales; family Moraceae; genus Artocarpus; species Artocarpus heterophyllus. The sequence continues at coordinate 20,738,424 of CM046331.1, read as the reverse complement.
TCTCAACTATGACCACCTTTCCCAAGCCAACCTTGGCTCAATCTACCCTTAGTGATGGCACCGAGGCAAGGCAGGACCAAGGAATGCTTTCCCATCCCCATTCCCACTCCCCAAAACCAACCTCGACAGGATGGAGTCGGGGAATCCTTATTGGAGGAGCCTTCTTCATACCTACCTCAATCCCCACATTAATGTTTATTGTTGATGAAAACTTCAATAATATAAAACAAAAAAATAAGTTCAAATTCATACTAAAGTCAATTCAAATGCAATATTTTAACAAAACAAACCAAACTTCAACAAAATATGGATATTAAGAACAAACTAATATTAAAAATGATAATAAATATATTTTTGACAAATCAATAAAATGTATATGTATTTTTCTTCTATGCATATTGGGAGAGGGCGGAGGTGGAGGTGGGGTGGGGAGTACTTCCTTATCCCTACCTTGCCCCCGACTCAAGGATAAGACTTTGTCTCCATCTCCACCCTAATCCCCAAATATTATCAACCATCCCCACTTTTTTTGAGGTAGGGTGCCTGTAGGACCCTGTCCCTATGAGGAATATTGCCATCCCTATCTACCCCTAGCCCAACCTAGCTAAACCTCAATATTAATTTGTCCTTACTTGACCCCTGGTCTAGACCCGATTTGACCTAGTCTTGGATCGACCTTATCCTGGGTCCTGACCTCAGTCCTTGACCAACCATGACTCTAACACAGAATGGAACCTAGAACCCAGTCTCCAACCCAATCTTAGCCCTGACCCCCATCTAGACAGTCTCGTACCTAGACCCTAACCTATATTCTCAAGTAACATAGATCTGGCCCCGACCTCCAACTTGTTATGACCTAACTTCAACACTGATCTTAGTCTTTTTATAAAGTTTAATAACAAGACCAAAATATAACTTCTCAAAAATTAAAGCGCCAAACATATTTAAGAAAAATTTAAGGGACCAAAAAATGGTTTTATAAAAGTTTAAGGGTTGAAATACAACTTTAAAAATTTAAAGGATCAAAATACAAATATTTTGAAAATTAATGGTGTTAAATACAATTCACAAAACTTGAGAGACCAAAATATAGTTTTTTAAAAATATAAAATGATAGGTTCTAAGTCGACCCTATGGTTGGCCCAAATCCTGTATGGACCATAAATTAATATAAAATAAAACATTTTGTACACCAAAAAATGAGTTATAGTCTATAATACAATATGAATTATATTAATTTATCATCCATGTTAACTTACACAATATATTATACAATGGTCGCTAAACATTGTAATCATGTATTATTACACAAGACAATGCTTCAATTCGGTCCAGCTTACATGCTCTAAATTTGTGAAGTTACTAACTATTAAAAAGGAAATTAGATTGGAATTAGAGTACACCAAAAAATGAGTCATGTTCTATAATACGATATGAATTATATTAATTTATCATCCGTATTAACTTATGCAATACATTATATAACGGTCACTGAACGTTGTATTCATGTATTATTACACAATACAATGCTTCAATACCGTCAAACTAACATGTAAAGTTACTAACTACTAGAAAGGAAATTAGGCTGTTTCTTTCTAATTCCATTTTCTACTTGATAAATAAGCACTGAAAAAAAAATTTAATAATTCCCATTGTTATTACTTTTCAATCTTTTCAAAAACACTTTCCTAGCGATAAAAGTGCTTTATCTTTTAGGGTTTCCTCTCTAAACATGTAGGGCGCCATTCTTCCTTCTCTTGAATCCAATACCACCTCTTGGTGGTTCACCAGACTCCTTGCCCTAACTACAAGTCCTTAAGTTGTAAGGTGGCAGTGCCGTTGGTGATGGTGGCAGGCAAGACCAACTTGAGACGGAATTCAGGATATTGTTTGGGACGTGTTTGTTGCTGCTTCAATCATCTTCTTCGAGAATGCTCGTACTCCGATGAGGCTACAACTTGGGGGTTTTGGTCTCCCCAACGTTGAATTTTTTTTCTTGGGGGGGTGGGGCATGATAGTGAGCAACGCCAGAGGCTAGTTTTCGCAACATTTAATTCAATTGATAGTCCAATGGTGGTTGCCTCCACCGTTTGTGTGAAGTTTTTCCTACCCTCTTTGATTTTGTTGGTCGTCTTGCCATTGGAACTGACATTCGTTTGCCTATGGACTTTTTTGTTGTTTTTACTTTTTATGTTCTAATAATTACAAGCTCATAAGTTAGCCCTGTTTGGTATCATTTTAAGTATTTTTGAAAATATTTTTGCACGTTTTTTGAGGCAAAATTTTCAAAAACACTCTCAAACTGTTCCCAAAAAATTCTCATGTTCCAAAACAAAACCCTTTTCATTTATTTTTAAAACACTACCAAACAGACCATAAGTGTTTTTGCCATGTGTTTTGGTTATGTTATTGGTGTTGTTTAGGGATGGCAACACGAGGTTGCATAGGCGGGCATGCTTCCCCTACTTTCATACCCTACTACACTTTTGGCCACCATACATGTTTAGGTCAAGGTCAGGAAATCCCCATCAGGAGAGCTATCCCTATACCCTATCTATTTATCCATTATAAGTTCTAGAATTGTTGTAACTATTAAATTCAAATCAAGTTCTACTGCATAAATTGTAAAATTTAGCCACATAATCACTTATGTATTATAAAACTAAATTATAAATAAAATCCAAACTCTATCAATCCCAAAATTAAATTTGTAAAATAAACGAAAATATTAAAATACTAAGTACATTATTCTTTATTTGCTTATTGTCTTTATAGTTTTATGTCAACTCCATCACTTGATCCTTCTTTTCAAAGTCAGTTTTTATTTTTCTTTATCATTATAATTTATTACATCAACTTATATATGCACACGCAAATATATACAATTATAAATACAAACATAAATACATAGATATGTAAAAAATAAAAAAATAATAAAGGATCATATAATCAAGGTGGGTTGAGGGAGCTTCTCCCATCCCACCCGCCCTCCACTTAGGGGTTAATTTTAACCCTCATACTCGCCCCTATCCCATATATTATCCTCCATACTCGCCCTATTTGGGGCGGGTAACTCACAGGTAAGAATATCATCCCCAATTTTGTTGTGTGATACCAAAGGTGCTTTCCCCCATCCTTCAATGAAAGCTATTTGTTAGGTCCGCTAGAATTGCTTTTTAGTAGTGTTATTGGTGACCTTAATGCTATAACTTTCTTAATCTCGCTCAATCAACCTTTCCATCAATTTTAGTGGTTCGTAGAAAAAGCATTCTGTGTGCTCGATACACACGTCTATTTATTTTTTCAATTTTAGAATTCGACATGAGTCTGAACCACTTAAACATTTCGTTTGAATTTATTGATAGTACTACTTAAAGTTGATAGTTCTTGGGTTTTAGGGTCATTTACGTCGATATTAATGTTGTACTTCTCTAAATTAAAATGCACTTTTCCTCTTTAAAAAAAAAAAACACACCAACTTTCCCATTCACATTACATCCTATAATAACTTTTTTTTTTTTTTTGGCAAATGTTGTATCCTCGGGTTCATCTTAAAAGAGCGTTGGTGAGACCTCCACATGTGACGACTACGAAGGCTTAACTGTCGGTATTGATATCACGATGATTACTGGCTAGTATTTTAAAGATATATTTAGTATTATAAATATAGTGTGATTATATAACCGTGACATTTGCTACAAAATATATATACAAAAATAGTTTTCATGATATAAGTCAAATCAAGCCTTTAATATGAAGTAATCTTGTAAAGACCCCTAAAAGCTTATTACGAGTAGCTCAAGCCCTTATAAACCAATTCTCAATTCTATATTACACGTGCTAAATCTCTCTTAATGAGATAATCAACCCCTCAAACACTCCTTGTCTTCGAGGACGACACATTTTTGGAGGTACAAACAAATACTTGGCATCTGTTGCGATTCTAACCCTTTTTATGATTTCAACCACTTTTGCTATAATGTTTTCTCTCATAAAATTTAAACCAAAAAGGGGTCGAAATCATAAAAAACGGTTCTAACCGTTTGTTTGGAACCATTTTGCCAAACAAACACTTAGCCATTTGAATGCCTATAAAAGACATTCAAGGACTACAAGATCAAAAACTAACGCTATTTGTTCTTTTATTTTACCCTTTTCTTTTTCCCTTTCGAGACTACAAGATAGGCAAAAAAAAATAATAATTTTTTTATTTTTTGTTTTTTGAAGTAAACATGCTGGACGTTTATTGATTGAAGTCGAGCAAAACAAATAGAGGCACACAAGCCGTCAACAAAGTTCAAAGATTTAATCATACAACGAAAATGGCATAAATGTGAGTGAAACCTATTGAACGTGTAATAAATTGATTTTCCAACTTTCAACCATAAAAGAGTCCAAGCATACAACAAAAGGTTTACAAAAATAAGAATGAGAGAAGACAAATTTACGACCTGCAATCTTTGGCTGCATTAAGAAACTTTAAATTTGTTGGAGGTTTCCTTCCGAAGCCAGAAGTTAACAAGAAAAGAATCCAAAATTATCTGCATGGGTTCATTTTTGTGTTAGTTATAGCTAAGTCAAACATTACGTTTGTTAGATGTGAAAAGTGGAAGAGGAAAGACAAGAGCAGAGAGATTTTAAAAAAGAAAAAAAATGGAATAGTAGGATGGTAAGAGAGAGAAGAGAAGGGAAGAGTGAGAGGCATAAAGGGATTTTTCGGTAAATCCCACCATTTTTTGTCCATTCAAAAGTAGAAAGATTTTTAGAGAGTTTTTTAGTTGTTAAACCTCGCATATAGAGTGAAACTTTTGTCCTCACTTTTAAACCAAAATAATAGAAGTGATGAATTGACAACACTTTGTTTTACTCATTTAATTGGCAACATTTAAAATCGCTCATTTTGTTTTCCCCCTATAGTACGAAGTAGACTATTACACTCTGTTTGGTAGGAAGAAGAGAAAAAGAAACAAAAAAATATATGAGTGGTAGAAAATTGGAATGATAGCAAAGATTATAGTTTTCCATTAGCTTGTTTAGTAGATAGAAAGAAAAGAAAACGATATATTTGTGAAATTACTATTTTATTCATCTATCTTTCTTTGATAACAAGGTCAAAAAAGTAGTTTTAGTTATCATTATTTGGTTTTTCGTTTTCCACTCAAAAATCCACCCAACATTGAAAAGATTAAAATTGATGGGTACCCACAAGAACCTTTATCCACCATATTTTCCCTTCCCTCGTCTTTTCCTTCTTACCAAACAAGCTACACTATCATTCTCTATCCTATTAACCCTCTGACCACTTCCTGTTTTTAATTCTACCAAACATAGCATTGTTCATATTTGCTATCTGTTATACGTCTCTTGTCCTCCTTTTGCCTTTCCTTACCAAATGGAGTGAGAAAAAAAAAAGGAGAAACATAAGTAACCTGGTTTAAATGTGCTGCAACACAAGGAAGAACCAGCAAACCAGATTCCCCAAATGCACCATTGAGCTTCTCCACAACAGCCACCATTACAGGCAAAGTTTTCTACAAAAAGCATTTAGTGTGTATAAATCATGCTAATTGTCTAAAAGGAAAAGAATTTAAAGAAAAATAGTTTTCTTTTTGGATTAAAATAATGAAAGGCAGATAAAAAGTAGCCTAGCTGGTGAATCACTTGGAACAAGTTGAAAATCCAAGATAGCTCACTGCTCACTGGTAAAAACTAACTATATCTCACCTGGCTTGCAACAAGCAAAAATGCATTGGAATTTTCTTTCTTTGCAAAGACAGATTGACCACCACCAGAGAGAGCTGAAACGCTCTTTACAACCAAAACATTGAAGACTAATAAGACGAGATGCAGCAGTCTGCAATACAATAAAATAATTCCATTCTTGAGCACATTACTTAGTGGCACAGAGATCATGTTAGTCAAACAACTTTAACGATTTAGGACTATTATCTGCGACTTTGAAAACTCTAGCTAAAGAAAAGATATCTAATATGTAGTTGAGATTCATGACAAGGAATGAAATGTAAATTGTTTGATATTTCTAACCGCTCAAGGTTAAAAGAGTTGCCAAAAAGGTTACAGTTTCTTCAGGCTAGTCCCCCAAAAAAATATACCAAAACCAAGTAAAATGTCTAGCAATCAAATATTAGAGAACAAGCATGTAATGCAGTTTTTTTTTTTTTCTGTTTTTGTTAAGTTTCTTTCCCTTGTTTAAAAGTACAAAACTATATTGTGATTAAGCATGGGATAACAGGGACCAAAGTAATACAAGAAAAATACAAGTGAACTCACGCTCCTGCTCCAATAGCTACGAGAAAAACAGTTGGTTTAACCATCAATAGCAGTGACCTGGACCTGCTAACTTGTATCCACGGCACCTGAAAAAGGCATTATAATTTCAAAATATAAGCACTTTTAGTCTTGTGGCCATAGGCAAATAGCCATCTCTCACTTATAAATTCATAATAGATGATTAGATTATTTGCCCCTATAAAAACCATACTTAGCGAATAGATGTAATTGCCAAAATTTAACACCTATTTCTGCTAGAGTTTGCGCACTAAGATATATGCAGTTTGGAATTAGTATTCACTTCAAAGGCACAAGAACACTGGAAGGCCCGAGAACTATGAAGGATAAAAAAAATTAAATACCACAAACACAATATTGTCGGCATACCTCAACATAAAACTTGAGCAAATAAGAACAAAGCACCCCACCAACATTTACATCACTAGAGTAACTATTATTCTTTGAGATCATACATAATGCTAGCAAAGTATATAAGATATTCCCAATAGTCATGTCAAATATCACAAATAAAGTACAACTCGCAACATACGAGCAAGAAACACAAGACTAAGCATAGGAATCCATGGAAATAAATTAACAAGTGCGATAGCATAGTAGATGCTAATAAATTAACACAATCCGAACAGAATGATAAGATAGGACATAGGTCTTACTAAACCTAATAGTATCGCACTGATCTTAGAAAAGAGCTTCCGATTTTGATCAACAAAGTCTGCAATACCTGCGGTACATTAGTAAGGTTAGAAACATATTTTGTGATCAGGAATTGAAATCGTGATGAGAACAGTATCTTATTCAAGCCTGTTGAAGCATGGATTTGAAATCACCTTTCTGTTTGAATCCAACCATGGCGCCTGATCTAATATAGTTTTCATTTCTGATTTAGCTCAAAAAACAAAGAAATCCACTACTATTTTTTGTGTTGAGTTGTTTCGTGCCTAATCATACTGAAAACTTTTCCCTTCTGACTGCAGTTTGACCATCACAGTAAGTAATAGTATTTCGTAAGTTTGAACTATATAAAGGAATTTTTAGGGCTTTAGTTTTTAGACACAAAGAGAGATTGGGGCATCTTGTGAGACGATTTGTAAGGTGTGAGATCAGCTTGTTGTTTGGATTTGGTATTTAAATAATCAATTTTTTTTGTTTTGTTTTTTTTCCCCTTAGGATTAGGGTTTTAATCCTACCACTTTGTAAATGACAGGTAACTCACTGAGTACGGACTTTCTCTAAGCCTATTCTGAATCAGATAACTGAGTTGCATAGCTGAGTATTGTGGTGTACTAGCTTCACAGTTTCGTGAATTGATAATATACTATGCAGAGTCATTTTTATTCCCAAAGCAACAGCAAGGTTCATACATTCTTAATACTGTCCAGTGTAGAAAGGCATGGAAAACATTATGAAGAGTCGAAAAGCAAATGACACACTCACCTCTGAAGGATTCTCGTAAGACCTAATGGACAAAAAAAAAGAGAGAGAGGAAGAGAGATTTAATTACCGATCGAAAGCATGTATGCAATGAAAATTGACAAAATATTATGTTAAATCAATTACCTTTCCCAAGAGTAGCGGGATCAATAACGTTACCACAAGACTTTTCAACAGTTGCTTGGTTGGAACAGATACACCAACTCCAGAAGCTATATATCTCGAGATCGAAAAGGGAATCTATAAATGCTGAGTATTAGCATTTATTAGTGTATGTCAACTAAGAAATGGAATTTATCGTAGAAAGACATACAGAGGAAATACATTGATCAAAGAAAAGAACATGGAAACACGTTACAGAAGGAGATAGGTTTTATAAGAGAGACCATGTTGATTATGCAGCTATCATAAATTGTGTACAATTATGTCCCTGAAACTAAATGCTTTATGCTGCCATTCCATATATAATTCAAACATGTTAAAGAGTTTAATGAGAAAACATATTCAGAGCAAAATATGAGTTTGCTATACGTACATATATACATACATCAAATGTGCTTGTGTGTGTGACAAACTATCTTATGATTAGAATATAATATTTGCACAAATAAAATTAAGTCTCAGTCAAGTTTAAAAATGTGGATATGATTATTTCACGAGAAATGATTGTGCAGAATTATAAAAAATAAAAAAATAATCATTCATATGAGCACCAGCATCTATTGTGCCTAGATGTGTTCAACAGCTACTTGAAAATCAAATTACCAGTATCAAACATTCAATATAACAATCAATGAATAAAGAGGCTCATATTATTTAAAAAACCTACTGTAGTAATAGTACACAAGCATGTGGATAAAAATTTGAACAAAGTGACTATGAAACTCACAATTAGAATTCCTAACAAATTAGAGATCACTGTCATTGCAAGAGCAAGTGCAGAATTTCCTCCAGCAAGCTGCATGTAAGCATCACAAACCTTTTCTTAAATCCACACACATATCACACTGGGTTCAGAATAAAAAAGACAAACTATGTAGAAATTAAGAACTTAGGGAATATTATACCTGAGTAAGTGCTACACCACTTGATAATGTAGTTGGCATACAACAAAAAATAGCCAGTCCTGTATGAAACAGAGAAGTGAAATGATTGCTAGATGATTCACAAGATAAAGACAAGTAAAATTTGTTAACCCTGCAGTCTTCTCAACTAATCTATCAATAAAACTGTCTTCAATAAGCGAACCTGTGACAAATTCTTGAGGTTGGAGCCAAAGATGAAGTATGAGCCTTGAAAAATATGGAGTAAGTAATAGAATTGAAACCTGTTTAACGAGTAAGATTATAAATGGGACAAATAATACCAAAAATTTTCAGATGGAAAAAAAATTAATTAAAAAAAGTCCAACTTTTGACGGGTCAAAAGAATGGTCTAACCGGTTTTGAATCCACAGCCCAATCTTTTCTTTACCCTTATCCCGCTTACCAAGCAACCATAGATTTGATAATCCAACCACTTATCCACTATCTTACAAGTTACAAGGGGGAAAAAAAAATTACACTAATCCCTCACTACCCTCCACCCTTCCATTTTTTCTCCATAGCCTAACTGCATCTTAACTTTATAAGAAAATAAATATCAAATAAGAGGACAAAAGAATATAGTGAAGAATGAACCGACAAAATGTGCGAAGGCATAAAAGAAAGTTGAACATCATACTAGACCAAGAATGGCCACAGGCCATGCTTCTGCAGCATCACCAATATCCCCACTGCGCAATGTCAATCCTATGTAAACATCAAAAAAAAGTCAAACCCATATTTATACATGTATATAAAGGTAGGTATATTATATACTTTAGAGAGTTAAAACTTGGAATGTCAAATAAAATTTTGGACCTGAAACAATGAATATCCCAAATGTGCTAAATTTTGACAGGGAATAGTTATCAGCAAGACAACCTATGCTAGGATTTGCAAGTCCTAATGCTACTCCACCCACAAGCGCTGCACATTTACACAAACGAAGGAAATTTCAATCAAATAATAGCTGAATTTAAACAACAAATTAAATGTTATACACACGCACACACACACACGAACAATAAATTATTACCTAATGGAAGAAAATTATCTGACGCAAAATTCAATAATGGTCTCACCCAAAGTAAGCCCTTTTCTGAACCCGATTCTTGATCGAGATTTCCGCCATTAGAACCATTATCTTCTATCTGAAGCAGAATTCAATTTCGGATTCAACGATGTGAGAACAGAAATCCAAATGAACAAGAGAGCTACTATTTGTCCAATATTTTTTTGCTATTATTTTCCCGTGTTTTCTCAGTAACCAAACAAAAGTGCGAGATGACAGAATTAGAGGCGAACTAGACCTGATTCGACGACGGCTCGCAGGCTCTTATGGTTCTCCAACTCAAGCGGCTGCGAAGCGCGGAAATGGAGCGAGTGCGTGAGATAGCATGTTTGGCACGAAAATGTAGGCTTCGGTGACGAAATAGCAGCGATTTGGTCGCTGAAGGTGTGAGAATGAGGGCTTGGATGGTTCCCGCCATTGAAGCAGCAAGAGCAGCACTGCAGAAGAAAAAAATGGGTATTTTCTACCGGTTCAGAAAGACCAAACTTTTAGTATTTGAGTATTAAAAAAAGTGTTAATTTTGTTTTTGGTCCTCGAAACTGAGTTAATTCTATTTTAGATCTCACATTCAAAATGTCTCACAACTAGCCACATTTAGTAAAATTTGTCTCGCTAGAGCCCTTCTATCATGTGACATAGTATGAACTTGCAAAAGAATTTTTAACTTCCTTCGTTACCCTTGTAAAATAGGTCATGTGCACGTTTTCGTTAATTTTTAACGAAAGCTAATGGAAGGATTCATTTATTAAAAAAAAAAAAAGCGGAAAGGATTCAACTCATGCTATTTAAGGAATTTAAAAAGAAATTGACAGAAAAAGATTCAAGGATCAAACTTTCACCACATAAAATGCTCATCCGGATTATCAAAATAACCTCTTTTTGGTACTTTTGGCCGGCTTGATAATGCAACTCTTTATACTGGTAATATGTTGTTTTTTGTATAGAGACTAATAATAGTATTTATTTGATAAATTAATTTGGTAGATTATTGGTAGTAACCTACCAAATTACTCCGCACACTTGTTGGAAAAAGTTACGTTTTGTGTTTGGAAGCGTCGATATAATCTAGTAGATAATAGATTACTCGACAACAAATGTTTTCTAGAGAAATTGTGCTAAATATTACGGTTTTAATTCTTAAAAGTTTGTTTGGTATACTATATTAAAATTTTATATTGTATTATTTTAAATATGACGTTTTATATTAATAATATATTGTATAAAATAATACAAGATATTAATTTAATATAATACATCTTATATTGTACAATACACAACAAAAGGGCTGTAGTAGATTGTATTGTGTATTATATACTCAAAATACTGTATTATTATGTCTTCTTGACTCTTTCCGTAGTCTCTCCACACAGGTTCTTTGGACGTCTCTCCTCCAATCATCTCCGAGCTGCTCCTTGACCTTTGATGGCGGTTTTTGGCGAATAAAAGCTTTTCTGGTGACAGAACAAGGAGTTTTCCATTTCAAATCTCACAGATAATTACTTTTGAAATTTCATTTTAGATCGAAGTGTTTTCGCTTTGCAGGTCATTTGATTTCTTTCGCGCTTCTTTTTTATTCGATTTCTTTCTGTATATTTTAGGATTCTTTCTTAGATTTCTCTATGTTTTAGGATTCTTTCAACAAGAAAGTCTTTCTTGGAGTGCCGTTCTCGCTTCTCTTTCTTTATAAAAGGACAGAGAGAGGTCTCGCTCTTTGAAGTCTCCGCCTCTCCTCGCTCCCATCGCTTCTTCACCGCCTCCCTCTCCTATTGTTCTCTAATTCTCTCCATCCCGGTGTAGCTTTCTCTCCGACCACCGTCCATCAAGCTCATCCGATCAAGGTAATTCTGAGAATTTTTTTTTTTTTAACTGAATATGATACTGCGAACTAGCTGATTTTGATGGTTGTTTGTTTTGCGAAACTTCGATCCCGTTGTTTTGTGATCTATGAAATCCACTTACACCTGTACAGAGAGTCTGGGGAAGCCAATATGTAATCTAGACTCCAGTTCCATCCTTGCATGTCCTTTGTACACCTGCATATTCAAGCTCAAATCAGGTTATTGAAAGGGCAAATTTACAATATAATTTGGAACTAAAAAGACTAAATGGATAAGCATTGATGGGTATTCATTAATGGAACTTGGTATGTTCATTTAAATGATGCATATAAGTTGTTTGTTAGAATGCCAAACACCAAATGAGTTACTAAGAGCACAGGGAAGTTAACATTTTGGGTTACAAACTGGGTAGTAACAAGTAGTACCACCTGACTGAAATTTTCTTCCAATATTAGGGACCACACTCTTGGATTAATAATACAAGTAGTACTCATCTTGCAAATGTCTTGGCCAGCTTGTTATAAATAAACTATAAAATTGACCAATTTTATGTGCTTTCTTTTTTGCTTCATATGCTTTCTCTTAGGTTAACGAGTTTATAAAGCTAAAGACTTTACTAGGATTATAACTTTGTTCATATATTTATGCAAGTACATGACGCGGTGAAAAGGAGAGAATTGCCTATTATTGGGTATAGAAAGTTGAAAACTTTGGAGACCAAACTGTATAAGCTCTATGATAGTAGATAAGTTAATTGCTTCAGTTGGATTAAAATTTTTTAGCCATGGAAATTTAGGTTCTTATTGTTAAGATATTAATGTCCTATTAGAAGAAATTAATGCGTAGAAAGATAACAAAATTATTGTGCTCTTGGCCAGCTTAAAATGTACTATTTGTGCTTTGTGTTTAGGAACTGTTGTCCTTGTCTCATGTAATTTAAAACCATATCAGCTCGGCCGTTCCGGGCATACCCATGGAAGGATACCTGATTTTCATATAGCTTTTTCCTTTGCATCTTTAGACAAACTATTTTGTGCTTAGTAGTTAGTGCTAAGTTAAGGTTCTTTCTGGAGCTAAGCACTGCGATGCCATTTTCGTTTGGAGTTACCGAATGCGTCCTGTTCTCTTTCTTGACTTCTCTGAATCAAAGGTACTTTTGTTGCGCGCAAGAAGTTGAATTTTCTAGTGAGTTCAACATGATTCCTAAAATTTGCCAGAGGAAATGCAAAAAGGCTATATTCCAGTTGGCCTGGGGCATTAGTTGGATTTTCACTAGTTTGGTTGTCCGAAATCACCTTAGGAATGGAATGCATAGAGAAAAGAGCTATTGTTATAATCTCATTGATAAGTTTGAATGTGATTCCTTGTAGGTCAAGAAAAGCTATGAAAGCATAATTAGCTGTGTTATTCACTTCCAACAGTAACAGGATTTACAATTGCATTCCACAAGTCTTTTAAAAAAACGTGTCTTTTTCCAAACAGGCAAAAACAATGGAAGCTTCGTTCTCATCATTAGATTTTTATAAGTTTTTGGGTATTAATTATTGCTCTGTAACTTGCTTGTTGTTCATCTCACTTTTCTTGTTATCCGTTCTCTGGCATTGACTTTGCATCACAAGAGAAGATTAAAATTGTGAAAACTGCGTGAAAGGAAAAAAAAAAAAAAAAAAAGGTATACATATTTATTTGATATTCAGGTATGGATAGTGGGGGTAGCAGCCAAATCAGTTTACAAAGTGGCAAAAAAATTCTAAACAGATATGGAGTACACTTGAAGAGCATACCTTATTGACTATACTTGAGGACGTTGTAGTCAAATGTGGTAATCGTTGTGATAATAGAAGCTTCAAATCGGGAACATTAAAAGAGATAGAGATCACACTAGTAAAAGTGATTCCCAATTGTGGCTTGAAAGCTACTCCACACATTGAGAACAAGATACGAATGTTGAAAAGGCAATATGGAATAGTATATGACATGTTGAGCACAAGTGGGTTAGGATGGAATGATATGAAAAATGTGTGGAATGTGATAACGATCAAATGTGGTTGAATTATGTTCTAGTTATCACTAGTATTTTTTTTAATGAGAATTAATCACCATATATTGAACTATCTTGCAGATTCACAAGGAAATAGAAGGCAGGAGGAACAAGAGTTTTCTAGTTTATGAAAGATTGGCTAATATCTTTGGAAAAGATAGAGCAATTGGTCGGGGAATGGAAACATCAGCAGATATAGTTGACCATATGGATCAAGAAGCTGATGCATATGATGCTACAAGGTCAGTGAATCAAACGTCATTTAGATCATCTAATCGGAGGAAAAGATCACGTGGAGTGTTGGAATTGCATCCTCATTCAAGAAAATCTTTGAGCAAATGAGACTAATTAGCGAGCAACTTGTTCGAGGAAATTGAGACAAAAAGGACATTTCTTTGGAGTTGAAGAACATGAGACTCTTACATGAGGATCAACTAGATGCCTTGACATTTATTTTAGAGAAACCACAATATGTGGCGACCTTTTTGTAGATTGATGCATCATGCGTTGGACATTTGTGAGGAGAATCATGAGGGAGGTACGACATCCATGATAGAGTGGTTTAGTTTTGTGAACATTTGGCATGCTACAATATTTGTTTTTACACCTTGTTAGGAATCCATAGTATTTAGTATTTGATTTGTGTTTGGGTCTTATTTTCAATTATCGTATTTCTATTTTAATTTTTATTTTGTCCAAATCAATGCAAATTATATACATGGTATTTTCTATTAATTTTTAATAGATGCAGTATCATCATGTACTAATATCATTGATTTCTACATTTATATTGATAATAGGTTTTCTAAAAAAAAAAAAATAGAGAGAATGAGGAGAGAGAAAGTGTAGAGAGAATGAGGAAAGATAGACCTCGACATCAGTCCCAAATCTTGGTCTCGACCTCGATATCGGTCTCGAATCCCAACCTCAACCCGCAATCTCGAATCCTGACTTTAACACCGGTTCTAAATCCCAACCTCAACCTTAGTCTGAATCCTGACCCTAATTCCAAATTTGAATTTCGACTCCGAAATCATAACCCAATTTTACTATATTTAAAGTTTAAATGCTAATACAATACAATACAGTGGTAAACAAACATTGTATAGTGTAATACAACATATTAATACGGTGTAAAACCAAACAATATTTTGTATAATACAATGCAATGCAATACAATACAATACAATGTGCCAAATATGCCCTTAGGCTTAAATGAAATTTTTCAAATGAAAATATAAATATAAATAACAAAAAAACCACAATTTAATGTAGCATTTTTAAATTAATAATATAAAACTGTTATCATCATCATTTTAACCTTCAATACATCTTAATACAGTCATTGATAGTAATATGTGATGCTTACATCATAATGAAGAACATTCTTAACAAATGAAGCGATTCCAACTGAATACAGTTGCATGGCTTTCTTAACTATTTTTCTCGTAGCCATTTCACACCTTGTGAGTCCTGAAAAAATGAAAATATAAAGGGAATGAGAAACAACATGCTCAATAGGAAAAACCATTACTCACCTTAGGTTTTTGTTATTTACCACATTAATACCTCCATGGTTAATTATTCAACAATATTATTTATCTTATGAGATTCACTATGATCAAATCTCGTGGGTACTTTACGTTAATCATTACCAAGTTTCTTACATATACATACATACATATATCATGATTAATCAATGTTTTTAGTATCCATAATGCAATAGAGTATCACATCACTCAACTCAACGAAACCCAAATGAGCACACTTGACCAGTCTACAATCATTCCAAGAGTGTTTGGTGAGCAGATATTAAGCCTCGGCCGTTGAATTTTTATATTTATATATAAATATAGTATTAATAGGTTAATACTATATTTCCCTAGCCATTGATAGTTCACTAAACACCTGTAAATTTTTGTATTTACATATTAATATACTATTTTTAGCCGCCAATGGTTTGGTAAAGGCTCCAGTAAATTTTTGTATTACATGTTAATACATTGTTAACTAGTTCATACCATATTTTTCAACTACTGATGGTCAAATAAAATCACTAATAAATTTTTATATTTATATTTTAATATTAATATTATATTTTTGAGCCACCGACAAACAAAAAAGACGAGAGAAAGACATATAGGGAAAAAGATGGCGATATTTTAGGCTTTTTTTAAATTTTTATGATATGTTTTTTATTATACGTTTTAAAACCATATGACATAAGTCACGTGACGCAATCACAGCAAAAGAGAATCTAGACAAGACACTTTCTTAAGACGAAAGCTTCGCCTCTCGGCGGTGTTTCATTTCAAGTTTGCATCTTTTCCCCCTTCCTTCGTGTGCTTTGATGCGGTGTTTGGCGTTGCCTTGCGAACTATGCCAACCGCTTCTGCTCTTGTGATTGGCAGTGTAATTGGGCCCACCAAAGTTCGTTACTTTTTTGTTTCACGTGCATTCCTAGCTTAACGTGGGGACCACTCATTGGGTGGCAAAAGGGTACTGGTCCCACTCCCCTGGTGTTGGTTGGTGTCTCCCTCTTTTTTCGTTTCTTTTCTTTTTCTACTTATATTTTATTTATTTCTTTTTGTTTCTTAAAATAAAAAATAAAATTTTTTTAATTAATTTGAAAATAGGTGTCCACTAATTCTTGTCCACTTGTTTTGTCAGTTTTTTTTTTTGAAAGAATTATCTTGTTAGTTTTTAATTGTAGTATTTTTCTTTCTCCTTGGGAATGGACTATCTCAAGAGTTTTTTTTTTTTTTTTTCCAGCTACCTCCAAGTCAATTGCTGTCATTATTTTATCTTTTTTTTTTTTTAATTTGCATACTACATTTTGATCATTTTGAGTTTTACGTTTTCTTGTTTCATTTTTGTAACGTTTTTTATGGATATTCTTAAACTTTTCATGTTTAGCAATTAAGGATCTAAACTATCTAGAAGCTAACTGTCAAGATTTTTTTTATTCAGAAAACTGAATTTACCATTTTTGTGATTTTTGTTGGCTATTAAAAACAACATATTAATCCCTTCAAAAAAAAACATATTAACACATTTTTATTTTCCTTATCTGCATTTTACATGCCTAAATAGAAATGGGGTGTCTCATAATATTCATGAAATAAAAGAAGTAACTAGCAAAGAATTGATGTCTTAAAATTTGACTAAAAAGCTCTAAGAGTTAAAACTATTAGAAGATTAATGATAGTAGATAAGTTAATTGCTTCAGTTGGATTAAAATTTTTTAGCTATGGAAAATTAGGTTCTTATTGTTAAGATATTAATGTCCTATTAGAAGAAATTAATGCGTAGAAAGATAACAAAATTATTGTGCTCTTGGCCAGCTTAAATGTGCTATTTGTGCTTTGTGTTTAGGAACTGTTGTCCTTGTCTCATGTAATTTAAAACCATATCAGCTCAGCCGTTCTGCGCATACCCATGGAAGGATACCTGATTTTCATATAGCTTTTTCCTTTGCATCTTAAGACAAACTATTTTGTGCTTAGTAGTTAGTGCTAAGTTAATGTTCTTTCTGGAGCTAAGCACTGCGATGCCATTTTCGTTTGGAGTTACCGAATGTGTTCTGTTCTCTTTCTTGACTTCTCTGAATCAAAGGTACTTTTGTTGCGCGCAAGAAGTTGAATTTTCCAGTGAGTTCAACATGATTCCTAAAATTTGCCAGAGGAAATGCAAAAAGGCTATATCTCAGTTGGCTTGGGGCATTAGTTGGATTTTCACTAGTTTGGCTGTCCGAAATCACCTTAGGAATGGAATGCATAGAGAAAAGAGCTATTGTTATAATCTCATTGATAAGTTTGAATGTGATTCCTTGTAGGTCAAGAAAAGCTATCAAAGCATAATTAGCTGTGTTATTCACTTCCAACAGTAACAGGATTTACAATTGCATTCCACAAGTCTTTTAAAAAAAGGTGTCTTTTTCCAAACAGGCAAAAACAATGGCAGCTTCGTTCTCATCATTAGATTTTTATAAGTTTTTGGGTATTAATTATTGCTCTGTAACTTGCTTGTTGTTCATCTCACTTTTCTTGTTATCCGTTCTCTGGCATTAACTTTGCATCACAAGAGAAGATTAAAATTGTGAAAACTGCGTGAAAGGAAAAAAAAAAAAAAAGTTATACATATTTATTTGATATTCAGGTATGGATATTTGGGGTAGCAGCCAAATCAGTTTTACAAAGTGGCAAAAAAATTCTAGATAGACGTGGAGTAAACTTAAAGAGGATACCTTATTGACTATACTTGAGGACGTTGTAGTGAAATGTGGTAATCGTTGTGATAATAGAAGCTTCAAATCGGGAACATTGAAAGAGATAGAGATCACACTAGTAAAAGTGATTCCCAATTGTGGCTTGAAAGCTACTCCACACATTGAGAACAAGATACGAATATTGAAAAGGCAATATGGAATAGTATATGACATGTTGAACACAAGTGGGTTAGGATGGAATGATATAAAAAATGTGTGGAATGTGATAATGACCAAATGTGGTTGAATTATGTTCAAGTTATCACTAGTATTTTTGTGACACCCGTTATTCTCCTAACGGGTATTGAGGTAATTAAATTAATTTTTAGTGTATAAAAAAAAATTGCTTCATTTAAATTTATTTTATAATATTTATTTTTATTTATTTTTAAATTTTCTAAAATTCTCCTATATTTATTTAGTATGATTACTAAAAAGCCTTAGAACTTCTAATAAATCTCAAAAATGTCATATTGGCATTATGTGTGTTAAAGTCTTTAGATGAGACATAAGGATATCTTTTCCAACTACTCTTGACCCTCATTTTCTTTATTTCCTCCGTGACATGCTTCAACATGTCTCCTCCATAATTGTTTCTATCACTTCTCTTCAAAGACTTCATCTTTTCTTCCTTTCTCTTCCACGGTTCCCACACTCTTCTTCTCATTTCTTTGCTGAAGCAAAATACTTAGAGAACTTCTTCAAGGCAGCCATAAAAATCAGCCACCATCACCTCCATTTGAGCAAGAATTTCAGTCATACCGAAGTAAAGGAACCTGTTTTGAAGCCATTTCAAGCTTCCAACTAACCATAATCCGAGGTTAGAATCTTATGAACAAATTTAGTCTTTCATTTATAAATTTTCTTTTATACTAAAGGATTATTCAAATTTGCGTTCTTAAACCTAAGTATATGTTTGTTGCTATTTTGGAGCATATGTATGAAGTCTAAGTGTATATGCCCTAGACAGAAAATTTATATTGTTAAACTTTGTAATACCTCTATGGGCAGTGGTTATTTCTTGAAATTCTAAGATTAAATTAAAATGAATTTTATGAATTGGTTTGCATATTTGAAAAGTAGCATCCTAGGCTTTCTAACGAGCTATCATAAATCTAAATCGGAGTTGTATTTTATTTTTCTAAGAATTATTCAATTTTTGTATTGGAAACTAGTAAATCTGCCAGTTTGTTATGGTATACCAACTGCTAACCTGAACCAAGAAACCATCTTTGCTCACCACCTATTTCTTTAATGTCTTGCAACCTTTCCAATATTATCCTAAGTGATTGATGAATCTTATTAGGGACTAAAACATATAGATTACTTGTTCACATTTTATATTGTGTTAAGACAAAAATTGTTTACTGTGGTATTCAAAAGAGATTTATATAAAAGCTTTAATGGCATAATAGTAAGATAGGTTTACACATGATTTATTTATGAATGTAGTTGTATGTTGTGCTTTAGTTTTAATTGTCCTTATGCACGCCTTAGGATCAAGGGAGTATGGAGCTAACGTTAATTGATTCAAGGATTAAAAGATTGTTGATAAGCTTGAAAGGTAGGGATTCTATTACTCATCTTTTGTGAGGTTTTTATAGAATTAAAATTGATTGTTTTGCCGCAATATATATATATCTATGTTGAACTGATATTATATGAGTATCACATATGAAACTATGACATGGACTCGTCTTGTATTGTACGGCGAGGAACATAATGAATTGACACATGTTATAAATTGAGAAGCATGGTTAGAAAAACTAACTCTATTAATAATGATTCAATATAGAGAAATTGTGAGACATGAAGAGGGCGACGGTTACGTCCTTGGGCATGAATACCCTAAAAGGTAAAGTAGGGGGAAGGCGATGACGCTTCCTTGGGTTGAAAGTCCCAGAACACACTGTACAGGAATCGACTTGGTGAGGACTCGGGGCTTGATGTCCCCTCACCGGAACACCCTTGGAATGTTTATAGGGTGATCAAGTGCGCCCATTTGGGTTTCGATGAGTTGAGTGATACTCAATTTAACATGGATACCTAGGAACAATGATGATTGGTAATATTTGTATAAATGTGTAATTATGACACTTGGTAATGATTAACTACGGTATCCATAAGATGTGATCATAATAAACCTCATAATCTGGAATATGATGTAACTTACTAACCATGCAGGTTTTAATGTGGTAATGATAAAAACCTAAAGGTGAGTAATGGCTTTCTCTACTGAGCATAGTGTCGCTCATTCCCTTATATTTTTATCTTTTCAGGACTCACTAAGTGTGAGGTGGCTACGAGAAATATAGTTGAGGAAGTGATGTAGCTATATTACATTGGGACTGCTTCAATTGTTGAGAATGTTCTTCATGATAATGTAAGCATCAATTGTTACTTTCTGTGACTGTATTACAATGTGTTGAGGGTTAAAATGATGATGACAACAGTTTATATTATTAAATTTAAGGTGCTACATTAAACTGTGGTTTATTTGTCATTTATATTTTTATTTTTGAGTTGAGAGTTTTCATTTAAGTCCCGGGTAAATTTTATTTTTAAGGTTTTACTTTTATTATTTATTTTTATTTTATCTCATTAAAAACTGTTAACCCCCATATAGGGGCGTTACAATTTTTTTAATGAGAATTAATCACCATATATTAAACTATCTTGCAGATTCACGAGGAAACAGAAGGCAGGAGGAACAAGAGTTTTCTAGTTTATGAAAGATTGGCTAATATATTTGGAAAAGATGGAGCAATTGGTCGAGGAATGGAAACATCAGCAGATATAGTTGACCATTTGGATCAAGAAGCTGAGGCATATGATGCTACAAGGTCAGTGAATCAAACATCATCTAGATCATCTAATTGGAGGAAAAGATCACGTGGAGTGTTGGAATTGCATCCTCATTCAAGAAAATCTTT
The DNA here is from genome assembly GCA_025403435.1 of Artocarpus heterophyllus. NCBI lineage: Eukaryota > Viridiplantae > Streptophyta > Magnoliopsida > Rosales > Moraceae > Artocarpus > Artocarpus heterophyllus. The sequence goes on along the minus strand of CM046331.1, from coordinate 20,717,448 downwards.
GAGCAAATGAGACTAATTAGCGAGCAATTTGTTCGAGGAAATTGAGACAAAAAGGACATTGCTTTGGAGTTGAAGAACATGAGACTCTTAGATGAGGATCAACTAGATGTCTTGACATTTATTTTAGAGAAACCACAATATGTGGCGACCTTTTTGTAGATTGATGCATCATGCATTGGACATTTGTGAGGAGAATTATGAAGAAGGTACGACATCTATGATAGAGTGGTTTAGTTTTGTGAACATTTGACATGCTACAATATTTGTTTTTACACCTTGTTAGGAATCCATACTATTTAGTATTTGATTTGTGTTTGGGACTTATTTTCAATTATGGTATTTCTATTTTAATTTTGTTTTGTCCAAATCAATGCAAATTATATACATGGTATTTTCTATTAATTTTTAATAGATGCAGTATCATCATGTACTAATATTATTGATTTCTGCGTTTATATTGATAATAGGTTTTCTAAAAAAATAAAAAAAAAAGAGAGAGAGAATGAGGAAAGAGCGACCTTGACATCGGTCTCAAATACTAACCCTGAGCTTGGTCCCAAATCTTGGCCTCGACCCCTATATCGGTCCCGAATCCTAACCTCAACCCCCAATCCCGAATCCCGACCTTAACACCGGTTCTGAATCCTGACCTCAACCTTGGTCTGAATCCTGACCCTGATCCCAAATTTGAATTTTGACTCCGAAATCATAACATAATTTTACTATATTTAAAGTTTAAATGCTAATACAATACAATACAGTGGTAAACAAACATTGTATAGTGTAATACAACATATTAATACGGTGCAAAACCAAATAATGTTTTGTATAATACAATGCAATGTAATACAATACAATACAATGTGCCAAACATACCCTTAAGCTTAAATGAAATTTTTCAAATCAAAATAAAAATATAAATAACAAACAAACCACAATTTAATGTAGCACTTTTAAAATAATAATATAAAACTGCTATCATCATCATTCTAACCTTCAATACATCTTAATGTAGTTATTGATAGTAACATGTGATGCTTACATCATAGTGAAGAACATTCTTTAAGAAATGAAGCAATTCCAACTGAATACAGTTGCATGGCTTTCTCAACTATTTTTTTCGTAGCCACTTCACACCTTGTGAGTCCTGAAAAAATGAAAATATAAGGGAATGAGAAACAACATGCTCAATAGGAAAAACCATTACTCACCTTAGGTTTTTGTTATTTACCACATTAATACCTCCATGGTTAATTATTCAACAATATTATTTATCTTATGAGATTCATTATGATCAAATCTCGTGGATACCCTACGTTAATCATTACCAAGTTTCTTACATATACATACATACATATATCATGATTAATCAATGCTCTTAGTATCCACAATGCAATAGAGTATCACATTACTCAACTCAACGAAACCCAAATAGGCACACTCAACCACTCTACAGTCATTTCAAGAGTGTTCGGTGAGGGGACATTAAGCCCTATTCGTTGAATTTTTAGATTTATATATAAATATAGTATTAATAAGTTAAGACTATATTTCCCTAGCCATTGATAGTCCACTAAACACCGGTGAATTTTTGTGTTTACGTGTTAATATACTATTTTTAGCTGCCGATGGTTTGGTAAAGGCCAAAATGAATTTTTGTATTACATGTTAATACAGTATTAACTAGTTAATATCGTAATTCTCGACTACCGACGGTCAAACAAAGTCGTTAGTGAATTTTATATTTATATTTTAATATTAATATTGTATTTTTAGACCACCAACAAAAAAAAATGAACTAGAAATATATACAAAAAAAAGATAAAGATATTTTAAGTTTTTTAAATTTCTCATACTTAAACTTTTATGATACGTCATTTATTATATATTTTAAAACTATATGACAAAAATCACATGACGTAATCACAGCAAAAGAGAATCAAGAAAATGCACTTTCTTAAGACGAAAGCTTCGCCCCTTGGCGGTGTTTCATTTCAAGTTTGCCTCTTTTCTCCCTTCCTTCCTTCGTGTGCTTTGATGAGGTGTTTGGCGTTGCCTTGCGAAATATGCCAACCGCTTCTGCTCTTGATTGGCAGTGTAATTGGGCCCACCAAAGTTCGTTACTTTTTTGTTTCACGTGCATTCCTAAGCTTAACGTGGGGACCACTCATTGGGTGGCAAAACGGTACTGGTCCCACTCGCCTGGTGTTGGTTGGTGTCTCCCTCTTTTTTCGTTTCTTTTCTTTTTCTACTTATATTTTATTTATTTCTTTTTGTTTCTTAAAATAAAAAAGAAATTTTTTTTAATTAATTTGAAAATAAGTGTCCACTAATTCTTGTCGACTTGTTTGTCAGTTTTTTTTTTTTTTGAAAGGATTATCTTGTTAGTTTTTAATTGTAGTATTTTTTATTTCTCCTTAGGAATGTACTATGTCAAGAGTTTTTTTTTTTTTTTTCCCAGCTACCTCCATGTCAATTGCTGTCATTATTTTATCTTTAAAAAAAAAAAATTTGCATACTACATTTTGATCATTTTGAGTTTTACGTTTTCTTTTTTCATTTTTGTAACGTTTTTTATGGATATTCTTAAACTTTTCATGTTTAGCAATTAAGGATCTAAACTATCTAGAAGCTAACTGTCAAGATTTTTTTTATTCAGAAAACTGAATTTACCATTTTTGTGATTTTTGTTGGCTATTAAAAACAACATATTAATCCCTTCAAAAAAAACATATTAATACATTTTTATTTTCCTTATCTGCATTTTACATGCCTAAATAGAAATGGGGTGTCTCATAATATTCATGTAATAAAAGAAGTAAATAGCAAAGAATTGATGTCTTAAAATTTGACTAAAAAACTCTAAGAGTTAAAACTATTAGAAGATTAATTATAGCTCTCATAAAAAAAAAAAAGGTAGAGAGGGGATTTAAGTGATATATAATTTAAGTAGTGCCCTTAGGAAAAAGAAAGGTAAAGCATTCAGAGAATAAATTAATCATATTTGACAAGCAAGAATAGGAAAGAATGTTACAAATATTTGTATATGGCGCTTTCTATACTTTTATTACAACATTAACTTAGTTGGTAAGCCGGCCATATGTAATTAAGATCATGAAGAATTAGGGTACTAAGTTTTAATTTTTTTATGATATATATGAACATTAAATCTCAATTTTTAAAGGAGATTAAAACCAATATTTTCAAGTTTTTTGACTTTTCCTAAATGATAGCCTATATTTTCTTAAGATTAGGCTTCTTTTTTTTCAATTATTCAATAGTTGAAAAATTATATGTACATTCTAAAAAATCTCAAATGTTTGGAATATATTCTTATATTCCAATCCTACCATGAATCCAAACATTGGCTTTTGAGAAAAGAATTTTGTGGTTCTAGTTCGTAATCAAGTAAAGTCGCTAAATGCTTTTGTCGTTTTTTGCAAATTAATGCGTGTACTTTTTTAGTTTAGGAAGAAATTGTCATTTTTCAAAAAAAAAAAAAAAAAAAAAAAGTGAACAACCAATCCAAGGTTATGGCCAGGCTGGCAGGGTGGCTGTAGTAAAATGGATGTGTCTTTTTGCTACCTCCAGGGAGCGGTCCCTACCAGGAAACTTGGAATCCACGGTGATAATAACCATCTTTTTTTTTTCTTTTTTTTTTGTTAATCCTTTATAATTTAGAAAAAAAAATTAAAAATAATGAAACAAATTATATATAACTTAAAAATGCTTTTTTGGTCAGCTATACCATGAAAAATGCTTATATAGAAAAAGTTGTAATTCAAAATAATGCTTATCTCAAAAAAAAAAAAAGAATTATGACGCAAAAATGAATTAAAATAATTCTAACAAAATGAATTAAAAAAAAAACAATTTATCCGAATTTTTTTTGTGGCGTTTACGTTAAGCGGTGAAATCTTAAACATTACAAAAGAGACTAACAATTCTAAATTTTTTACAAAAGTGCCCCAAATATCTCAAAATTTCTTTTTCTCACGTGCCTTGCATTTCTAATGATTTCTCTTTTCTTCTCTTCACGGAAGCTTTTCGTTCCTTCGGTTTCACCACCGAGCCTTCCACTGAGTTTTGAGGCCAATTTTTGCTGCGAAATCTTTTTGGAGAAATGAGATTTTTAGAGATCTTGAAAATTTAAGGTAGGGTTTTTCATTCATCTTAATCCAAAATTTCCCTGTTGGATTGGTATTTCTTTCTTGATTTCATTTCATTTCTAAGTGTGAACCGTGAAGAAATCTCTTTTGTCATTCTGATGTATAAACATATACATATATGTATATATATGTTAAAAGAACCCTCTAAAATCCTGTTTCCTTCATGATTTTCTTGTTGGTTCTGAAATTAAATATGAGGTTTTGCATTATCTTGGTTTTGCAAGAGCTATACGAGCCCTTTATTTTCAGTCCTAAATATTTGGATTGGAATTTGGTTTTAATTCTGGTCTTAAGAATATTGGTTTATGTTCTTGTCAGTTTTATTGAATGATAACAGTGAATTTTTTAGCTGTTATATCATATATATATATATATATATATATATATATAATAGTGAATTTTTGAGCTCTTCCTTAGTTTATTGACACCTTTTTAGAGGTGTTTGGGTTTGGATTTGGTTTCATAGCATTAGAATCTTGGTTTCAATAGTTGGGCGGTCTTTTTTCTTCTCTTTTTTTTTTTCCTTTTCTTGTTTAAATTGGATTGGCTTTTGAGTTTTGAGGGTTTTTGTCTAAAGCAAGATTGGCTCAAGTAGATTTATTTTTTGAGTTGATCAGCTTGCCATGGGGAAACAAAGTGGAAAGAAGAACAAACAGGTCAGAGAAAATTCAGGTGATGGTAGCGGAAAGCATGGCAAAACAGGGGATAATATTAGTAGCCCAAGAGCTAATGATAAGGATACTGCGGTTTTCATTTCCATGTCTCAAGAGTTGAAGGATGAAGGGAACAAGTTGTTTCAGAAGAGGGACCATGAAGGAGCCATGTTGAAATATGAGAAAGCCCTGAAATTGCTTCCGAGGAATCACATAGATGTGTCGTATCTCAGGAGTAACATGGCTGCTTGCTATATGCAAATGGGGCTGAGCGAGTATCCGAGGGCTATTCATGAGTGCAATCTAGCTCTTGAAGTCACTCCCAAGTATAGTAAAGCTTTGTTGAAGAGAGCAAGGTGTTATGAGGCTTTGAATAGGCTGGATTTGGCTCTGAGAGATGTTACTACTGTTCTCAATATGGAACCAAATAATGTCATGGCGTTGGAGATTTCGGATAGGGTTAAAACAACGCTTGAAAAGAAGGGGTTGAAGGTAAATGACATGGTGATTGAGTTGCCTCCGGACTATGTTGAACCACCAGTCTCCTTGGCGCCCCAGAAGGCTGTGAAAGAAAAGACGAGGAAGAAGAAGAGCAACAAAGTTGTGGAGAAGAAGGTTGTGGAAAATATAGAGCAAAAGAAGGTTGAGGAAATAGTTGAGGAGAAGAAGGCTGAGGACAAGGTCGTTGTGGAGGAGAAAATTAGTACTGCAAAGGAGGTTCCTAAAAAATCTGTAAAATTAGTTCTAGGGGAGGATATAAGACGGGCTCAGTTGCCAGTAAACTGCTCCCTCCTAGAACTAAGGGAGATGGTTGCTGACCGGTTTCCAAACTCAAGAGCAGTCTTAATTAAATATAGAGACCATGAGGGTGATTTGGTTACAATTACTTGTGATGAAGAACTGAGGTGGGCTGAAGGCTTAACAGAATCGGAGGGGTCTCTCAGGCTTTACATTGTAGAAGTTGACCCTGATCAGGACCCCTTTTTCGAGAAAGTGAAGAATGATGAGGAGGTGCACAAGCTTAGTATTGTGGAGAACAGTGTATCTGAGAATGACTTTTCTATTAAAGGTAAGGAAATAAAGTTATCTTGCATTGAGGATTGGATAATCCAATTTGCTCAGCTGTTCAAGAATCATGTTGGATTTGAATCTGATTCATACTTGAATCTTCATGAACTTGGAATGAAGCTCTATTCTGAGGCTATGGAGGAGACAGTTACGAGTGATAAAGCTCAAGATCTTTTTGAGACGGCAGGAATCAAGTTCCAAGAGATGGCAGCTTTAGCATTGTTCAACTGGGGAAATGTTCACATGTCAAGAGCCCGAAAGAAGGTTTATTTCACTGAAGAGGCTTCGAAAGACTTGATAATTTCGCAAATTAAAGCTGCATACGAATGGGCGCAACAAGAATATTCAAAAGCAGGGAAGAGATATGAGGAAGCCTTGAAAATGAAACCAGATTTCTATGAAGGCTATCTTGCTCTAGGTCAACAACAGTTTGAACAGGCGAAACTCTCTTGGTATTATGCAATAAGTGGCAATGTTGATTTGGAAACGTGTCCGTCCACAGAGGTACTGCAACTTTATAACAATGCTGAAGACAACATGGAAAAGGGCATGCAGATGTGGGAGGAATGGGAAGAGCAACGCGTTAGTGAACTCTCCAAGAAAAATAATGTTAAACCCGAGATGCAGAATTTAGGGTTGGATGGACTTTTCAAAGATATATCCGCAGATGAAGCTGCTGAGCAGGCTGCAAACATGAGGTCTCAGATCAACCTCTTGTGGGGCACCATGCTTTATGAGAGATCCATAGTGGAATTCAAGCTTGGCTTACCTGTATGGCATGAATGTTTGGAAGTTGCAATTGAGAAGTTTGAACTTGCTGGGGCTTCTCCAACAGATATAGCTGTCATGGTGAAAAACCACTGCTCAAATGATAATACCACTGAAGGTAAATACATGTGTACTAATAGCATGGCTTTTGAATTAGATCAGCTCTGCTCAATTGTTTTTTTTTTTTTTTTTTGGTTTGTTTACAGGTTTGGGGTTCAAAATTGATGAGATAGTGCAAGCGTGGAACGAGATGTATGAAGCTAAAAAGTGGCAGAATGGGGTACCATCATTCAGGTTGGAGCCATTATTAAGAAGAAGAGTCTCAAAACTTTATCATGCCTTAGAGCATGCATGAGTCAATGATTTCAAGGTTTCTCCAAAAAGTCACTTTTCCTACTCAGTCGCCTGAAACAGTCTTTGCATACTGAGGTAGGCAACACTTGCGCTGGTTATGTTCCTAATTTAACCAGAAAATTTGAAAACCATGAAAGTTTTTCGTTGAATGTATGATGCAGAAAGCTAGAATGGTATACTTCTTCCCCGCTGTATACCATTTGTAAAATTAAAAACATGAACTGTTATGTCAACTCTGGTCATTCCTATTTCTATTGCCTACATGTCTGAAACTATGAGAACTCTCTGCATACTCCTGATGAACTAATAATAATTTTTCGAAATGCTTTATTATGCAAGAATTGATCAGAGATAAAACATGAATTGTATGAGGAATTCATGCTCTTGTAGGTTTTAGAATTACACGAAATGGTTCCAAGTTTTCTTGCAAAAAGAAACCACTTTTCATACTAAATGACCTGGAACATACCGCCCTTGGATGCTCATGATGGTTTTCTTGTTCTAGAATGAATTCACACTCCAATTTTACTTTGACAGAGAAAATTATTACTAGGCAGTGAAATCTTGAACTTTTGTTCATCTCTTAACCGCCTTTTGGCTTAAACTTGTCTAAATTTCATAAAAGGTCTCATAATTGCATTAATTTTTTTTTTTTACAATCTTGTTTATCTTCTATGCAGGTCTTCTGCTGCTAGTTTGCTTCGACAGTCCGAGCCTCGACCTTGTACCTTCCTTAAACAGTGAAACATTTGTACAAGTGAACTTAATATTCTGCATGGTTGGTTGGAGAAGACAATCGTGTATTGGTTTCATTTTATATATTGGGGAAGAGATGAATTTGCAGGTTATTTCTTTCTGCCTTGCTCGCGTCACATCCCCGGTTTTTAACAGTTTCTGACAGCCGATTTGTACCTGTATTTGTAGCAGAATTTTATTAGTGTCAATAATTTGTTACACTTAAAATTATTTTGGTTTGTAGTGTCATTTTAGAAAAAGGTTGTATTGTATTGAAGTGATTGGACCTCTTGTGTCATAAGGTAAAATCTTCCACAGCAAATAAAATTTTCAAGCGTGTTTACTCAGCTGCCTTTTTTTTTCCCCTTTCTTTCTTTTTTTGGTAGAGAAGTTAATTTAGAGTTTTTCTTGGTAGTTGAGAAGTTAATTTAGATTGGAGTTTGCTTGATATTTCTTAAAAAGACAGCCCTTGAAAGAAAACCAAAAGGAAACCCACAAGGGTCTCTCTGATCAGAACATTGAACTCTCTCCATATGAAGAACGACATTTCACGACACTCGTTCCACGTTAAAAAAAAAGTATGTTACTCCTTTTATTTATATGAAAATTACAGCAAACTTTTTCTTTTTTACCATTTTGAAATAGATGGCGGATTTATAAATATTTTGAAATAAATAGTATATATACACCAAAAATAAATTTTTTTTTACTAAGTATGCTGTTTACTTTTAAAAAAAGTTTCAAAAAATTACTATCTGCCTGTAACGGGAAAGTTTCATTAAAAAAAAAAAAAAGCAATTTGCCTCTTTCTCCCACAAAGTGCAACACGCACAGCTAGTAGTTGAGGTGTGAAAAAAGCTAGCATTGCCGGAAAAAGAAATATGACCAAAAAGTAGAACTTTGAATAGCAAAACAAGAAACGAAAATAAAAAATGAATAAAGAAAACAAAAACCCTTTCAAGAGGGCACTGTGAAAGAATGTGTTGTAAATGGTAAATACTCTCCCTTTCATGTACTTTATAGGTTCTGTTATTACCAAGTTTAAAGAATGAGTTGTAAATGGTATATACACTCTCTTTCGTGTACCGTATAGGTTCTGCTCTTACCAAGTTCAAAGACTTGTTGTGTGTTCAAGAACATGGTTAACACTATAATAAATGTAAGCTTTACACTGTAACCAACTTTTGTTTTCTACTGTAACAGTTGAAACAACGTAGACATTGCCAACCGCTCTCTTTAGAATCCAACTGTAAACTTTCTCATTTCCACACGGCTCTGATCAACTCTATACTTTACTGCTTGGCAAAACTTTTTTTTTTTATTTTTTGGTGAAGAGCCTTTTTTTTAACTTGTTCAACAGCAATAAGTAAAAAAAAAATAGTGAGATTGGCAAAATATGACATTCTGGCAATCGTCATGCAGCTAGGCACTCTAATATTGCTCAGCACACTGAACTTAAACGTCTTCGAGAAGGATTCAATTTGGACAACTAAACCTTCCAGGTATTAAAACATAGCTATCTAACATTATTTTAGAAAAAATACTCAAAACACAGCTTATATATACACATAGTTTTACAAAGATTAGGTTCAAACAGAACAACAAACAATAATATACACTGCGACTTGAGTCCACATGTAGGCCATCAGTACATTTATGGCAATCGTTCTCGGCCTACATTCTAGATCCCTTTTATCCTTTTCTAATAATAATAATATTATTATTATTATTATTATTATTATATTACTACCAAGTCTCTGCAGAAGCTACCTAGCATTTGGTAGCATACGCCATACTATTTACAGAGGACTTTATAAATCGCATGCTTGAACCTATTCTGGGCGGAAGCTGACCAGATTAGGGAGGGCAACAGACTGAAGCTTCTTGATTCCAGATGCAGTTACTTTGCTGGACTCCAAAGTCAATGACCTTAAATTCTTCAAAGGCTGCAAGTGCTTTAACCCGTCGTCGGTAATGCGAGAATTCGATATGTTTAGCGATACTAACATTGTTAATCCTGCATTTTCAAAAGATAAACGAGAATACATTAACAAAGAGAAAAGACGACTGAAGAGGCTCATACGTGCAAATTGTCATCGACACGAAAAAGTCACTGCAAGCTAGTAAGGTAATAAGTTAAAAAGCATCCAAAACAATGGCGGCCAAATGCTGTAATTTGGCAAGTCAGCTAACAAGTGAAAAGCCGTAATGAAATGCAGTACATGCTAGAATTTGATTGGAAAAGGATTGATTACTACCAGTCATGTTTAGACATGGGCCCTTAGCATTTTGCCACAATTCACAAAAAAGATCTTTTTCCGGTTTCATGAGGGCAGGCATCAGAATTAAACATTGCAATAGAGCAACGTTAGAGAGATTAAAAATTGGGAACCATGGAAAAGAATCAAATTTCTAAATCTAAATTGAGAAATTTGAGAAACATAATAAGTATCATTTCTAGAAACCATGACACCATATCAGAAAGCCGTATCACCAAAACATGAGAGAAACTTTATTTATGTGGAGATTAGAAATTAATTAAGATATACAGAAAGTACCAGAAATCAATTCCAAGGTCTTGTCTGTCAGGTTGCTGTTTTGTGACAAATTTAGCCGTCGCAGGGATGCAAGACCTTGGATGTGCTTGACACCTGCATCAGTTAACCCTCCACCACATACTTCAAGGGATTGCAGCTTCTTGAAGCCTGTTTGGTGTGGAAAATATATTGTGGAGTAACAAAAAAATCAGCGATCGCTAAAACAAAAAAGGATCTCACACGCAAAATCCAATGTGAGCAGTCCAAATGTAAGGTCAAGTTTCTCATATTTTAGACAATCAAATCATTGGATTCAAAGAAGACCGGTTTAAGAGAAACCGGGACATTGAGTAGTAACCATATAATGTCATATAAAGAGGCTCACTCACTGATGCAAAACCTAATGCATTGACAGAATAAAAGGCATAAATACTACAATTGTCTAACATACAGCGCAAGTAATTCATTCCAGAATCTGTAACACGAGCCCCAAAAAGATCCAGATGTGTCAAATCAGTAAGACCTGCATTCAAAAAGCATCCCCTCAATGACTTTGACATACTAAAGCATATTTGACATTACAATGAGATAATTCATTCAAAGATTCATCTCATTGAAAGATGTAGAGAGCTTCCACTCTGCCATAGTTGCATCAGTAAATAGAACAACGAACTCAACGTCTAAGAATTACAAGATAAGAAGTGGAGAAAAGAGTACAAGCAATGGTAAATTTAGCGTAACTTTTGATCAATAGCATAAATAACACACAATTAAGTTAAAGAAATGATACATCTGACCTAGCCTAGAAACACTTACTGGTAAGAAAAGCAAGTCCTGGGTCACTTATTTGGCGAGTATCCAAATTAAGTGATTTAAGAGAAGCCAATCCAGACAACTTTCTCAAACCATTATCAGTAACTAATGTGAATGACAAATTCAGATTCTCCAAATTAGTCAAGCCTGGAAGAGAAGAAGTGAAATATAAATCAGGAAATGCCTTTCGAATCATTTACTCCCAGAAAGACATGCTCCAACAATAACAATAGAGCAAATGAATCATCCAGTAAAAATTTAACAGCACGATATCCCATATGATTCCCCAGCATTGAGCCGCTTAATTTATTCCCTGTTTTCTGTTTGCTGGTGTTCTTTTGTTGTGTTTTTCTTTTTTTCTTTTTTCTTTTTTCTTTTTTATTTTTGTGAGGAGGGAGGGGGGGCGCGGACAATTACAAATGGCAAGACATTTGAGATCTCTACCATAAATGAGTCAAAAAGACCAAAAAAAAAAGGGAAGTAAATGGTTTGCCAAAAAAACTTCCAAGATCATTCGATCACTCAATGAGTTGGTATTAAACGCAACTGAGTTTCCATGAACTGCAACAAATTACAGAAAGCTTCTGAACTGCAACAAATTTTTTGCAGCCTCTACAGTTTTTTCTTTTTTTTTCCATTAAAAAAATCTTCAGTTCTGATTACAGGTTATCATGTGTAAATGTGAAACAATCTTTTCGTAGCTCAAAACCATATCTGAAACCTATTATTAGCAAAAAGTTGACTGAAATAATTTACTCACACCAATAGAGGCTAATAGAATCTTAACCTGTGAGATAATGAAGTCCATTGCTCCCAACCTCAGTATCAGACAATTCCAAACTTCTGAGAAGTTTTAGACCTGAAAAAAGAAGCCACAGAAAAAGGTTTGAACCTTAAATTTACAGAAAAACGGGTACTTGGAACAAAGTACTCATTGCATGTCCGGGTAGCTTGATGAAATAATTACAATATCACGTAAAACAGACCATTAATACTATAATGCACAAGCAAGGCAATAAACAACATATTGGCATAATCAAATTGGAGGATTCATATTTTTCGAGAACAATGAAAAAGCGACACTATCGTATAGTGTAATAAAACTAAAAAGGTAAGCACCGTGTGGCAAACCTATCAAATTGGCAAGCCCCTCATCAGTTATCTTACAGGAATCCAGGTTCAAACTCTCCAATTTTGTTAAACCTGCAAGGCGAAGCACAAATACAGAATAAAATGACAATGAATACATCAGGTAGGCACAGAGAAATCTGAAATATGGTTCCACGTGAGTCCGATATCCTTTCTAAAAAGTTAATCTTCTAAAGCTTTGTGAACACGAATGAATGTTAAAATTACAGCCAGCTGTTTTTTGTAAGTCTTATGATATATTAAAGCTTATCCACAGAAAAGGATCCGTTGAAGTAGTCCTTTGTGGCTCCAGTGGCAATAGGTCGACAGGTTATTACTTCAAGAGAACCTCCCATTGAAGTTCACCATCAACCTTCAAGAACCTGTCATGACGTTTGTGGACGCTTGCTAATAAGAAAAGGAAAACCTTGTGCATATGTACAACCACTTAATTCATATTTCTCCTTGTTGAGAATCAAAGAAACCATACAAATTTCTAAGTCGGCTTATATGGTGCCTAATCGTATGGTATCCAAGCTATGTAGTTCTACGAAATCAGTAAGAAGTCATGTCCCTCCAGTTTGACTAGGACCATAACTCTTGAATTTCCACGTGAATCAAGATCGAGAAAGGGAAGTTTACCAATCATCCCATCTTTCATACACTCACTACTTCGATCATATTATAACAGAACTTTAGTTTTATGAAGGACAACAATATGCAGTTACACACAAGTAGATATGAAAGTCTTGCATACACTTTACTCAAGAAGGAAATTACATGAAAAAGGTAAAAAATGCACAGAAGAGAACACCTTTTAGATGAACCAAGCATGCATCCGTGATAGCATTGAACCCCAAGCTCAATACCTTTAAGTTCTCAAGTCCTGCAGACCATAAATAATTTATAGCAAGCTCAAGTTACCAACCATGGAGGTAGAAAAGAGTCGGCGCACACTGAAAACCTATAATATATGGAACCACATCCAGCGTAATAAATCCAGTGTAATTTACCTGAAAACTTATCACAGCCATCATCAAAGAGATCACATCTGTTAAGATTCAAGTATGCCAGAGCAACAAGAGCTGCACCAGAAACAAGTTTCAAGGTTACTATGGTATGATAACATATAATTTCGATTAATAAGGCTTTTAAGGTTTATTTTCAACCTAAAATAAACCTACAAATGACAAAAAGTGACTACACGCTGTCATCCATGAATGATCATTTGCAGCTAGATTTTTTCATACCACCATTGTTGCTATTAAACCTGTTAAACTGAGTACAAGGAACACCTATGCAGAAAATTTTGAAAGTTTTCTTAATGATTTCAGGCAGATCAACATGGTCTACACATCACAAACCAATAGACCATCGACTAAGCAGTGCATATCTCCATAATCTATAGGCGGATGACCAGAAGAAGAAGAGAAATGCGATGAGGAACAAATGTATCGATATAAGAATTTAAAATATGTGTTCATCTCTTAGGCTTATTTAAGATTTTTTTTATGCATACTATATTATTTTATGCTTATCTTATTTTTTTCACTGTAGACCTTGATGATTATCATAAGTACTATATACAGATTTCCTCTCCATTGTTCCCTCTTCTCTCTAAATATTCTTCTTCTTCTCTATCCCTATCTCCGTCTCTCCCTTTCTTTAATCAATCTTGGTCTTACATCAGAAAGCAAACCTGAAATAGAGTCCAGACTTGCAGCAGTAACGCTGCATCCCTCCAAGTTTAACATATTTAGCTTGTGCAAGCCTGCCAAGAATAACGCAAATGAAGATACAATAATTGCAGTCTAATGGAGAGAAAGGAGACAGGTGACAAGCAAATAACCCAAGCATCCATGAGTCAGAGAAAAATGTTAATCCTGTTAATGACAAAACTATAGTAATAATATTTAGTACATAGAACCTTGTTTTTCAAATGATTAACGACTTCAATTTAGTTTGTGTTGGTTTCTTCTGTTATTAAATGCGAGTATGAAAAGGCAACATTGATAGCATGAATTTCCCTATGGGATGTAGGCATGTGAGCTGGCTTGCATCCTTGCTACTTCTCATACTCTTTTGACATAACCATTAACATTTCCGTCTCTTTTTCCAACATTACTAGCAATGAAAAAAAAATTAAATTAAATTACCTTTCAAGTATGAAACTCCAACATCAGTAATATTACTGTTGGAAATTTGAAGCTCCTTCAGATTTGTAAGACCTGAAACATGAAAACGATGAGAAACTTGAAATATGTTTACATGCAATGTGGTCTTCAAATTACTGCATTTTTTCCATATAGGTTGATCAACTCATTGATAACACTAACATTTATTATTTCATTATTTACCTGAAAGAGACTCCAAGTCTGAATCTACAACGCATTTACAACATCTGATGTTAAGAGAACTGAGCTTCATTAACCCTGTACAAAGTTGGAAGTAGTAATTATAATGTTTTTAAACAAATTCAAAGAGGGTTGAAAAAGAAAACAGCATGTTCTGATGGAGAGTAAATTCGATGATTTTAAACAAATCATCAAACGACCTTTATTTGGCTTTCATTAGGTTCCACTAAATACTAAGTGCATTTGGAAAGGTACTTTAGACTGGAAAAGTTCAAACTAAAATTAGTTTGGACCGAATTGAGTGGTTTCAGTTGAGATTCTAGTTCGAATTGGCTTATAAAAAGAAGACTTTGAATTGGAATTAGTTGAATTGGTGTTTGGATGGATGTTAAAAACATTGGTTTGAACCGATATTATTTTCTAACAAATCTAAAAAAATCTCAATGTATATGACGAGTTTTCATGAACAATATGGATGGGCATGTGTTCCACTCTTTGTTTTGAATGCAAAGGAAGAAGAAACGTCTCAATCAAGATTGAAATAAAGAAGTTATGACATTTTTAAGCTTGAGTTAAAAGACAAAGAAAAAGTAAAAGGTGAATGGGCTTTACTATAGCAAATGAATTTGTATTGAGAATGATGGAACACAATGAATTTGTATTGAGCATGATGGGACATCGATTTGGGTTTGAACTGAATTTTTGGGTTCAAACTATGGTTCCCAAACGGGCTCTAAAATGAATATAACCTTCAAGGAGGCAAAATTCAAACCCACCTTTCCCTAAAAGCAATCTTTTACTGTCACGAACAATTGAAAACAAAAACAATCTACCCTAGTTTCATCATGTGTTGGGTGAACCATGTCGAACTTGAAACATTTTATGAGTAATGAAAGAGAAAATTGACATTAATAACATATGGACCAAAGCTTCAACTTGTACTTTTAAGCAACCAAAAGATCAGTCTCAAGGAATAGCGGTAATATCTAAGAACACAAAATTATTCAGTTTGAGACTATGGATCCAAATTCAATTGTCAATTAAAAAAAAAAAAAATAGCACAGGGACAAACCTTTAATGTGAATGAATCCACCATGAATCCCTGTACACCTCTCCAAATCCAACTTTTCCAAGTTAACTAAGCCCGAAAGGGCTTGCATTCCTTCAGCAGTTACTGCATTGCTCCGTTTTAGACTCAGAGACGTCAAATTTGAAAGACCTAAAGAACAAAGTTATCGTATGTATCCATCAGAAGTCCTTCAATTGATTCTTCACAAGTGATTACTACCTTCCAGTAACGGATGCAGGAGGTAGGCATGCAGGTTATACAGTGAAATTATAAAAGTGTATTAGACAGGAACAGAACAGCAAAAGACAGTATTACCTCCGATGTGTTCAAGCCCAAGTTCTGAAAATTGATCACAACAATTCAAAACTAACTCTTGAAGGTTCGTGCAGTATTTCAGACAGGCCAAGCCAGTATTTGTAACACTAGAACCGGAGAGATCGACAGAAAGTAAGGATGTTCCTTGTGAAGAGATAACATCCATCCAACTATCCTTCACACCGGGATATTCACCCAAGCAGACATCCTGCCAATACAAAAGGAATAAAAAATACTAATGATGTCCCCACCTGATAAGAATAACGTTTAACAAAAAGTAATCAACTTGTCAAATCTAAGCTTTCTCACGAAATATCACCTGGAGAGCACAGTCTCTGAAAGCTTCAAGAGAAACATCGGTAAGACAATGAGAATATAGTAATTCATTGAATATTTGCTGGCTTACATCCCTCGGCAGCATTGAAAATGAACTATATCTCCCAATATCCTGTCACAATGATTCACATGTAAGACCAAACAAGACGAAATACACACACAAACACACAGATAGTTGCAACCTGAAAGCAATTACCTCACGAATGCTCTGTATGCACAAATCCAAAAGACATGGGCAATTGCCTCCTCCTAGCTGACAATCAACAGCGGGTCGACATGAGGCTCCCAGCCATTTTGAGCTACCACTTTTGCAATATCTTGCCGAGGTCCTCCGAGGTATAGCATCTTCTATAACCTGTTGGTCTCTCTTCCGTGAACAAATTCCCCCCATCAAGTACCGATATAGTAGATTATTGGTCTACTTCATCAAATTTTTAAATCAATAATATTAGGGCCCTTGCCTTAACAAGAATTAGCCCATGTACACTCTCTTTACCCTGAATGAAAAAAGACGAGACTTAAGATATTTGGAATTGCTCCGAGCTCAACAAATTCCGAAAGGCAAAATCCATACTCAAAATCCGTATAAAAATAAGAGATGTATTGAATTAGTAGAAAAATTACAGAAAAGCTTACAGAACAAACTATGAGGAAGAACTGATGATTGGTAAAGAAAACTCCAGAAAATGCTAACAAAAACCAAACAAAGCATTAAAGACATAATGCTCTAATAATATCTACCAACATTTTATCTAGTTATTATTCACCGTACCAAATTCATTTCACACTGAAAGAACATACTGGCACCATTTACTTCTATGCATACCGATCGCCATTGCACGCAATCCGGTAAACAAAAAAAATCCAATTAATTAGTAAAAAGTCCAATAAATTAGCAAGCATTCCAATTAATTAGCTAAATAAGACTTCGTAATAATCCCAAATCGAACACAGACTTAATTTGAAGCTTTTTTCAAAACCCAATTCATAAACATTGATAGGTTATAGTCTTAAATTCTGTAAAAATCAAGCTATTTTTCTTAATTAAATGCATACAAGCTTACAAACAACAACAGTAAAACAATACAAGCTCAAAAAGAAAAATAAGAGAAATAAGATGGTTTTATAAAAAAAAAACAAAAAAAGGGAAAACATACTCTTAAACACAAACAGATGAAAGTGATTACACAGCTTTGCTCAAAAATTTCTTACTGACCAAACAAACATTGGAGAATAGCACACCAGCAAAAACCGACACAAAAGTTCATCTCAGTTTCCGATAGCTGAAGAAAAACATAGAATTCACAACCCAAAAACTAAATTAAAAAAAAAAACAAAAAAAAAAGAGGAGTCTGTTAAGAAATACACAGCTTATTGGCTTCAAATCATTTCCCAAAAAAATATTAAAATTAAAAATTAAAAATTAAAAAAAATCATTTTCCACTCCTCTTTTTGCTCAATCAATTTATTTTCTCTATGAAGAGAAATAGGAAGATTAAAATAGCTTTTATCACAGAAACTTAAAACAATCGTCAATATAAAAGAGAAAATAATAATAACAACAACAATAAAGAAGAGCTCTCTCACCGTTCATCTCCCTGGCATCCCAAAAGCGACAGAGAAACGGAGAGATTGGAAAATGGGAGAGCGAAAAAGATTTTGGGAGAAGAGAGAGAGAGAGGTGAGAGAGTGAGTGGGAAGACCAGTAGGGGGAGAGAGAGAAGAGGCTTGCGAGTGACTGGATTTACCTGATTTTGACACGTGGCAAACGTAGGAGGTTAATGTCAACTGGCCTTGATTAGATTAGGAATACTAGTACTGACTTTTCCCTCGCTGTGGCCCCACTTTGGCAGCCGATTTCAGGCGGGAAAATGTCTCTTGCTTGCCGCAAGAAAACAACAGAGGAAAAAATATGGCGTTGCTTGCGTGAATGTACTCGCTGTTTGACCCACGATTCTCCTTACAAACGCCACTCAGTGGTAAACGATATAAAAAAGTTTTATATGTTATAATAACAATAAAAAATCTATTATAATATAAAACTCTTATATTTTATAATAAAAATAATTTTAATTAATAATTTTTATTGTCTTTTTAAATACCCAATAATCATTTTTTTGCATACGGCCGCCTATTTGTTTGGAATCAAGTTGGTTGGGTGAATGAAATTCGTGTTAGTAAAAAAAAAAAAAAACCACAAACAAACAAAGAGAGAGAAAGTTGTAAACATTTTCGTATGTAAGCTTTATGCCATCTGAAAAAAATCAGTGAACCAACAGTTTTGGTTTAAAATTATAACATACGAAAGTTTTATATTGTTTATAGTTATAATTAATGGTTAAAACTGTTTTTTTAAACAGCCTAATAGTGTGTTGAAAAGCATGGTTGAAACTATATAATTCGAATCAAAATATTATAGTATATAAAAGCTTACACTGTAGCATATTTTTATTTATACTAACAGTTAAAACTAATAAGTTTTTACAACCTTGCAAATAAAACCTTAACAATTGAAACTTTAGTGTAAAAATTTGATTTCCAAACATCCATGCAACTTGAATCCTAAGCTTTATAGGCCTTTAAGAGGGCAAACCAACTTTTGGTTCAACTTTTGATAATTTTGGTTTAGGATTTAGAAATCTATACTAAACCACCACAATCGATGACGAATATAATGAAAAGGTATATTTATTTTTTTATATATTTTGTTTTAAGTTAATTTTAAAAAAAACTATACGCTTGCTTTTTAATCTCATTGAAAGTATACCTTTATATTAGGTTTATCATACAAATATATACCTTATCTTGGTCAATAGTTGAATATACCTAATCTCAATCAATAATTGAATTGTACCTTTAAAATGACCAAATTATCCTTAGGTAAAAAAAAAATTTAAAACTTAAAAAGAAAAAAAGAAAACAAAAAAATACAAAAACACGTATTTTTATTGTATTCTTTACCTTTTTGAAGTCAAAAAGCTTATTATAAATTTTTTTTAAGTTTTAAAAGTTCTCCTGCATTTTAATTTGAATAAATCTTGGGCAATTTATTTGGTCAAATTAAATATTGATCATGAAAAATGTATAAATTTGTATATTAAACATAATTTGAAGATATAAATTCTATGGAATCAAATGTATATTGCTTAAATAAACCTAAAATACATGATATAAAAAGGTAAATAACTCTAATTAAAAAAGGTAAATTGTCACGTTAGTCCCCAACTTTTACGAAAGCATGATTTTAATCCTTAAACTTTCATTTTAGTTGTTAAGGGACCAATTTACAGTTAAACCATTAATTTTGGGGACCATTTTTTTCACATTTTTGATAACTTTGGGATCAGTTTATCACCTTTTTTGGTCCAAAAATAACTGTTTGATTGTTAAATTAGTCTTTCAGCGACTAAAATCAAAGTTTGAGGACTAATAAATCAAAAATAAAAGATTCAATGTTTACTTTTGTGAAAGGTTTGAGACTACTAGAGCAATTTACTCTTAAAAAATTATAATTTGACATTGTAAAACCTAACAAACAAAACAAAGAGTGTTATGTGTAAAGAGAACATGTTAATGGTACATTGTTTGAACAATAACCAAAAGTAATTGTTGTGTAAAGTAAAAAAGCGGAAAAATAAAAATGAACACAATGATATGGTTATTTAGCGTGGCCAAACTTGTGGAAAAAACACTAGGGGTACTAATCACAATAGATATAAATATAAACCACTAATACTGAATTACAATTACAAGGATTGGAATTACAAAAAAAAAAAAAAACTAGAATCTACACTAGTGTAAGAATTCATGATATCTCTTTTTGCGACTCGCCTTTGGACTCCTCATCTTACTCAAAGTCAACTTTGCTCGCCTTTCGTCTAACTAACGTATTCTGAGCTTTCAATCCACGAACAGCTCTTGCTCAAACTTTGTGGATCGGATAGATGGACTAATGCAATTACAAGGTTAAAGAACTATTTTCTAAAGTTCGAAATACATTTCACTTGAGTTTTCTCTCATTTGGAAGCTCTAATCAAAAAGTCATAAATTGACTTCTTTAAATACGCAAAGTCTAGGCATAAGATACGTTTAGATACATTCACTAAATTATAGAATTTCACCTAATCCAACATGAAAACTAAACTCGGTTATTGAAAATATTCAAGATCTTCGCCGAACTCAAACTCTGTTACTGTTGTGCTAACATGCGTAAGCTTCATAGATGCATCACCTTACGCGATCTTCGCAGACTACATCTATGTTCTGTAGACAAACTACAATTCGAAAATATTCAAACTACAAAACATGATTTGTTCTCTATTTAAATCTCAATTTGAATTCAATCTTATCATTGTGAAAAATATTCATAGAAACTTCTAGAACCCTTAGGGCTTGTTTGGTACTCCGTATTAGAATTTCGTATTGTATTATTTTAAAATAATACGATGTTTGGTATTAACAACTCATTGTATAAAATAATACAAGATGCCAATTTAATACAATACATCTTGTATTATATAATACACAAAAATAAGCCCGTATTAGACTGTATTGCATTATTCAGTCAAAACAATTTACACTGGCTTTGTTTCTCTCCCGTTTCCCTCCCGTATTAGACTTCTGGACTCCTCCATATTCTCTCTCAACAAGGGAAGTCTCTCTCTTCACTCTCATCCCTTCCTCGCCGCCTCCCTCTCTCGTTGTTCTCTATTTCTCTCCATCTTGGCGTAGCTTTCTCTCCGACCATCGTCCATCAAGCGCATCTGGTTGAGTCCTTCCATAGATTATTTCAATAAGGAAGTCTCTCTCTTGAAGTCTCTGCCTCTGCTCGCTATCATCACCTCTTCACCACCTCCCTCTGCCATTGTTCTCTATTTCCCTCCATCCCGGCATACTTTCTCTCCAACCACCATCCATCAAGCTTATTCGATCAAGGTAATTCTGAGATTTTTTGTTTATTTAAGTGAATGTGATATTGCGATCTAGTTGATTTTGATTGTTGTTTGTTTTGTGAAAGTTTGATCTCATTGTTTTGTGATTTGAGAATTTGGTATGTTGATTTAAATGATGCATATAAGTTGTTTGTTAAAATGCCAAACATCAAATGGGTTTCTAAGACCACGGGGAAGTTAACAAATTGGCAAAATTTAGAGAGAGAACCTGTATTGATGAATTCTCCTTTTGACTCCAATCATCCACTCAAAATAATCTTTGTCTAATCTGTGTCTTTATTTGTTGATCAAGACGGGACAATGCTTCAATGCTTTTTCTGGTTGGAACCTCGATGATAATGTGAAACGGATAGTTCAAAGAACTGCTTTCAAACATTTCCTCTCTATTAGTTATAAGCAAGACCTTTTTATAATATATTAAACAATCTTATCAAGATGTTTGACATAGATAGATTTTATTTTGAATTGGATTTCAAGGACAATAGTTGTGCTATTGCCTTCATTCTACAAGATATGTTATACATAACTGCAATGCCAATTGATGGCAATCCAATTACAGGTAAAGATGATATTACTCATGATATTTATTAGGGGTGAACAACGGGCGGGTTTGCGGTTTTTGGGAGGGTGCGGGGCGGTTTTTTTAAGTGGCGGGTTGGCGATTAACCAACCCACAAACCGCCCATGGAGTGGCGGGCGGTTTCGGTTTGGGGGCGGGCGGTCCGGGCGGGTTGGGTCTACAATAATGTACAATATAATTTTTTGAGCTCTTTTTTATTAAAAAAAAGTGAAGAAAATTTGTAGAAAATATAAGACGATAATGTATGAAGCATTCTCAACAACAACCAAATTTGACGCCTAAAGACAATAACCATATTCACAATAAATTAAGAAACATAATCATTCATTGCAACAAGAAACATCAACTATATATGAAGTGATGAACAAAGTCAAGAATTCTTGTTCTTCCATAAAACTTGTTCATTGGGTTCGAAAATAACAGGATACTACAGATGAAATGATAAACAAAGTCAAATGTTCTTTTTTCTTTTTAAAGAATGAGGAGTGGGAGAGGTTTAGATTAAGATTTTTTTTTTTTTTTTTAAGAATTAGGCGGGCGGGTTCGGGTTGAACCCGCCCCCTAAAATTTAAAACCGTACCCGCCCGCCAACATATGTACGCGGGCGGGTTGAACCCGCCAATGGACGGGTTGAACCCGCATAGTCTTTTTTTTGGGCGGACGGCCGGCGGTTGCGGGCGGGCGGCGGTTGCGGGGCGGTTTTTGTGCACCCCTAATATTTATGATTGCGTGTTATATCATACTATCATTATTCATTGACGAATGGCATAAGATTTGTAGCTTCCTCTTGCATTCATATTCAAAATTTACAAAGATCCTGATCGAACAACAAACATTTTGATGGAGGAGCATATATTGATAATTGGTTTTGATGAATGTTGAAAAAGCAATATGGAATAGCATATGACATGTTGAACAGAAGTGGGTTTAGATGAAATGATATAAAAAAATGTTTGGAATGTGAAAATGACCAAGTGTGGTTGAATTATGTTCAGGTTGGTTGGTTCTTTGCCTTATACTTTTTAGGTTCAAATCACTAGTATTTTTTTAATGGGAATTAATTACTATATATTGAACTATTTTGTAGAATCAAAAGGATGCAGAAGGGTGGAGGAACAAGAGTTTTCCAATTTATGAAAGGTTGGCTAATATCTTTGGAAAAGATAGAGCAATTGGTCGGGGAGTGGAAACACCAGCAGATATGGTTGATCATATGGATCAAGAAGCTGATGATGCTACAGAAAATGATGATACAATGTCAGTGAATCAAACGTCGTTTAGATTGTCTAATCAGAGGAAAAGATCATGCTCAGATAACGAAATGTTGAAAATTGCATCCTCATTCAAGAAAATGTTTGAGCAATCATTTGAGCAAATGAGACTAATTAGTGAGCGACTTGTTCAAGAAAACGGAGATGGAAAGGACATTGCTTTGGAGTTGAAGAACATGGGACTCTCGGATGAGGATCAACTTGATGTCTTGACAAACATTTTAGAGAAACCACAATATGTGGCGACTTTTATGTCGATTGATGCATCATTGCGTTGGACATGTGTGAGGAGAATCATGAGGGAGATACAACATCCATGATAGAGTGGTTTAGTTTTGTGAAACTAACCTACTTTTGAGAACATTTAGGTGGTTAATGACTTAAACATTTAACATGCTACAATATTTTGTTTTGACTCCTTGTTAGGAATCTATACTATTTAGTATTTGATTTGTGTTTGAGACTTATTTTCAATTATGGTATTTCTATTTTAATTTCCGTTTTGTCCAAATCAATGCAGATTATATGTGGTATTTTCTTTTCATAGACGCAATACCATCATGGACTAATATTTTTGATTTGTAAGTTTTATATTGATAATTGGTTTTCTAAAAAAATTCAAAAAAAATGGAGAGAATGAGGAGGGAGAGTGTAGAGAGAATCAGACAAGACCAACCCCAACACCAGTCCCAAATCCCAACCTGAGCTCGGTTTTAAATTCAGGCACCGACCCCGACCTTGACCCTAGTCTCAAATCTCGACTCCGATCCTAGTCTCGAATCCCGACCTTGAACTTGAACCTGAAATTTGACCCTAAAATTATGACCTAAATTTATTATATTTAAAGTTTAAATGCTAATACAATACAATACAGTGATAAACAAACATTATATAATGTAATACAATATGTTAATATGATTCAAAACCAAACAATGTATTGTATAACACTAATACAATACAATACAATATAATATAATACGGTGTGTCAAACATGCCCTTAGAGATTAAGTTAAGCCAACCAAAAAAAGAACCTAAATTCAATCATACACATGCTTAGTTTAACCAAATTTTGAATTAAAGGATAAAGATATCGTAAGGATAAATTCGAATTTAAATCACACAACCTCCGGCCAACAAACTTCGAATATACTTAAAATATTTTCAAAATCAAAGCTATGCACATAATCCGAAGTGAACTTCAAAAATTAAAAAGACTTGCCACACAAGTAACACAAATTGGGTTGCTATAATTTGAATTGTAAACACAACAAAAGCTGGTGTATTAAGAAAACTTATCCACCACGTCAACAAATAAATTTGGATAAAGCAATTCAAAAATATATTTCAATAAACATAACCACAGCCTGCAAGAAAATAACACATTAATTAAACACACATTTGAATCCCAAGAAGTCAACAAAAATTACATGTGTGAAATTGTACACATATAGGATTAAAAACCCTAACGGACATATAATTAAACACGAATCTTTAATCAAGTGTAAAATCTTTTTTTGAAAATGAATCTAAATTTACATGACACTTAATGAAAAATCTTAATCTTAATAAATTCAAGTTAAAAAATTAATACATAAAATGACCATTTATGTAATCATTTAACAATTCATGGGCAAGAAGCATATCAATTTTTTTAAAAAAATAACACTACAATTAATAAGGGTAATTTTTTTTAGTTTTTGTAAGTTTATGATACAAATTGTCAAAATTTAAAGTTTAAGGGGCAAATTACAATCGTGTGATAAGTTTATATAAGTAAGGGTGAAAAGGAGCCCATGAGTATCACTCTTGGTTTCACCTTTTTTGCATTTCATCTTGTACCTTAGGAAGCTGGAAAAGAAAATGGCTCATTTATTTACCAAACTATTAAGTAATTGATGTTTTAGCGCTTGTTCCTTAAAAGAAAAAAAATACTCTTGAAATTTTAAAAACATAACAAAAGGACTGAATTTCATGACAAACATTAAAAAATACCATTACATATCGCATGCTACAACAAAAGACAAATTTAGGTGCAAAATTTTATGTCTTTTATAAATGCTTGAATGGGTCTAAATCTTTCAGAGACCAAAAATTTGTTTCGTTATAATTTGTCTCTAAAATGTGGTCTCTAAAAGTATTAGACTAATTTTTAATTTACATCTAAAAAATCTATTTTTAGAGATGAAAGGTCTATTTGGTAAATAGATTCAAATTATGTTGATTTAAATTATTTTGATTTAAGTTGTGTGATTTAAATTGCTGTCTAAATTCATATTTGGATGCGCATTTTAAGTGTTAATCTGAATAGAGAATGAAATTGAAATTTGTGTTTGGATAAATAATGAAATTTTTTTTATTTATTAACAAATCTAACAAACTCTTAATGTTTATGATCCAAAAAAACGCAAAGAAAGAATATTCATCTTAACCGGAAATCAAATAAGGAATTATGATTTTTTTCTCAAATATAGAAGAAAAAATTTCACCTTTCACTATAGCAAACATATTTAAGTCCAAGGAGTTCAAAAGGGGATTGAACTTTGAAAACTTAGATTCAAAGGATTTACTTGATTTAAATTTTAGGGGTAACAAACATGTATTAAATGATTGTAAAGATTTATCTTTATAGATTGTAGAGATGATTTTTTACCTCAAGAAGTAAGGGTGTGTCAAACAATTGCTTAGCCGCAAAAAGGACTTAGAGTGGTGTGAACTGTTGGTTATAACTATTTTTATGATTAAAACCAACTTTGTAGGTTAAAACCATAATTGTAGTTGTAATTGGTGTTTGGCAATGTTATAAAATTTGTGACGTAAACTATTTGTGGTTAAAACTAATATTTGGATGTTTTGTTATTAGAACCACAAGTTAGATATTTTTGGTTTTTTTTTTTAATTTTTTTAGTTAATATATATCATAGAAAAGAATAATTACCTTTTTCATTATAAATATTTTGAATGATTTTTTCGTTATGCTATTGTCAAATAATTTGTTTTCTTTTTTTTTTTTTTCTACATAGCCATTAATACACGTGGGACCATAATTGTATACACCATTTATGACATTCCATGTGGACTGGTCAGGTATTATCCCTTTCTCCCCGTTTCCAAAATAACCACATGCAGTGTACACTTTTTTTTTTTTTTTGAAGAGAACATAAGATTATAGCTCAATGCACATGCTCCAAAAAAATTAGCTGTTACAACTGCTCGTTTAAGCGAAGCAGTGCAAAAGCACCATTGGGCCTGTTTTGTGGTTTGGACCGAGGGTGAGCCAAACAACAGTTGTAGTTCTAATTGCAACTAGACAGTTCTCACCAAGTAGCCAAACATGTGGTAAATCGCACCACGCTGTGCAATGTGATGTGGTTTCTTGACATCGTGTTTGGTTTGGGCCTAATTAACACTTAACTGCGTGGACTCTTACAAAACCCCGATTAACCGAGCCACACGGCATATTTTAATTAATGTTTTATATATTTTATAATAATTTTATGTATCAAATTTTAGTTTAGTCGGCAACTAATTTTAGATATTTAATTTACACTTTTTCTATTTGTATTCTTAGAAATTAAAAAAAGTCAAAAACCTTATAAATATATATATAACAACTATGAATTAGAATTACAAAAGGCTAAATAATAAATCACTAATCGGAATTCATTTGGCTGCTTGTACTCCATCCACCTGCTGATATGTTCATTCTTTTTCTTTCTCACATGTGATTTTTTTCCTTGTAAATTATATCTCACATGTATATTTGCACCAAATGCAGGTACACTACGCATATATCCTCATCCTTAACGACTACTAAAAGCTTTTTATTTTTCAGAATTTTTTATTGGTTCTTTCTCTCTCTCTTTTTTTTTTTTTGTCTTTTTTCTCACATGTAAACACACTATGAATATGTATTATGGGTATGTTTGTTTGAATATTTAAATCAAGGTTTGAATCATTTTGCTGCAGTATTTTCTCTCATAAAAATTTAAATCTTCATTCAAATACTCTACTCAAATACTCGAACCAAACGGGCCCTATGTATATATATGTCTTGTATTGCCAGGATTTGTTATATTTCTTGCAAGATGTATTGCTTTGCATGGTATTAGTATAAGTGTTAAACTATATATATAAATATACACACATATATATAATTTCGTTTTATCATTAATCTCTTGTTGTTATATATGTTGATTAGTTTTCCTAATAAATAAGATAAATTACTTGGTTCGTAAAAAATTACCGCATAACTTGGCGTGGTTTGGCGTGGCTATTGAGTTAATTTTTTCGACCGTGATCAACAAAACTCGTTTAACTGCACTTGTAATTTAACACATATTTTGCATAAATAACTGCCCAAACCACACCGTGCTCACCCATATCAAAACGGTTGTTTGGCTGAGCGTGGTTACTACTATAAACTCAGTTATAAACAGTGTAAAGTTTTCATATGCTACAGTAACAATAAAAAATTATTACAATGTAAAGTTCTCACATGTTACAGTAAAAATAGTTCTAACTAACGGTTTTTACCACCTTTTCAAACACCCTTAAAAGCAACATTTTATATGAAAACAGTCATTTAAAGACATAATTAGAAAAAAATATTGTCCTTTACAGACATATGTTTTTGGTCTCTAAAAGCATATCTATTCAGAGACAAAATCTGATTCTATCTAAAAAGTACTTTTCAGAGAAAAAATTCCTCAAATAAATATTATCTTGCTCCTAATTTGTTGCTTCGAAGTCAAAATCATTTCGCCTCTAAACTCAATATTTTAAAGATAAAAAAAAAATTAATTTAGAGATAATCTTTTTGTTTCTAAAATATTTTTATCAGGGGAATAATTTATTTTTAAAAATTTTATATTGTACTTCTAGAGACAAATATTTTTATCTCAAAATTATCTATTTTATATAATATTAGTTTTTTATTTTTCTTTTTTAAAGATTATTATTCTATTGTGAATTATCTATTTTTTTGGTAAAATTAATTTTAAAAAAATGAATAGCATATAAAAACAAGAGCTAAACATTACTATTAAGTTTAGTAAACAAGCATACAACAACTTAAGTTAAATACAATACCACATCAAACATACTATTAAGTCAATTAACAAATGTAAAAGGACACAACAATACAGCCTACTATTAAATTCAACTAAAAAATGCCAAAAGACATAAAAACAATATAATCCAATATAAAATGATATATGTGTTGTTTGGCAAGAGTGGTCTTAACCACTATCTCAGTTATGAAGAGTGTAAAGCTCTCATATACTACAGTAAAAAGAAAAAAGTTACTATAGCATAAAGCTCTTACATGTTATAGTAAAAACAGTTCTAACTAATGGTTCGTATTACTATGCCAAACACCCTAATAGTCTTCAACACTAGTGCCAAACTACTCATGAAAATATACTAATTAATAGAGGTGGCTGATTTTGCCAGATTTACTCAGCAACAAGCTCTTCTACCATCTCTTTTTGGTTGGCCTCAAGAGCAACGAGGGCTCTTTTATGTTCATCACGTTGTGCTTCCATCTGTTGTTATGTCTCTGCTAAAAGTTGTACGCTATTGGTTTTCCACCGCCTGCCTGAGTTGCTCAAGTTCTAGATCGGGCTGAATAGCTGAGGATGATTCACTAGTGTCCTTGTGACGAAGAGGGCCACCAAAAACTAGACATGCCCTATTTTTTAACCTAAAACAAGTGCACATATCTTAGCCTTGTTTATACGAATTTAAGATGGGTCTCAAGCATCTTATTCTTAAAAAAGAAACAAGTAAAATGTCATTGTCAACATAAACAAATTAAAAAGATATACCAAGATTACAAAATAATAATGAAAAAAGTCACAAAATGCAATGATTATTCGGTTGCTAATAAAATAAATAAAAACATGCATTGTATGGTCCTTGACACGATAAAGACACGCATTAATTCGCAAACTATATCTATAGCACAATAAGCACGAAAGTAATGGCAAATAATATCACCATGCCTTATGACCTGCCTTTTGCCCATATCTTCATCACTAACCACAAACAAATTAAGATTCACTTCTCAATAAAGCTTATTGTCTTATACCATACGAAGATATATATATATATATATATATCACATGGACAAATTAGCTATTGTATGTCATGGCAAATCCTAATTTATAAATTACAACTAGCAATTTAGATTTCAATGTCAAGGTAAACAAAGACTGTTTTAGTACTTTTATACTGTGTCTTAGTCACTTCACTTGCCCTACCATTCTTTTCATTCCAATATGTATGCTCAAACAAAGCAATCTTTCTCAGGGAACACTCATCTTTAATCTGTACAATAATAAAATGAGATTATTAACTTTTTTAGTCCAATAAATAATAATTTTAGAGAAATCATTGAAGTTGCAAAAAAAAAAAAAATCATGCTCTAATAACAATCTTATGCCACTCTTGCGCGCATAGTTCATCTTGCCAAGATTGGCTTCCTTTTGCCTCATATTGCCTCAACGTGAAATGTAAAATATGACAATTTAAATTTAATGTAAACTGTCAAAAATTCAAAAATTATAATTTTCGCCTCTAACATTTCTTGCTTTTGAAAAAGTATTTAAGGTAATGAATATAATTTCTACGTCAACATTTAGAGAGGGGACTTAATCATTTAACAAATATAGTCTTGTAAATTTTACCTTATAGGATTCATTACCAAAATGATCGCATAACCACTCCCAATCTGATTGTACCTTCACTGACTGGGGAAGATTTTTGCTTTCGAAACTTGATTTGATGCTGTGTGTATTTCGTATTAGGATATTTGGCAGTTGTGGTCTGGACTACCTTTTTTAGTTTTGAACAGTGTAAAGTTCTCATATGCTACAATAATTAAAAAAAAATCGCTACAATTCTTACATGCTAACCAAGACACCCATAAAGTTCATCTTTATATTACTTTTACCCTTTTCGGCTTACCTATTCAATAACAAGCTTAAGTCGTGGATCCTTCACAAAATCAATCACAAATTTGTTCTTCAAATCATAAAGTTTGCAATAATTTCGAATAAATTATGAATTTAAAATCTTCATAGAAAAATATAATGATAGAGAGTAAGTTATGACTTATAGCCAATGTTCCATATATCTCTTCCTTTACTGTTTTAGAAAGTTCAGCAAACTTTGTTAGAGTGAGAGGAATGATATCACAAACGATAATCCCAATCTCGCTCTTGAACATTGATATATTTGGGCTACAGCTATTAACACTTTTAGCTACATTCAATACTAAGCAGCTTAAACTTGTTTTTCATCAACTTTCGACTTGTGTTGTTCTTTCCACATATATTCTTTTTTTTTTTTTTTAAATGTTGGTGCTAAAAACAAAATAATAATAACTTCAACTTTCTTGCTTTGTAGTCCATTCTATATTAGCTTTATAATATTGTAACAATCAGTTCATAGATCTTTGAAAAGAAATAAACAAATTTTAATTAAAAAAATAAAACATTCAAGTAGTGGAATTTTGTGGTTACACCATGTATAGCCTCAGATGGTGATCTTCTGCTTGGTACCATAACTGATCAATACATTTAAAAAAAAAAAAAGAAAAAAAGCAAAGCAATTTAGTGTAATTAAGAACCAAAGTTTGCCCTCTATAATGTGAAACTCTCATCTACATTATAACCCTTTTTTTATGCAATAAAACAATGAAAATCTCACTTGCTATAATACCAAAAAAGGAAATGCATAATATTGTTAGCTTCTTATAAGAGGATAAATCAAATTCACATTATTATAGAAAGCATATATAATCCAAATTTCGAAAATAAAACGAAAGAAAATATAGAAAAATAAAACAAGAAAAGGTATATTCATATAATTATGTATGCTTAGATGGTGAACCAAATTCAAGTTTTTTCTTTTTATCTCTATTTTCATCAATGTTTCCTTGTTCTTTCATTTCTGAAAAAAAAATAATTGATACAAATTAAACCAAAATCAGTAAATAAAAATGCACATATAACTATAAATCAAAAAAACCAACCAAATCACTGCATGGAGGAAAAAAACCAACCAAATCACTGCATGGAGGAAACAAAAGAAGCAAAATAAAGGAAGAGATTGAAGGCAAACCTAACTATGACAAAGATGATAGTTGAAGCACTAACCTCAGGTGGAAGAATAGAAAAAAAAAAAAAGGAAAAAAAAACAAACAAACAAATAGTTGAGTTTAATGTAAGAAACTATAGCAACATTGAGGGAACAAAACATGGAGTGCGTTTGTAGAGTCCGACTATTCTAGAAAGAGGGTACATAGTGAACATAGTCATATTTTAAAGCATTTTAGTATTAATAATGTGCTGCAGAAAAGGAGCTTAAATTTTTCTCTTGATTCAAAGAGCGTGTAAGTATTAATTTTGTATTGTACTTTGTATTTATTTCATGGAGTGAACATACAAATCAAGGTTATGCGTGAACTTTGAATCTCCTAAAGTAACTAATGAACTATT
Source organism: Artocarpus heterophyllus (assembly GCA_025403435.1). Lineage (NCBI taxonomy): Eukaryota > Viridiplantae > Streptophyta > Magnoliopsida > Rosales > Moraceae > Artocarpus > Artocarpus heterophyllus. Next base: position 20,685,845 of record CM046331.1, on the reverse strand, counting down.
TGCACTTTCTTGCGTGCCTGATTTTCTTGTGTCTTCATATCCTGGTTGCATTATAAATGGAGTTCAATACCACACGAAATCTCTTGAAGATAGATGTATTGCTCAAAATTCTGACATTTGGGTTGATGATGAGCACAATGATAAGTCATGTGACTTTTATGAAGAAATTATTGATATTTAATTCTTTCAAATATGCCCTAAAACACATTTTTTTGTACGAAAACAATTCCTATCTTGTTTTTCTTGAGTTTAATTTCATTTATACCCTTCTAAGCTTATCATTAAGCACTTACAATAATCATGTCATATCATTCATTTAACATGTCATAGTCCAAAACACTTTATCAAACACATTAAGTGCTTAAACTTTGTGTTTAAGGCAAAGTTTATCATACTTTGTCTTTTTCCTTAAAACCTTAGCTTTTAAATTTTTTCTCATCATCGTCAACATAACCCATAATAAAATCATACCATAAACTCCCTTTACAAGCCATGGCTCATAAGCTCTTGCACCTACTCTTTTGTGCTTAAAAGCCTCTAAAAAACCCTTGATAATAATCATAATACATCCCATAAAAATCTCATTCAAAACATGAGCAAAATCCTTAGACTAGGTAAAATTAGAATTTTTACCTTGAAAAGTCCTTAATCTTCGTCAAGAACACTTATCCATGCTCTCTTGGATATTTTGAAGATTTTAATCATTTTGAGAGAGTATTGCTTAGGGGAGGGGCGGTTTTCATCATGGAAATGGGAGCAATTTTTGTGATGAATTACTAAACTTTTTTTTCAAATAAATCCTTGGCCTTATAAAGAATCAACATAAGGACCTAATTGCAATAAAAGAAAATTGTTCCTCCACACATGTCACCCTTGGTTTCCAAGAAGGAGGTGTGGTCACCTTTTTCTCCTTTGGAATGACTTCTTTTCTTCTTTCATGGCCCATGAAAAATATTACAACATTTAATTATATTTTTCAATTTTGATGACTCACCTACATTAGTTATCACTTAAGATTATTTGCAATTAAAAATTGCCAAAAAAAGGAGAGGCTAAACCGGTTCCAACATGGGAAAGATGTGGAATTTTTTCCACCTTTTGGGTGTCATCAAGTAGACGCCATATTATTTTTTTATACAGTCTAAGTTTATACTGATAGTATTTTTTTATACTACCGATATACTTTTTCTTATACTACTAGTATTCTTTCCTTTATAGTTTATGAGGTCTTACAATCCTTCATACTCATCCATATCTTCTACATAGTATAATTCCTATACTGCTTATTTTTCTATAGTCTAATTTTATACTGCATTACTTTATACAATGTAATTTTCATATTGCTTAACTTTATTAGTGTAATTCTTTACACTACACTACTTTGTCAGTTATACTGTATTATTCTAATACTGTATAATTTTTTATATTTTCATAGTGTTTTTCTTAAACTGTATTTTTGTCTTATTTATTGCAACATATTTTACAACAGTTAAATTTTTTAACTTATTTTCACATCCTTCCTTTATTGTATAGGACAATAATTTTTATGATACATATTTTGCTTAACATATTTTTTTAATTATTGCATTTATAATATATTGAAAATACTCGGATGTCGCATAGAGCTGAGGTTAAGGCAACGCATAGGAGTGACGCCATACTCGAAGGAAGGCTCAAATCATAGTCGAGCCAGATCAGGTCCGATCAAGGTGACTTGGCGGTGGAGGGTAGAGAAATGATAGATGAGCAAAGAGTGAGAAATATAGCTAGAGATCTGCTTTGAGGAGAAAGAGTGATCGTGTGATGGAAGGGATTTTTTTTTCCCCAAGGGAGAGAGATCCCATTAGGGGGAAAAAAATACAACAATAGTATGCAATCAAGAGTATGGATCCATTTGGTAAATGGATTCGAATTAGTGATTTGATTTGAGTTAATGTGATTTGAGTTAGAAATTGAATTTAGTGATCTAAATTGTTATCCGAATTTGTGTTTAGATGTGCATTTAGGTTTTAATCTGAGTATGGAATAAAATTGAAATTTGTGTTTAAAAAGGTAATGAAAATAGTTTTTGATTTACAAACAAATCTAAAAAAAATTTAATGTTAATGATCCTAAAAAATGTACAATATAGATCTTAATTTATTAAGAAACACAATGAAAAAAGAATTATCTTAATTGGATATCAAATGAAAAAATGATTTTTTTCCTCAAATATAAGAGAGAGAATACTATAGCAAAAATCTGAGAGCCCGTTTGGTTCTAGTATTTGAATGAAAATTTAAATTTTTATGAGAGAAAATACTGTAGCAAAATGATTCGAACTGTGGTTCGAACCACGAAACAAACGGGCCCTGCGTATCAAAAGTTTAAGGGAATAAAAACTCTGAAAATTTAGATTTTTGATACTCAAAGAATTCAAATTTTTTAAAAATAAATACGTATTTAAAATATTTTTGATGCTCAAATCTAAATTTAAATCTGTAAAGTTTAAATAATATTCAAACAAACAGTTTAAGGGAATAAAAACTCTGAAAATTTAAGGGAATAAATAATATCAAAAGTTTAAGGGAATAAAAACTCTAAAAATTTAGATTTTTGATACTCAAAAAATTTAAATTTTTTAAAAATAAATACGTATTTAAAATATTTTTGATGCTCAAATCTAAATTTAAATCTATAAAGTTTAAATAATATTCAAACAAACAGTTTAAGGGAATAAAAACTCTGAAAATTTAAGGGAATAAATAATATCAAAAGTTTAAGGGAATAAAAACTCTGAAAATTTAAATTTTTGATACTAAAAGAATTTAAATTTTTTAAAAATAAATACGTATTTAAAATATTTTTGATGCTCAAATCTAAATTTAAATCTGTAAAGTTTAAATAATATTCAAACAAACAGACGTTATTTTTAACTTTTGAATTTGCGTCATGTCATTCATCATATTAAAATCTAACAGTTGAGAAATCATTTTTCATTTTTCACCCACCCGTGTGGAGAAAAAAAAAGTCTCCCCACCACAACCCTTCCCTATAATAATAATAATAATAATAATAATCTCGCACGTGGCTGAGGATAAAAATAAAAAAAAAAAAGAAGAGAAAAGAAAAAAGAAATTGGACATTCCCGTTGCGCCCTATGCAGTTACAGTCTCGGCTCAGAGGCGTTTTTCTTGGTAATCCTCTGCGCAGCCTCCGCTTGGGTACTTTCCGAGAATCCCACATTTTCTGGTAAAGTATTAAAAAATTTTATCGTCTCTTCGATTTCACTTGACTTTCACTTCAACTTATCTTTTCAATCTTTTGTTTGGGATTTGAGGCCGAGAAGTTCGAGAATTTTGGGGATGGCGCCTCCGATTCTTTCGTTAGCTCTGCCTTCGGAGACCGGTCGAGTTCTCAGTATTCAGTCGCATACAGTTCAGGTTTCTAGAATCTTTTCCTCTTTTTTTTCAATTGCCTTCTGTTTGGTTACTGAGAAATTCGAAAAAGGAAAAGGATTTGCTTGAACTCGATCCTTTCTGTATTTGATTTAGATAGTCATTTGGCTGATTTTGTTTTGTGTTTATCAGAGGTTACAGCATGCACGAGTTTCGAATTAGCGTTCAATATTGGTTATTTGATTGTGATTTTCAGCTTTACTACTTGTATTTTGGTGATTTTGGGAAAATGGAAAAGGAAAGTTTCAGCGTGTTTAGAGTTTATTTCAAATGTTGCCTTTTTTATTTTCCCCAATGCTTGTCTGAAGTCTGCATATATCTCAAAGGAGCAGAAAGAACACTATTTAACGGTACATTACAATAATTAAGTAACGTGTTTTTAGCATGGTTTAAAAAGGCGTTCGAGGCATACGCCTCGAGGTGTGCCTCAGTTTGAGGCTCTCAATTAGCGCTTCAAGGCTTAAGCCTTGAATGGCTTGAATAAGGCTTACGCCTTTTTTCATTGAGGCGTGCGCCTTGAGGCGTTTTCGTCTCAAGGCTTATGAGGCGTGAGCCTCAGATTGAAGGCTATTTTGAGCCGGTTTTCAACCCAATCTTTTTTTTCCTTTTAAAGAAAGTCAACCCAATACCAAAATTGGGCTTTAATCTGATCAAAATAAGCAAATAGATTTTCAAACCCTAAGTCTACCATCTTCTTCATCATCTGCCCCCTTCTTCATCTTCAACCTCTACAACTTTCAAGCCCATTGCCCTATGAGCAGTGACCAGAGCGACGACCGATCGGCAACAGCCACCTCCAGATTTTGACCTCCTTAGCCGTCACTCCTTAGGTTTTTTTTTTTTCCTTTTATTTTTTACCGTAGGCTGGGTTTTTTTTTTTTTTCTTTTCCCCCTCTTATAGCTACTGTAGTAATGTATATTTTATAGAAGTAGGTGTTATACAAAAGTTATAATATTATATAAAATAAAAGTTATATAAAGAGAGCAGTATGTGATTTTTTGTTCATTTAGATCTATAGTTGTTTCATTTCTCAAAAAAAAAAAAGGTCATCTTATGTGCTTTAAAAGCCATATAAGTACAACTATATAAGAAGAGTAGTAGCATATATATTATATTGTATGTGTTTTATGAACTTTCTTATTGTGTCTTATAGTTTTGTGATGAACTAAGTGTGTGTTTTATGGCATGTTTATGAATTTTATTCAACTTTCTGAATTTTTTATTTTACATTAGAGGCTTACGCCTCAATCCGTCTCGAGGCTTACGCCTCGCCTCAATTAGACAAAACGCCTCGGTTCTCGTTTTTGCCTTTTAAAACCTTGGTTTTTAGTTATTCCTGATTAAGTTAACTGATAAGCTTATCATGTATTACCTTTCAGTTTTATACCATAGCATATCTGATTAAGTCTGCATATTTCATATTTCATGGCGGTTATGGTGCTATGTTGAATTTCAGCACCAACTGAAACTTGTTTGTTGTTCTGTTTCTTTGATTTGATGCTATTATACATGCAGATGAATGTCTTGTAACGACTTGTGTGAATTTGCATCATTACTTTTTATGTTCTTATCTTAGGAGTTTATTTAATTATTTATTTTTCTGTAGGGATATGTCGGGAACAAATCTGCTGTGTTCCCTCTCCAACTATTAGGCTATGATGTTGATCCAATCAATTCAGTGCAGTTCTCGAACCACACAGGCAAGCTGAAAATATAACTTAATTCAAACTCTCAAACTTTGAGGCCTGGTGTATGGTGCGACGTCATTTTGTCAATAAGTTCAGTCATAGTGCCCTAGTTTGTTGAATGGGAGATCACGATTTAATGAGTTTGAAAACTTTGAGGCCTGGTTTATGGTGCGATGTCATTTTGTCAATAAGTTCAGTCATAGTGCCCTAGTTTGTTGAATGGGAGATCACGATTTAATGAGTTTGAAAACCATGCAGGATACCCGACTTTTAAGGGTCAAGTTTTAAATGGTGAACAACTATGGGAACTAATAGAAGGCCTTGAAATGAATCATTTGTTATACTACACTCATTTATTGACAGGTATTTATAAACTTAGCTTTCGTGTTGATGGCTTTATTTTTCAATATTTGGTCACTGCTATATTTCTTACTGGATGAATTACATGGCATTGTCTAGAACTTTCAGAAGATAATTCCCATCTTGATTTGTGTGTGCAAAGACCCTATCAGTATGATGCAATGGTACTTCTTGATCTTCATGTGTTGACCAGAGTTCATATAAATGTGATCCAAGTTAATCTGACCTGTTTAAATAAACTTATTCAGTTGTGCCAATGGACGACCAATGTCCTTTCTTTTTATCTCTCCACTTTCCTACACCTTTCCTCATTTATCAAGAATAAGGACCTTTTAGTGTTTACATTATTGGCCCCTTTAGTTTTATCTGTCTATTGGACAAGGGCAGAAAGTACTTCAGTTGCCACTTTATTAACTAATTTTTTCTTGGTAGTATCGGTTTAAATATTCTATTAACGGAATATGGAATTTTAATTTATGGTCTTCGGTTTTTCTCTGTCTCTCTTTCTGTTGGAATTATGAATTCGAAGAATAAAGAGAATTGAAACCCACACCCTTTAACTTTTAAGATTACATTTGAATATCTTCAATATAAGTGCATAACTTTCCAATCTCCGTTGTGTTTTATCAATTGATTTTTTCAAATAATTCTTGTTGGTTAACTCCTTGCAGGTTATATTGGTTCAGCTTCATTTTTAAACACTGTTCTGGATGTTGTCCAGAAGCTTCGTTCTGTGAACCCAAACCTCACATACGGTACATATTGATATGTCAAATTTCCATGTCCCTTATAGCATGTCTATTAATTCTGCCTTTTGCTGTTGACCTATACGTATTATAAAAGGGTGATTATTTTATTTTTATTTTTTCTTTTTCAACTGCATTTTGGATATCCCTCGCACATTGACACTCAAGGATAACTGATGAGGAACAAGATATAAATAATTAGGAATTTATTCTTACGTTTATATATTAGGATTATTTAGGGTTTAATTTATTTTATTGGTATTTTAATTTTATCTTACCATTTCAATGAATAGACATAGTGATTGTATTTTCACTTAGACCTTGACGAGTGACAGTGAATATTCAGATTCCTTCTATGTTTTTCTTTCTAAGTTTCCTTTATTCTCTATATCTCTCTTTCTTTTCTCTCTTCTCTCATCATCCCACATCAATAAGCATGCTGGTGCTTCACAAGGCTGTCGAGGTTTTTACTCTATGGATTTGGTGAAAATGTCCATATTAATGTGAAAGATTGAAAATCTTACGGAGCAATCTTACCTCTTGTGCTTTTGATGCTCGAGTTTAATGAATGCATTATCTGTGTGCGTGCGCGTGTGCGTGTGTGTCTAATAAACTTCAATGAAAGAATATAATGAGGGCTTTCTGTCTTTTTGATTATTTTGAATAGGAAGGATGTTTTGGGGGATTGATTTGTATGTGTTTCTTTTAGTTTCTGGTTTTGTTGTTCAGTTTTTCTTATTTTCTATTGGTTTTGTTTCTTTTCTTTGTGAGGACATTTTGTCCTCATTTCCTTTGCAATTAATTTTAACCAATGGAGGTCGTTTCTTATGAAATGTTGAAAGAACATAAAGAAGGCATAATCTAAATATAAGATGTATGCTAGCTGATTCAAATTGTAAGAACCAAAAGAAAAAATCCTTAAAGTATAAAATAAAACGCATCATCAATCCCCTAAAAATATTATAAATTTACCAGAATCTTTCGATCAACATTGAATGTTGACATATTTTTTTTGGAAATAAATAGAAAGCAACAAAGGATCAAGGGTTGGCCGGATACAATCAATGTACTTTCACCAATATGATAGGTCTCATATTCGTCTATGGACATAATTCCCAGTAAAACAAACTAGTGAACAACTCCATTTAACCTATTCATATATCTTTTTAAAAAATGTGCTTGACTCCACTTGGCCTACCTCTATCTTGAATCTGACTAATTTTATACCTATGAATCTAAGAAATTCCTTCTTGCAAGAGGCATCTTAAGGTTTTGGAAGAATGTCCTAAATGCATACTCTCCTCATTACTCATTAGCACCTTCACCACACGCTTTTCGGTGAGCACGGTTTTCCTCTTAGGAGTAATGAAAACATTGACTCTTCTCAAAGCTCAAAAGGGTGTGCATTACATCACAACTTGTTACAACTGCGGGTAGCAAGTATATTTTGTTTGTCTTAAAAAGGTTTCACGTTGAGGGTTGCATTTGAAGTATGGATATTGTGATTTTTAAATGTAATTGTTCCTCATTCTTATGAAGTTTTTTGCTTTTTTGTCCAGTCTGTGATCCGGTGATGGGTGATGAAGGAAAGCTCTATGTTCCTTTAGACCTGGTATCCATATATCGTGAGAAGGTAGGTAATTTACCTGGTAGATGTATTGGCATGCATGTACATTAGATATTTGTGCATTTTATGAGTTGAGTTATTTTGATTTTGTTGGTTGATAAGTACGTATTTAGATTAAGTGCTGAAAGTTCTATTTCTTGTATAAAAAAAGTATGTTTTGATTTCATATCAATATCAGAAACTATGCCTTATGTTTGTATCAGATTCTTTATAAGTAACCCTTTGACATGTATTTTAACCCCTACATGTAACTACTTATTGCTGCAATATTAGATTGAGCTTTGTTGTTGCATGATGACATTCTCTGTAATTAGGTTGTCCCGGTGGCCTCAATGTTGACTCCTAACCAGTTTGAAGCAGAATTATTAACTGGGAACAGGTAGCGTCTGATACCATAACCATATTATGTGATAGGTAAAACTTGTTTACATCTTGTCTAGAAGTCTTTGTGGAGTCAAACTGCTTTCATTTTTCTTTTCCATATTGGTTTGAAAAGATAAAGTGGAGAACTAGAGGCAGCTTCTTGATATTTCGGACGAAAATTCCCTTTCTTCTTGTTTATCTTTCCTTCTATTTTTGTATATGCATTATAGGCAAGAAAATGAACAATGTATAAGGATAGAGTCTGACAAGTGTTGTTTATTCCAGGATAGACTCTGAAAGTAAGGGCCGGGAAGCTTGTAACATTCTTCATGCTGCTGGACCTTCAAAGGTTTATTATCTAGTTTTACAAATCACTTGGAACTTGAAAGTAGTGAAAATGCTCACAGCTAACGCGATAATTATTTATTGTTTGTCTTCATTTTGTTATGTCTTCATTCTGTCATGAAAAAACTTTCAAAACTTTGTCATTATATAAATGTGAAATTGAAATAATTTGTAATGAGGTTTCTACCATTTGTTACGAATTGAACAGAACTCATTCAAGATGAAAACACTTTGAAATTCTATGGAATTAAGTGAAAGAAAATCTTGATTAAAAATAAATCTAATGGATTTCCCTGTGGGAAAGGAGAGAGAAGAAAGATAATTACATTAGTGAATGTTTCTCAGTGCTTTACTTTAAATTAGAATCATAGCAGAGGAGCTTTGTTTGACGTGCATATGCTTTGCTAGTTCATTTCTTGAGGGCTTTTCGTGTCCTAGGCTGGTAAAGGAATGCTAGTTAGAAAATTAGTTTCTTTACGCTGGCTTTGTTATTCAGCAGTCCATGCTATGGCCTGGCCTTAGTTTCAAGTTCAATACTTGGGATGCTATAAATAAAGATTGTGAATAACTTTCTGTTCTTTTCTATGAGACTTATGCGGGAAGAGAAAAGTCAAGGTTCTTGAAATGATATATGTGTTGTTGAATCGTGGATGAATTTTGAGATATAGTAGATGGACTTCTAGATGAAAGAAAACCAATCCAGATAAATTATTTGTTAAAAATTTTTGTTCCCAATGGGTCCAGATATCAAAACACAACACAATATTAAAGTGATACATCATTGCGGCTTTGTCGTTCCTTTAGTCTAGTTTTGTTGGCTTTTGACAAGTTTAATTTAGTGGGTTTAATGTTATCTTTAATTGGGCCTAGGTAAAATGCCCTTAGTGATATATTGGTGATATATTGGTTGTGCATGAGAGTATGTAATGATATGACTAACTTTTCCCCCTTGGGAATCCCTCTCCTGTTCATTCTAATCAATATTGGGAACCATATACTCTGATGGGGTTACTAGGCCTCCAATTAGAATTACTTATGCAAGGAGGAGGCCAAGGAAAAAAAATGGAGTCCAAGGAAGCTCTTGCTGTTTTGGGAATGGAGAATAGCAGTCTACATCCTGAGATGGATTTGGCCAGGTGTGCTAATGCAGAAAAAGAGGATGCTGAGCTGGACCATGTGATGTCAATAGGAGCAGATTTAGCTATGAGTAGGGCCTCCGGATTTGGTAGAAGCTTTGGTAACTGTAAGCAAGGGAGGGAAGCTGGTAGTTTGTTAGTATTGGGAGGGGAGAATTCAGTTATGGGAATAGGAATAAAAGCTGAGGGAGAGTAGAGAAAGATAGCTCAGTATTGTTATGAGGAAATGATAGCTCAGGCTAGGAGTGCAGAAGGTCCCTCGAATACCTTCCTATCCTTATTCTCCTTTACTCTGTACTGAACGTTTGCCTCTATTGCCAATAATAATAAGATTACACTTGAGCCAATTTATTTATTTATTTCCTACTGCGTTTACCAGAGCATTAGTGTTGCTGAGCCTGCCATACTCACATGAAAAGTGGTAAATTGTTTTAAATGTGACAATCCCAATCAGGGATAAAAATGACACTTTCGCTTGGAACATTTTCAGAAACTAAAGACCAATTTAGCTCCAAAAAAGACTTAAGCCAATTCTCACTATCAAGAGGTTGCGTTAATCACTCTCAGAAAGGTGCATTATTGAAGAAGATATTTTTTATGCTAGTATAGGTGTCAAATACCTTTCGTGTTTATCATTTATGCAAAAAACATTTTATCTTTTTCTTTCTTTCGACATTTCAGAATATGATGTGAAAATTGTTATCAGGTTGTAATTACAAGCATTAATATAGATGGAAATCTCCTCCTCATTGGCAGTCATGAAAAGAAAAAGGTGTGTTTTTCTGTACTTTAGTTGGTGATGGTGAACTTGAATCAAACTTACTTTGGAGCCCAAACTACTTTTTTTACTTGTTCTACTACTGTTGCATTCAGAAAAGAAGATGTGGATACTTTCTTGTAACCCTTAACTTTTCTTCAGTGGGTTAATCTAAAAAATTAATCAACTTGTGTTTCTGAGTTGTACTCTGGCCATATTGAACCTGGTAATATGTTTCAACAGGGCAAACCTAGTATTGGAAGTTGAAACATTGACTTCAAAATTCGATTCAAAGTCGTTTCTTGTATTGATTTAACCATAGAAAACTATCACGAGACAATTTTTTTAAATTTTATAATTTATGGTATATTTGATTTGTTATAGATCTTGTTTTAGTTTTTTTTAATAATTGAAAAAAGAGAGAAACCTTAAAAAATGATAAAGTTGAAAAATTATTGGCAATTGGCGTTATGTGTGGCAATGATTGGAAGATTAGCTTCTTGTTGGTTTTCCTATTATTGGTCATTTAGCATTGACAATTGAAAATGACAGTTCCGTTTGAAGTTGCATAAATCTTTTTCTGTCGATGCTCTTAATTCATTTTAAAGTTGTAATTTTTCACAGAAGACTTAAATATGACAGGGCAAGGCATCTGAGCAATTCAAGATTATGATTCCTAGAATTCCCGCGTATTTCACGGTATGAGAAGTATCCTTGTGAATTCTGTCTTATGCAAAGCGTAGGTTTATTCTCATAAGAAAAGGAAAGGAGGATGAGGAAATTTATATTTTGAGCTTTTAGAATCCTGCAACATGGTGTCGTTAAACTGTCACTTTCAGGGTAAACTCGGTGCATATGGAATTACGAATGGCTAGATATTTGTTTTACAAATTATGGCATGAAGCTGGTTTGTTGTGGTGCTTTATGTTAAAATTTCTTTAAATTGGAGTTTATAAGAGCGTTGGAACTATGTGGAATTCAGCCTTTGAGTGAATGTTTGGTATTCTGTTCGCAGAAAATATAAAGAAATTTAAAAGACGTATATCAAGATCGGTTTTCTTTGTAATAGATAGTTTTTGGCTTATCTATGGGCTTCTACAGTTTGTAATTTTTATTTTCTTCTCTAGAAACCTTATAAAGATTTTTAAAGATATTCTTTTTCATTATTTTTGTTGAGCTGAGAATGTTCTTAATCTTGTTTGTGCTCTATCAGATACTTTTTTGGTTGTTATTGCTGTTTTTTCTTATAGATTTTAGCTGGTTAGGCTGTTTTGGAGGATTTATTGCTCCCTTTTTGTTTATTCTTTTTTGTATTCTTTTCATACATTAATAAATAGGCCGTTTGAGAAATGAGTTTGAACCAAAAAAAGTTTTGGGTTCAAATTTTAGCAATTTAAATTTTGCGAGGAAAAACACTATACTCATACGAGTTTGAACCAAGACTTTGGTCCAAACTCATTTTTCAAATAACCTTAAAGTAAACCAGATTGATCCCACCAAAAAAAAAAAGTATGCAGATTAGTTCTGGTTTTTATTGTAGGTTTCTACCTTAGAAGAATTTTAGGTCCCATGTTTCTTTTATCATTTCTGGTTTGTTTGGAGGACTATTATTTCCTACTTCTCTATTGTATTCTAACTCTGAAAAATAGTAAGTTACCTTCGTTTCTTAAAAAGGAAAAATATATATATATATATATATATATATATATATATATATATATCATTCCCAAAAAAATTCTTGTGCACTGCGGACTCCTATTTGCTATATCATATTAATGGACTGATCATGTGAGGATGAGGACCTTCACTTATATTTACTATTATGCGATTGAGTTGCTTTAAAACATGATTGAATACTTGGTTATTGAGCTAAAAATTGAGATATCAGTGTTTTGGACTTCAGATTATCAATTCATTTCCATATTTTTTTGCAAAATTCGTTCGGCCCTTTTTGAGAGACTGTAGGCTGACAAATTTATGTCATGCTTGCAGGGAACGGGAGATCTTATGACTGCCCTCCTGCTTGGTTGGAGCAATGTAATGGCTTTAAATTTTTCCATAGCTCATTTTCTTGCGTAGTATAACGCATTGAACTCATTAACTGCTCTTGCCAATGGTATTTTCTTTCTCCTAACAGTTGTTTTGTTGCCACTCAGAAATATCCTGACAACCTTGAAAAGGCAGCAGAGCTTGCAGTCTCAAGCTTACAGGTAGGCTGTTCAAAGTCCTGATGAAAATATAAATAGACTATGCCAACAAATCTGATCTATTTGGTTTCACCAAAGTGGGGAACAAAAGAAAAGCCAAATTGTTCTGTTTGGTTCCATTCCATTCAATTTTTTTATGATGGATGAATTAAACTAAACTGATCCAAGCTGGCTTACTCGTATGTTAGTTTCTGCCGAACTTAGATATGTATACTGCAGTATAAAGCTCTTATATGCTATAATGTTTTAGTTCCAACTTTGTTCCCAAACACTCTAATACGGTGCTTGGAAGAGTAGTTTAAACCAATGATTTGAACTGCAAACAGTATAGAACTCCTAGAAGCTACAGTGAAAAACCCTCATATGTTACAGTTTTTAAACCCAAACTGATGGTTTAAACTACTCTCTTAAACACCCCATAAAAACACTCGACATGGTTTTCATTTAAGTGCACATATGGTTTGTATGAAATCAAGTTCAAGTAGGTTTGAATTATATTGACTTCTCACTTATTGGATGAGGCCAGTGGACACTCGTACTCGAATCCTCTGATTGCCTCTTCCCCCAAAAAAAATAAAAATAAAAATACAAGAAGAGTACTGATTGAGTAAGAATTCCACCTTCTCAATACTTGCAGGCACTTCTTCAGAGGACATTGAATGACTATAAAAGAGCCGGCCACGATCCGCAGTCGAGCAGTTTGGAGATTCGGTTGATTCAGAGCCAGGATGACATTCGTAATCCACAGGTTAATTTCAAAGCTGAAAGATACAACTGAGTATTTTTGAGCGTATAGAAAATGACATTGCTTTTATTTAATGTTTTCGCCTATGGTACTTAGCTCAAGGAGGGCTTTCTCTCCAACTAAAATGATTAAGTTTTTTCGTTATTATTTGTCGCCAAGAGGGCTCTGCTCTAACTGAAAGAAATAAGCTGTTTCATAATCTTGTGTTCTTTCACAGAATTGTATAAAAGCAAATTTGTCACACCAGAAGGACGAAGCATTTTGATTTGTGTTTTTTTTTTTTTTTTTTCACTTGGATTAATTTCATGAATATACTCTATGTTTTATCTTTTTTTTCCCCACAACTTGTCTGTTTATTTTTATAAACTATAAAAGTATATATGGATTTAAAAAACTTATTTCAATTTCATCTATTTTCTATTTTATGAGTTAGAAAAAAAATATGCGATCTTCAGCTTTAATCCTGTCTAAGTAAGGATATCTTGTTTTTTTTTTTTTTTTTCCCTGTCAAGTGCGTGATGGATGAAATTGAAACTTAATTTTTAAATGTAAAGGGTATTTTAACGGCTTTTAAAAGTAGAGAGATGAATTAAAAAAATACATGATCACTCTTTTTTAGCTTTAGATATACTAGAAAATCCATAAAGTACCGTTAAGGTTTAGCTAAATTCTACATTTATCCTTGTATTTTTGATAATTGAAAAAGTATGCCTCATGTTTTTGAAGTATTGTAAAAAACTCCTCTTAAGTTTTTTAAAAGAAGTAAAATATAACCCTTAGATTAATTATAAAAAATGACATGAATACATCAATAGTTAAATGTTATTTTAAATATTCATAACTAAAAACTTAAATTTAGAGAGGAAAATTAAAACAAATTAATAAAATATTGTATTTTTTATTACAAAAATCTAAAACTTGGTTTAGCTCTACAGAGAATCTGTCCTTGTGACATCCACGCATGGCTAGTCGAATTTGGATTTGTTGGGCTGGCCAGTCTCTGCATCGGGTCTTTCTTTGTAGCCGTTCAAACACGATAGCTCCTTTTTTGTTTTGTTTACTTTTAAAACTCTTTTTTTAATTTAAATAATTAATGACCAACATATAAATTAAATTGCAGTTATTTGAGGTTGTTTTGGTATTTCAAAAACTTTGACTACTTAAAAGGTTATTTGTTTACTTTTGTTTAAACTTTAAAGGAAATAATTTTTTGATAATTTAAAAATATAATAAATAGTTTTTGGGTTACCAAAAACACATGGATGATGTTGGATTTAGCTGAAACTTGGGAGGTGTTTTCTGGATTTTCTCCTTGATATACGAGTCAAGCTTTTCCATGATCCTCATAAACTTCATGAAGTTGAAGCATCCCCTCTTCTTGGCTAAAGTGGGTAGATCATGAATTTGTCAATACGGAGGTTATGAGTTGTGAGACGAAAAGGAAATAGGAACGAAGGAAGGACATATAATTAGACGAGGAAAAGATAGAAAAAGGAGAGGCTTTTAGGGAGAGGATTTTTTTCTTATTGTGTTTGGCATGTGCTGGAGCAAAATTCATCTAATAATTAATGTTCTTATACCAATAATTCAGATGAAATGAATAACAAGCTAAGAAAAGTGGATGAAACCTCTTTGAACAATAACAGAATATCATAATCTTGATGTTCTTCTATTGAAAACAGAGCGCTTAATGTTTGCTGCCAAATTGAGGGATGAAGAATTTACTTCTCCTATTTATTAAAGAGTTTTATTCTTTTTTATAATAATAATACTTTTCTAACTCTTAGGTGTTACAACTGCTTGTATAATTATATTATAATCCTCATTCATTGAATGTCTTTAATCAACAGCCTTCACACTTGAGTGAGGCTTGAGCTTCCATCACATGCTGGGAAGTTGTAGCCAAGCAGGGGCTCAGGAAGCCTTCGGCCAAGTATGGGCTCGGGAGGTTTGCTGAGCATGGGCTCAGGAAGCCTTGGTTGAGCATGGGCTAAGGTTGGCGTTACTTAAGTTTAAGTTTTGCTCTGCCTCCAAAATATAACCACCCAACAGTATGAATTCATCTCTAAAATTGGCTAGAATAAAATGTGGTTGGCCATATTGGAAAGGGAATGTTTCCCGCTAGCTGGTGTGGGGCCCCCCTCCGCCCCATGAAATTTATTCCTGCCTATGAGTAAGTATTGTAAGACCAAATATTTCAAGGAGCAAGGTGCCTTTTAAGTAGATGATTTATTCGGCTGTTGGAATGGGACTTCTTTGGCAAAAAAAACTTGAGTGAAGTAAAATGAGGTGTTGTGCAAGTACACTTACTTATAGACCAAAGCTAATTAATTTCTCCCTATTTAATCTAACCTTAATTAAGCTCTAAATCAAGCTTACTTGGAGGAAAATTTTAGATTAAAAACACCCAAGTGTAGCGCCATTTGCTAATGTGGGTTAGTGAGATTTTTGTCTCATTGATGCACCTAGGACAATTTCAAATTAAATATAATTCAAAATTAACTTTTGTCCTTGAAGCTTATCCGTAAAGAGGAGAAGGGTTTGACTAAAAGTAGCAAGTATAGCCCTGAAAAAAAAAAAAAAAAAAAAAAAAAAAGTTCCTAGAAACGAACTTCTCTTTTTTTTGTTGTGAACTTGCGGATACTTGAAGAGGAGGTTCTCTCTTGAAAACGCTTTTATGAATTCTACACCAAATTGCGGCCATTGATGAGATGCCGTAAAACTGAATGTTCGCGCAAAGATGATAAAAAAAAACATGGAACTTGTTAAAATGACAAATGGCGTTACATTTACAGTACCGGTCATTTCGTGAATTAATAAGGAAGAATATTCGATAAAAATCACTAACTTTATTATTTTAAACTTTCAAGTCTTTTCATTTTATCCTTTAAATCCAATATTTTATAAAAAATTACAGAAATAAATCGATAAGAGGCACACGTGGGCTTGTTGAAATTATGTGGCTTGATAATGCCCTTCCTACCCACATAGCAAAACACCTATTGAAAATCTTGAAATTGTTTTTCCGCAACTTGTTAAATGAGAATGTAAGCAATAATCCTCACTGAGGAATGGCAAAATATCCTTTTTCTTTTCCTTTACAAACCACCCACATGTTGCTTACGTGGGTATATTTTCATCACTTTTGACTGGAAATTGCACAAAGGAGTAAAGTCAGATTTGAAATTTTGAGATAATAAGATAGTGAATTTTAAGGTTCAAAAGGCAAAATAAAAAAGACCCAAAATATAAGGGCTATTAGAGTTAACCCAACATTTTATAATAGAAGAATTTTTTGAGGCTACAAGCGGAATTTTATTTTCAAAGTAGCATTCAGAAACTTTTTTTTTTTTCCCTTCCATTGGTGCAGCAACCAGAGCTGCCAATTGGGTTAGAATCTGTCCTTGTGCCTTGTGTTAAGAAAGGGTTTTAAGCTTGGAAGCGGATGCGTCCTTTTGTTGTTAGAAGAAGAAAGATAAGAAAAATAAATGAATAAAGATTAGCCAGACTGCTGTAACTAGAGGGCTTGCCAATTTACCAGTCAATCAAGAGATTTATCTATTTTTTGCGTGTAAAGAAGCTTATATCCCCTAAAAGAATTATAAGTCGAGAATACTGCAAATATACAAAAATTGCAGCAGTAAAACCAACAATTTTCAATACAGTATATTTTCAACACTATTTAATTCGAAGTGAGATGAACCTATAAATGAGGGGAAAATCTGAATAAGCTAGCCGCTAATTTATTAAAATAAAAGAAAAAAAGCAATAATTAATTAAAATATAAATTATAATACAAAACTCAATCTCAAACAATAGTTAAGCGTAGACATGAACATACATCACGAAGCTGCAACAGATCTAGCACTGTTCCGGCCGAGACCAAGACCAAGGCCTAATGGAACGCTATCAGTTTTGGATTTCTCATGGTTGTGGCTGCAATGTGCAGAATGAACATGACCATGATGAACCTTTGTGCTATTATTAGAGTTCACATTTATCGCAACATGCCTGCAGCCATTCATATGATGAGAATGGGAATCGCCATTTTGCAAACTGGGGTTCTTTGGAATATGCATCATTCCAATACCCTCGGAATCGGCTGAACGTTCAATGTACTCTACATCTTCATTGTAGCCTTTGATCAAGAAGTCTGAACAGTTCTTCTTGATCCCATGATCGTATGGGTTTCTGAATCGACCACCTGGGCCTCTCAGGTAGGTATAGCGCATGACATTTGCCATTTCATTTGTTGTAATATTTCGTGCTATCTGTGAGAAGAGAGTAAAAAGAGTATCGAAATGATTCATTGCAAGAACATGTTAAGAAATCCCTTTGGAAGATAAAACCAAAACTGTTGTAGAGCTGAAATAAGAACCAATTTGCAAATTACACTATGGTAAAAATGAACAGAAGAAATGAACTTTAGTTTTATTCAATCAATCTAATATAATTTTTGGTCCTTAAAAATATTTTAAAAAAGAAGTTGCTTCTCCTGAGAAAACTTTGAAAACTGGAGATGATTGGTTGTTTGAGGGAAACCTGAAGCACCTTTTAAATGCAGAACAAATATGGACATTAACAAATCTGTTGGATATTTTATAAGGGATAGAGCAGATTTACCTGAGAAGCTTGTATAACAGTTAAAACGGCCACGCCAAAGAAAAGGAAAAATTCCGAGGCCAAGAATGATAGGGCACCAACATGATTAGTAGCAACATAATTCAACCATGCTCCAAAAGATGATGGAGCAAGTGGATCTTTCACAATTCCTATCAGGATAATTTATTTTATCAGATGAGACACACAAATACACATAAAAGCCAAGAAAAAAAGTAGCTGGAGCTCAGCCCATCAGAACTTACTTGACAGAGCAACTGCTCCAGTAATCACCATTGCAAGGACTTCCAGAACAAGAAACATAAAGAAATCCCATTTGTTTTTCTGCATCAGATGTTTGTAAAAAGAAATTAGATTTACATAGATAATCAGCGTAGAAGCACAACTCCCTACAGTGACAGGAAGGGGGGGGGGAGCGGCGATTGGGGTTTTGGGTTAGCGTTGGAAGCATGGGAATGAAATATCATTCTCGTACTTGTATGCAAGCCAGAAAGCATCTAGAAAGGAAGAAGCAGTCAAACAAAAAGCGGTTCTCGCTTAAGCCAATTTCTTAGGAGATTGTTCTGTCTTTTCACAATCACAGCATCAACCTTAATAGCTACTTGCCTTCCAGCATGACGAGATGAGAAAATGATACTCGAGTTGACAAAAGTACAGAAGAGTTGCTAGTAACTATACAGATGCATATCATGCTAAAGGATTCTAAATGATGCCTACATGAAAGATATCATACTTTCTAAATAGGTACAGATCCACGGATATATAAACATGGAATTCACTAAATTATCGACGTTGATCCACTCACCTTGCCAACGCAATTGGACACCCAAGGGCAATGATGGTCAAATTGTTCAACACAACGATCACAAGTAGAGCAATGCTTTGCACGAAGTGGCCTAACAATCTAATGAAAAAGCAAAAGGAAACTACATTAGAGTAAAGTCTGAACAGACAAGCATGAGACGGTAACAATAGAAAAAGGTTAAAGGAGTCGGAAGCAGACAACACCTTGCATGTTGCACAAAGCTGGGACCAATTCCCAGCTTGCAGAGCAGGATTATTTATTTCAATCTTCAAAAGAGGTTCCTAATAGAATGCATCAAATATCAAGAAACTAAGTCATTATGAAGGCTTAACTAAAGCCACTTTATAATAACTGTTATGCATAACAAAGGTAAGAGATGGCTGAAAGTAAATGCACAAGCGTCGTCAAGGAAGCTTAAGAATGCATGAGCCAACCCACTATCTAAAAGAATCCATAGACGAGGATGGAAAGACAAAATGAAAAAGAGAATAGTTCGTACATCATCTTTCATATTTTGGGGATCATGGACATTCATTTGGACATAACCTGGATCCTTACTGCAAAGCAAAAGAAATACTACATCAGAAAAGAATCAACAAAATCTTAATGAATCTCTCTAATTGTATAGTCTTTTTTTTCTTTTATTTATTTACTTAATCTTTAACTACTGGTTAGCATATAGGAACAAGGAAATCACCGCTGAATATAAATGGAGATCTATAACAGAACAGCTTAATAACAACACATATGATCAAGTCTAAGCCTGTTTTGTTTTTAAGTAGGAAAAATTTATAAAAAAAGGCAACATACACGTTGTTCTTACCTGCTACACCTATAAAGCATAACTAAACCAGAAGTTGCCAGGAAAACACCCAACCACGCAATAAAACCTGAGCCAGCTGTTAATTTTGGCAGATTTGATGCTGCCATGAAAGTAGAGAAATAGAGGATCTTGTTAATTACAATCATACCAAAAAGGAGACAGAATAATATGTTTGCACAAAGCTCAAGGTAGCTACCAATAATGACGGAATGAGTATAGGTCACAAGCAACACAAAGATCATACACCAAAGCATGGGTGCAAGCCCTAATTTTGAAAGTTTTCCAAGACGACTGTTTCCATCACAACGTTTGTCAAGGAGCCTTCTAGCATTCCCCTGCGAAAGTACAGCATCATGAATTCACTTTATTTCTTCTTTAATTTCATAGGTCATAGGTTCTTTTCTTGGAGCATGTAGACACACCCATGTCCCTTGCAAGAGGAAAGAGTTAAAAAAACATAGTGAAATGCATTTCACTTTTGACAGACCCTGCGTGTTATACTTCTATGCTTTTTTTCCTTGCTATAAGATACAACAAAGAAAAAGAAAAATAATATATTGGAAAAATATAGACGCCCATTTTCTTTCCTTTCACTTGAGCGCTAAACCAAGCAAATTGTAAGTAAATAAACCTACTAAATAGCATAGACACATAGTAGAATCTAAGACTATAAATTGCAAAGATTAAACAGCATAGAAACAAACTCTCTCTGTTGCATGATGGTACCCATTCCCACAATCATATATACTTCAAAAAAAGCATCATGTGGGTAAATTAAGTAAATTTTCCAAACAAAATTGACCAACAAAAAGTTAAGCAAGGAATTATCATGCATACTTTTAGTAACTAATGGGCGTTCTTATGTATATGTAAATAGCCAAAAAAAATTCATTTTCTTTTTGAAACAAGAAACTTTGCATTGATGTAAAAATATATACAATAGAAAGTGGAAGAGTTTTCCTCAACACAAAAAGGAGTTGATTATAGAAATGGAAAAGCCAAAAAAAATTTCATGATACAGAAGATATCAAGTCATAATGAAAGCCGTTATGGGGTTTTGATCGTGAATCTTTTTTTCACATCTATTGTTCTTTTCATTTTTTTTTTCCTCTGCTCATTGACTTTTCTTGAGGACATCTTGTCCACTTCTCCTTTCTTGTCAAAAAAAATGAAAACATATGCCAACATAGCCTTCACACAAAAAAAGAGTATTCAAAGTGAAATCACGAAACATATAAAGAAACACTACCAACCAATTTAAAAGTGATTTGGTTATGAAACACATACAAGGAAAAAAGCAACGTGTCTGTGGTTCTTATCAGATGCAAGCTGAGCAGGAGTAAGGCCAGTGTTATCTGTAATCATCAAGTCCTCCTTCTTGCCCGCCTGAACTAATACTGTGCATGCCTCTAAGTTACCCCTAATAGCAGCCCAATGCAGTGGAGTGCAACCTAAAGTTAAAAGGAGGAAGAGCAGGGGAATCATGATAAATGCTTAGTTCCTATAGCCAGGGGCATATACATTTCCCTGGTATTTTAAGTGACTGACAACTCAAACTCCAGACAAACTTACCCTCTTTATCTTGGCGTCCTCTATGTGCATCAAGAAACAAAAGAAGACGTACAGAATCAGCAAAACCTTTGTATGCAGCCCTAATTCCAACCATTAAAAAAAATAGAATCAGTCAACAGCACAACAATATCAAAATAAAAAATTTCTTCCCAAAACTAATTAATCTGTTCATGCAACAAAAAGAATGCAGCTGAAATTAGCTTAAGTACTCCACACTCAGATTTCATTGAGCATCCAACGTTTTAACGCCTATGTTATTGAAGTACCAGTGTGAAGGGGTTCTTCCATCATTATCAGGAACATCAGGGTCAGCGTTCCATTTCGAAACAATATGATAGAGAAAAGCAGTTTGACCATATTGAGCTGCAACATGTGTCGTCTGTGATTAAAAAAAAAAAAAAAACTCAATCAATACCACACATATTTACCAGTTATTAAACTGTGCAGCTTCAGTATTGGTTAATACATGAAAACAACATAATTCATGCAAAACGACGCACTCTTTATCTGCTTTAAACAGCATGCCCCTCGTAACAAAAATAAAAACAACTAACTTTCTACAATACAAACTTTGCTCCCCATTTTTTTTTTTAACGATGTATAAAGACAGACCCAAATGCTAACCCATCGACCAGACTACTTAAGCCAAAGTGCAAAAGGGAAAAATTAATTAAGGGCAATACTTTGAGCTCCAAAGCATTATCTTCAAAGAGAAATACTTGGCGTCTTCCATCTAATAATGCAGATTTCATATATTATATTTGGTAATGACTATGCTTGAGCAAAAATTACATGTCAAGTTTCTCTCCAACGAGACATACCCATTGACCCGAGCACCCTCCTGAAGCAAAAGTTTTCGACAATCAAAATAGAACCAAAAAAAAACCAACCTGGTAGCCGTACATATCCGCCGCATTGACCCGAGCACCCTCCTGAAGCAAAAGCTCCGCAACCTGAATCCCACCTCGGACCGCACTCCAATGCAATGCCGTCTGCCCGGTGTGATCCGTCGCATTTACATCTCCGCCATGCTGGAGATGCAAATCAACATTAAATTAAACAATAACTCAGTATTCCCTGGTTAATTGCCACTCTATACACAAGTTCGAAACTTTTCAAATTTGAATCGC
Source organism: Artocarpus heterophyllus (assembly GCA_025403435.1). Taxonomy (NCBI): domain Eukaryota; kingdom Viridiplantae; phylum Streptophyta; class Magnoliopsida; order Rosales; family Moraceae; genus Artocarpus; species Artocarpus heterophyllus. Next base: position 20,663,483 of record CM046331.1, on the reverse strand, counting down.
GTTAAACCCTCCGCAAAAATTAAATTTCTCCACTAGTAAATCAAAGTCCCAACTCCACACAATCAAATCTACTTTCAATTCAAAATCCATGGAAGAAAAGAAACAGAGCAAGGAAAGTGCAAAAGACCTCGATGATGTACTGAGCAGCGGCGGTCCGGTTGTTGAGGGCAGCCCACTGAAGGGCGTAGTAACCAAGGCCATCGGGCTCGGAAACCGAGCAACCTTCGGACTCCACCAACCTCTGAAGCTTCTCCAAATCGCCGTACGCAGCCGCCGTGTAGACGTCGTTCCTCAGGCTCTCCTCGGAGGCGACTCCGTTGGCCATCTCTCCGGCGGCGGAACTCGGCATCTCGCCGGCGCGGGGCTGAGCCTCCTCATCGACGACCTCGATCTCCGACGACATTGGGGAGGAGAAATCGGTGAGATTTGGATGTGGAAAATAGGAATTGGAATCTGGGTTTTTTGAGAATGGGGGAATTGACCAATTCAAAGCTGTAGGTTTTTTCTGGGAAGGAGAGAGAAAGAGACGAGAGAGAGAGGTGATGTGTGGGTTGTTTATTGGGTCGTCGCCGGCCGTGTTGACTTGGCAAGAGTGGGAGGAAAAGGATAAAATCTGAGCAGAGAAGAAGAGAAGAAGAGACAAAAGACTAGCCCATGAATGATTATCAGGGAGCAACTTTTTTCTTTTTCTTTTTCTTTTTTGATGAATTATGGTTCAACCTATAAAACAAATTCGGCATCAGAAAACGAATTCAAACACAAAAGTCTACCCACTAATAGTGTTTTAGTTTTTAAAATTTTTATTTTGCAAGATGTCATTTTAAAAATTCAATCATATTAGCTTTTTAATTGAAACTGGTGTTTGGATTGAACCTTTTAAAAAAAGAGTTTTCAATGAAATAAATTGGACAGGTGTTTGAATAGTTGTTGAAAATATTGTTAAAATAAGTATTATTTTCTAACAAATCTAATAAAATCTCAACATATATGGTAAATTTTCAGTAGCATGGAGAGAGCTTTGTTACTATCTTCATTTTAAAACGCATAGAAAGAAATATTGTGTCAAAGACGGACTTCAAATGAAAAAAGTACACTTTTAAGCTTAAGTTAAAAGAGGGAAAAAAAAAAGTGAATGACTTTTGCTATGTCAAACGGATTTGCAATGAGAAATAATCTAAACTCTTTCAAATGTTCTTTATAAATATATATATATATATATATATATATATATAGGTATAACTTGTCAAACACCAGTTTTTATATGTAAGGTCTTGAGGAGAGGTTAGCAGTTAAAATATGATTAACATAAATTACGCAAATTAAACATAAATTATGAAAATTATTTAATTTAAATCAACAAACCTAAAAATATTAAAGTAAATCAAACAAAATATCTAGTTTAAATGGAAAATATGAGTTAAAAGCAAAATAAATATTTCAAATAAAAATTGAGCATTTTCAATAGTTTAAATCTTATAACAGTTCATAAACTTATAACCCAAGCCAAATAATACAACACAGGGACAGTGTCAGGCTACACAGTGTTTTCATATATACAATTGAATCTAGACAGGAAGACAATGTAATTGCATTAGGACAAACTGTTCTAGTAATCTGAACGTGCCACAAGCTCAACTAGACATGTTACAGAACACACACTAACGATTCTACATCACTATCTCGGTACTAATTTAGCACCACTCTTTGCACCTCCTAGAGGGATAAGTAAAATAAAGAAAAATAAACGAAAGGCTTAGTAGTATATCATTTATAAACTTTGAAATTTTTAAATGATTAAATATACAAATAAGTAATTAAATAACTATTTGAATCATGGACATTTAAATTAACAAGTAAAAAGTGAGATGAGATAGTCCAATTAAATTCTTAATTTACAAACCATTGATATATATTATATTGAACATACTTACAGTGCTTTAGCCATTTGCCCATGTTGCAGAGTACTCCGATTGAGATTTAGGATCCTACCTCTAGGGCTACACTCTACATAACCCGATTTCTAAAACTACTTAAAATCGACCATTGGGAGTTATACACATCCTTAGGGGTGTTTGAAAACCATAGGTGCTCAGAATTACTTTATTCAGAGGCTAAAACATTATTTCAAACTCATTTGCTAAAATATGAAAATAATCATATTTACATATAATATACTTTTCACAACTAATAGCAATATGCAAAAAACACATTTATAAATAACTTATAAGAAACATGCTCATCTCAAGTAAATATTATGTGGCCAAAATTGAAATAATATAATTCAAAACATGACTGCCAAGAAAGAGAATAGAAATTCCACCTCTTTGACAAATAGCTCTATAGATAATTTTTAAGTCTCACAAGCTCAATCTGCAATAATGTAAGTTTCTAACATTATCCGAACCTTAAACCATTTCTAATAGCGTCAACGAATTACCAATAAAAACATAACCAAAACCACAAATCCATATTATGTATAATTCAATAATTTATGTGCCTTTTGTGCAAAAAATAATTGTGGGATGCAAAAAAGTTTTCTAAGGTTTTAAAACATGTAAATGGAGGTTTTATAAGCACTTTTCCACCTCAAAACATCAACAAACTAAACCAGTATGTATCCGGAGGTCCAAGGAGCTCAGAGGGAGGTGACAACTTATGATTGCCACTATGCAGTCGACCCCTTGCCAAAGGGGCGATCAACTACCCCCATCAGAATTAGGCAGAACCTAGTTCATCTTTACGTGAGCAGATTCAACTTTAACTTGATTTTCTCACTCCAAAATAGCTTTTGGTACATAAAACTTGTCCAAAACACTTCATTAAACATGTTAAGACATAAATAGACAAACCCCCTTTAATTTCCATACCCAAATCATAATCAGGAGTCACAAATTCGGAGTTAATATAAAACATAAACCAAAACATGCTTATATCTGATTTTTACACTTCAAATAATGTAAATCTCTTTCATGCAACAAGTTAATCCATGATTTGGCTTTCCATACATGTTTCTAAAATTTAGATTTCTCCAAAACAAAAATTTTATTTCCGGTTTTCACCATTTCATATCAAATTTACATATATACACACACAACATATGAGCAACATGCATATTGATTTTCATAAAACTCAGGTCCTAACTCAAACATTGAAAACCCAGGTCCTAACTCGAAGATTTATGCAATAAATTTGTTAAATAAATTTGGAATAAAGCTTGTGAAAAAGAGTAGATTTGTTTTTGTGAAGAATCTTACCCAAAACCCTTGAAAAATGTTTATAAACTTTAACCACTACTTGAATATCGAAGCTTCCATGGAGTTTAGCTATGGAGTTATGGTTTTTCTTTAGGTTTCTAAACCTGAAGGGAATGATTAGAATTTGAAATAAGGAGAGAGAGAGAGAGATAGATGTTTTTGGAGAGAGAATCAGAGAGTTGAGTGCTTTGATCAAGGGGAGACTAGGCCCTTTGCATAAAGGGGAAGGTCTAAGTCATTCAGACATGGGAGAAAAGGAAAATAGAAATATCACGTGAAATTGCATCTAGGAGACTAAGAAGTGTGGATTGGTATAATAGTAATTATAGGAAAAATGCTAGTGGCATTTTTGGACATAAATAAAAATAGGAAAATCTTGAAATGTTATATTTTAAATTAGAAATTAGTTTTCATTTTAAAAAGAAAATTAAATTATGTGGAAATTTTTAATCAAGCTAAGTTATGGAAATTTTAAATTATGACACACCAATTAAGTAGATTTACACATAATTAATCAAATTAAAATTTTGGCTGTTACACGATCCTAGGTGAAGTAGTCACAATGAATTGGTGTTATCAAACACATGTATATGTCTTTTAGTAAAAGAAAAATACCCAAAACACATTGTGTTTTGCCTACATACTGCTTTTGCCCCTCTTATTGTTAAGATGCTTAAAACACTTCATGTATTTTGCCTAAATACCGTTTTGTCCCCTTTTTATTATTAAAATACCCAAAACACCTTTATATTTTCAAAATCATACTTAAAATACCCCCTTAAGTAATTAATATTTTAAAAATTCTAATATTTTTCCCAAGAGGTATTAAATTAAAAGGTCATTTTGTACATATGTGTTTTTGTTTCCAACGAGTTTTTTCATTTTTGATTAAAATGTTCAAAAAACTAAATTATTCTTCCAATCTTTACTAAATACAATTGAAAACACTATTAAACCAAAATACTAAATAAATTCAATCTTAAGAACTTAGAAATGCTCAAAATGATTAAAGTATTTGCTTAGTTAAAATATTTGTTTGAACTTTTAAATTGCCTTTTCTTTAAATTTTAAGTCAAGTTATATTTAAAATAACATTTAATATATACTGGGAAAAATAGTATTAGAATTTTAAAAAAATAATTGCTTCAGGAGGTATTTTGAGTATGCTTTTGAAACATAGGGGATGTTTTGGATATTTTAATAATAAAAAGAACAAAAGTGGTATTTTGACAAAACATAAGGGTTTTGAGTATTTTTAATAATACAAAGGGCAATAGTCCTATTTTGGCAAAATAAAGAAGTGTTTTGGGTATTTATCTTTTAGTAAACAAATATATGTGATTTTAAAATCGTAAAAGAGATCTTAAGATTTAAAAATCATGAAAGAGTTCTTAAGATTTTAAACTTGTGAAAGAGATTTTATCATTAGTAATAAAATATAATTATTGTACACATTAAATATTTTCCTAATTAATTTATTACAACACCTTAAATAGCATATAAAAATATTAGAAAACCAGCAGTTCTAGGCAGTAACTATTTTATATATTATTGCTTATTTGAGAAGTTTTATTGAGCATCTAAAAATATCATTTTCATCTTCAGTTGCCTTAGATTTAGCTTAATATATGAGAAAATTAATCCTTTTTTTCATTTTTTTGATCACCTACATCTAAGCAGGGTCATTACAAAAACGTGAGAAATTCAAGGCTTGATTTATACTGCAAAAAAAATATTTATAAATAATGCCATTGTGAAGACCCGGCTTCCTAAGCCATTACTTAACGTGCTTAAACTTTATTTCTTATCCTTAATCTTACTTATTAGTGATAAAATGCAGAGTAAATTTTTTTTTTCAAAATAACACTTGATATTTTTATAACTTTTGTTGCAATATAATTAGAAACATTCATACTTCAATAAATACAAGGTTGTTCAATACAACAGAAAACAACTATAGCAGTATCCATAACCCAATATTCACATTTGTTTTACCGCCTTGCCAATGCCATGAAACATTCATATTGTTCTTCTACATTGCCTTCTATAACATGAAAAAACTTTGATGAGCTTTTGCTTAATAAGCTCAAACATATCTCGTAAAAAGTTTATCTTAAAACAATCCTTTATAAAATGTTTTCTCGAAAAACCTTATTGTAAAACATTTTCATAAATGTTTCTCATAAAATGTTTTTCGTAGAACTTCCTCTTAAAACATTTTCATACACGTTCCTCATAAAATGTTCTTATAAAACCTTGTAAAACTTTTGCCATAAAACATTGTCTCATAAAAGGTGTCAACGTTTTCTCGTAAATTTCTTTCATAAAATGTTTTCTCATAAAACATCTTTCCTAAAAAGTTTTATGAATGTTTTTCAAAAAGTTTTCACATAAACATTTATCATAAAGGAATACAATCAAAGACACTGTGCATGATTCCATTTATACTTCATTATGAACTTCATTTTCATCTTACTTATCTTAAACTTTGGGCCTAAGTGTACGTAGCAAATGCATAAAACCATCAAACAACATGGTCATAACTTGACTTTACTTAACTTATCTTGATCCTCCTCTCATACAGGGATGTATACTTTTTGATCCATCTCTTAAGTCTGGAGACTTAAAATTTAACTGATCCTCCTCTTAGGTAGGGATTTACACCTTTTTGATCTGCCCCTGTAACGTCCTTAAATTTCAAAGCAAGGTTAGTTATGTTAAGTTTAGTTATTAAGTGTGCCAGTGTAAATTTTGTTGATAGTTTTAGTCATTTAAAGATTTTGTTGCATTTGTCCTATTTGAAAATTTGAATTTTAGTGTTAAAAATATCAAATGACATTTTACCCCACATTTTTCTCATATTTACGAAAATGTCATTGGGCCTTTAAATTTCCTTTTTCTTTTTCCTTTCCCTTCCCATTTCTCTCGGTTGCTCTCTCTCACTTTCACTCGCCTCTCTCTTTCCCTCTCACCGTCTCTTTCTTCCCTCATTCTCTCAAAAATTTTGGTTTCAAAATCGAGCCCAAGCTTCGGTTTAGCAGATTGGAGGCTTGGGAACGTGATTGAGCAACCACAAACACGATTCAAGGATCGAATCAAGGTTAGTTTTTAAAATTCTAAAACTTTTTCAATTTTTCAATTTTCTTTGTATTTTTGCAATCCGAGTTTTGATGAGCTTAGATAATGTTTAATCTAAGCTTATAGGACTTGTTTTACAATGAATCTAAGCTTTATTTGAACAAAAACTGAATTAATCAAGTTTTTGTATTTTTCTTTGATTTTCAAATCAAATGTGAAATTGAGTTTAAATTTAGGAAAAATGCTTTAAATGTGTTCTATTATGGTTTTCTATGCTTTATATATGATTTTCATGATCTGGGAATTGAAAAATAGGTTTTAAATTTGAATTTTGAGCTTGGGGAGGTCGAGACTCGAAGTCTCGGGTTCCTAGATTTTTGCCAGTTCGGCAGGCCGGTGTTCATCAAGTCAGCAGGCCGAACCTGGGAAAGTTCGGCAGGCCGATCCTAGTTGGTCGGCAGGCCGAACTGTGTAGTTCGGCAGGCCGGTTCAGGGTATTCGGCAGGCCGACCGTGGACTTGAAAAATTGTGTTTTTACTACTGTTTTCAATGTTTGATGATTCTGAAATGTTACAAAAAGGATTATGATTTTGGGTTATGAATATTTTGAGTTAAAGGCACACTGATAATTAAATTAACATAATGATATTTGTTAAATATGATTTCTGATCTTAAATACAGTTTTTAAGGTTTTGAACGTATGTGGAGCATACGTTGGATTTCATTTGGAGCTTACGTTATTGGATTTTAATGAGGTAGGATATTATTATCCCTTTCTTTGGTAGCCCTTTTTAAATTATTTGGCCAAAGTTTATTTCTTAAATGTTTCCTTTAATAATGATTTTGGTGACTGATTTTGAAGAATTGAATTTCGATATTCCTTTCGGATTTTCAAAAACCCGTACGGTGATGTTTGTCAAGTTTTATTCAAGTAAGTACTAATTGATTTTTATTAAGATCTTGAGATTAGATTATTAATGATATTTTATCTGTAAATGTTATTTTTAAATAACTTGTTTTTAACTAATTATCCTACTGAGCCTTCCGCTCACCTTTTCCTGTTTTTAAAATCATACTTCCAGGTTGAGGAAGAAGGATGGGCCTAGGATCGGAACCTGGCTCTTTGGATTGAACTGGTATTCTCTTTAAAACTGTGGTATGATGCGTGTACTGTACAACTTGTCCCAGTGTTGATGTCATTTTCGCCTCTGTTAATAGTATATTTTAACTTATCTTAGAGACGATGATTTGTGATGAATTTCAATGATTTTGTATTATTGATATTATGATTTATTTATTTATTTATCTACTCACCTTCGTGGTAAACATCCACGTGATGGCGAATAATAATAGAATCTCGGCCCCACCTTCGTGGCATTCACGTGACAGTGACCGCCGATGTTATTATTTATTTCGATGATATTTATTTATTTTTCACATATATTTATACTCTTTTCTTTATTCATCTAAAATTCCTTGACCCCCACCTCGGGGCGTCACAGCCCCTTAGGCCTAGAGGCTTAAACTTTAACTTTAATTACCTTATCAAGGAAGCTGGTATGACACTATTTATCTTTTCTCTCTCATGTTTGGACCTTCTATGTAATCTTAGTAAACATGCTTCATTTCATGAATTAACATTTTACTTTATAACATATAAAGTATTCATCATTTCTTGATAGACATATCAAATTTAAACATTCTTCAATCAATATTAACAATTGAAATCACATCCTCATGCCATTGGTGAGGTTAGAAACTTACTTCAAAACCTCAAACATACATAGAATTTTAAAATCATTTTCTTTATGACAATGTGAGATTCGAGACTTACTTAGATTTCGCTCTAGCGCTTTCTAACTTAATCCTTTTATTCTATTAGTCGGCTTTGTGTCTTGTTCAAACTACACCCGACTATGAGCTTAAATCTTTATTATCGATTTATTTCCTCACTTCATGACTTAGACAAACCATTGTCAAATCATAAATCCCATTATACAGTTTTGCACTTAACATTATGCTAAACCCTTATCATTTAAGGACATTAAGCTTATTCAAAGTACTAAGTGCTCATTTCTAAATCGTTTTGAAAAACTTCATAAAATTCATAAGTCAATTTCCTTGCGAAATTAACTATAATATGTGTATTAAATTTTTTTCAAAATCAAACATCTCAAGGGACTTTCAGTCATTTCAAAATGGATAGATTTGAAAATCTTGCTTTTCTACTTGATCCAATTGGAATTTAAGGAAAATTTCTTTATGAAAGTTGTTTGTTGTGTAACAAAAAGTGCAACAGTTTAATTCATTAAGCTTAACTTTTCTTGTTTATGTTTGAACTTTGATCTTTTATGTATATCATCAAAGACATGGTCTATAATATTATTCTATAACATCCCCTTACTTGACACAGTTTATAACCACTTTTGAAAACTGTTCTAGTCTTCGTTTTGAATTCTGTCAAAGTTTCTGTCGAGACAGATTCACTTTTCTCATATATGTTGACCCATTTATATTCTTTTAGACACATCCTCAAGCACATATCACAAAAACCAACTAGCCCATGCAATTTCTTTTATAATCCAAAGTCTATAACACAACATATCAGATGATTTCACAAACTTTTCAAGTTTGGAGGCTAGGGTTTCATTGTAAAAAATCCAAATCACTTATATCTTTTTTGACAATCATAAACCTCTAGTAAAAACTCCTACTTTAAGCTTAAATTCTATAAGACATACTTAAAGAAGGTTAGAATTTTTACCTTGAAATCTTCTTGAAACCTACTCCAAAGTGATAAAACTTATTTCTAAGAATAATTTATGGCTAGAACTTGATAAAGTTTTAGGAGATCTAGGGTTTACAAGGGCGGATTTGGAGAGAAAAAAGTAGAGAAAGTAAAGTTTTAAATTTCACCAAGTGCATGGCTGTTTATAGGCCCTTCTAGTAGCATTTTTGTGAATAAAAACTTCTAATTCCCACCATTCCCCCTCTCCCCTCTTGTAATGGCTGTATTTTATCGAGAATAGTATGGAATTTTCTATACTTTTGAAGAAAAAAATGTTAGACATGTATGCTCTAAGGAGTAAAAATGTAATACGTTTTTGGAGACATTTTTATCAATAAAGAATTTATTCATTTATATATATACCAAATATTGTCCTCTTTACGTTCATATTCGTTGAATGTATGATAAGCAAACAGTAGTCTGAGACTGTCAGTCTAAACCTTAAGAGTTGGGCATATGATGGGATGATTATGCGGTAGACACGACTCTTAAGGTGATGGTCTAAAATATATGATCCGCAATCGAGGGAATAAAGTTGGGCGCTTTATTCATGTAAAGATTGTTATGTTGTCTATATCCCTTTTGGGAGATGGTTTGTCTTGGCCATCGGAGTTGGACTCCGTGAATAGAAACATTGGCGCGTTGTCATAGGTGACGATGTGTTGGATCGGGACATAAAGTGAATTGATTTGGATTAATAATTCTGTCTTGGCAAATCGATTCACTTTAGACAGTCGTTTGTATTGTATCTTAATCCTGAGATGAATAATGGGCCCGTTGTCTCGACTTGTGTCTTTTGATGTACCAATGGGTGACTCCCACATCTCTATAGTGGCATGCATGCCGGTACGTTGGAGGCATGACTCTTGGTAGCGTAGACTTGTTATTCATAGATATGGAATCCATAGCTCCTCTTTAGGAGTAATGATATCCTCTTATATGCGTTGTCCTGTAATTGGAAAACTGGAGCGCTCAACCATTTGGATACATAGGTGTAACCGAATGGTATACTATCTTTGGATGGTAAGTTTTCTAATGGTGAGACAATGGAACGTAAGATAAAAATAATCGGGAAGGTAAGACAGAACTTGTCCTTAAGCCGATTATGGATGATCATATGGGGATGCGATACACTATGATATGTCATGGAGACTTAGCTACATGAGCTTCGTAATTCTGTAAAGTTCGAGAGTGCAGCTCCAAGCTTTTAGTGGAGTAGCGTTGGAGTTGATAATTGTGAAATGTATATCTGGGATATTGGGTTTCATAATTATCATGAGCTTGAACTTTATAGGTCCATTTTGGTCCCCTTTGCTAGCTCACAAAGTCCTGTAACGACACGGCGTGCTTTTCCAATAATTGGTGACTTATGTCGGATTTATCAGATTGGTTTAAAATTTATAAGAATCAAATAATTCATGTCTGTTTATCGGTTGAATTAATTTTGTAAGAAATTAGTTCAAGATGAACTTGTTGAATTATGGCGTTCGGATAATTCTTGTCTGTTTATCGGTTGTTTTAATTTTGGACAATTAGAACAAGATAAACTTGTAGAATTATTTGAATTGATTTATTTTCTTAGAGATTATCTTGATAGAGTTTGTTTTGATCAGATATCTTTTCTATTGGGCTATTTGAATCAAAACTGAGACTTTATCCTTTAGAATCTCGGGTGGAAAATAAAAGATTCGCGGAGATTTTTTCTCGGCAGTTCGGCCTGCCGATCAGAAAGTTCGGCCTGCCGAACTGGCCAGTTCGGCCTGCCTATCTCACAGTTCGGCATGCCGACCGCGACAGCTAAGATCACGCGTATCTTATCAGATATTGATCCGAACTTGATTCTATTTCGATTTTTGAGACCTAATCTGATATGGACTGACCCCAAGGACCAATAGGTATAAAAAGGGAGTGAGTCTAATGATTTACTCAGATCAATTTGAGAGATTAAGAGTGATACTCTTCTAGTGAGCATCTGAAAACTCCCTGAGAGCTTTTGTTCACAAATCACGAACACTAGCTTTGGGTTCTCTCTATTGGTTGGAAGGAGAGTCACCGGTGGAAGAGCTGTACGTGTGAGCCCACACTCACTCCGGTTGTGGATAGAGAATAGCAAAGAAGACCAGTTGGTTGAGGCTCTTCTGGAACGTTACTTCTCTACACAGGTCGCGGAGGTTCTTCGGCACACTGAGGTTAGTAAGATCTGTTTAATTTATACATATAACATGTCATACTTGTATTTTGGAAAATACTCTGATGAAAATTTAAAAAAATTCCGCTGCGCACTTTGTTTCCAACAATTGGTATCAGAGCCGAGGTTTTTACATAAATTTGCAAGTTTGTGATCATGTTATATGCATAAATTTTGTGATCTTAATCTCTCCAATGCTTGAATTGAATTTTATAGAGAGATGGCACTCTAGGTTTCTATATAATATATATGTTGTCATGGATTATGTGGTGAATGTTTTTTAATTAATTATGGTTGATTAAATTGTTGTTTAATTATTTATTAATTAATTAATACCGGTTATGGTTCCTTAGAGGTTAGAATGTGTATCTAGGTTTTTCATGTAATTAGATGGCGGACTATCATCTCCGTCTAGGAATTATTATTTAATTTGTAAGAATTTTGTAATTAAATAATTATTCGGAGAAGACGGAACGAGAAGTCGGATCTTGAAGAAAGATGATGGCGCCTCCAGGTATTTCCTGAGTCTCTAATTTTATGTTTTTGAATTGTTGAAAATAAAATTGATGAATTGCATTAAAATTGTATTTTCTGGATAAAGGGTTTTCTGCTCGGTCGGCATGCCGGACCTCACAGTTCGGCAGGCCGAAGGTCACAGATCGGCAGGCCGGACGTACGGTCCGGCAGGCCGACAGTGGGGCAGAAATTTTGGTGCTCTGCCGGCAGGCCGAACCTTCATGTTCGGCAGGCCGAACCACCATGATCGGCAGACCGATCACCTAGATTGGCCTGCCGACAGAGAGCATCCAGGTGTCCAGAAAAGGTGCAATTTTTGGTGCAGTTTTAATTTTATTTTTGGGACGATTCTGAGAAACATTAAATTTGGATACGACCGGAAATATGAAGTGTTCGATTCATACGGGATTGAGGACTTGAAGATGGATATTACATGAAGAAGGATACAGCTTGAGGATTCAAGGATGAAGAATCGATAAATGTCTCGATTATTCTCTTGTAATCTTATTTTTTCTATTCTCTAGGGTGGAACCATAATATTACGGTTATTATTATGCTTGTAGCTTTGCTTGATTGCTTTGCTTGTCTGCATTATAATATGATTTACCATGTATATTGATAACATGTCATATAGAATAGGGAGTGCCGCTCATATTAAAATTGTTCATGCATAATTTTAAAATAAAACCTTGACTTCAAAAGATTGAGTGGGAGAAGGTTTTCGAAGAGAGAACCTAAGGCCTCCATCGTTGGTCCATAGGAAGAACATGATGGTCCCAACCCCTAGGAAGGGATTTCTATCATGTACCAGATTGGATCTCTAAAAGGATAAGGTATTTTAGTATGATTTATGGTTGCACACCCCTAGGTGGTGATTATAAATCATGGATAAAATATTGAAACGGTGGTTATACACTCACGTTAATTTTATTATTAACCTCCCCTAGGAGCTCTGTTAATAAAATTAATGGCCAAAGAAACGATTATTAGTATATGCTGGATCATACGGGTCCTGGATGGCATATATTAATCAGGAGGGGATCCGTGTTCCTGATTGAATTTGGCATGACTCCCCTAGGAGCTTGTTGAATTCTGAGTTGGGAATTATCGTTGTAAGGTTGTGATATTTTCAAGGTTTTGACACATAAACACATTTGTATGATTTTACATGATTGTGTTATCTTACTAAATTATTAAATATGTTTGCTTATGTTTGGTATATGATTCTTTATTGTAGATTGAAAATGTCTAAAAACGCTTTATCATCGATACTTGACAAAAACCAATTAACCGGTGAGAACTATAATGATTGGAAACGGAACCTGGACATCGTCCTATCCTTTGAGAAACTGAAGTATGTACTGACAACTCCTTGTCCTCCCGAGCCTACGGGAGACTCAAGTAATGAGCAATTCCAAGCGTACGAACGCTGGAAAGATGCTAATGATCAGGCCCGCTGCTATGTTATGGCTAGCATGAATAATGTGCTGCAGGCTCAACATCAGGATTATGAGACTGCGAAGCAGATCTTGGATAATCTTGAGGATATGTTTGGAGGCCAGGCCATAACAAAGCGGCAAGGGGCGCTTCGGAAACTCTTAAACTGTAGACAGAGACCGGGGACATCTGTAAAGGAGCACATGATGTTGGTCATGGGTTACCTCGCTGAGGCTCAAACCAATGGAGCCGACATCGATGCTGAAACTCAGATGACTATGGTCTTTGAGACTCTGTCTAAGGAATTTATTCCGTTTAGAGCTACTTTTAATTTGAGCAATAGACGGGATATGACCTTGACAGAACTGATGAAACAGTTACAGGAGTTTGAACTGCTGATCAGGGAGTCTCCTGCTGGTGGAGAGGCCAATATGGTAGCTGCTTCTGGTTCCAATCCTAACTCTGGGAATGGAAAGAAGCAACGGGCCAAGAGTGGTAAGTCTTCTATTCCTATTGCTACCAAGAGCAAGAAGAAAAAGAAGAAGAACCCAAAGAAGCTTAAGTGCTTCTTCTGTGGTAAGGTCGGGCATATAAAGAAGCATTGCAAGGACTTCCTTTCCAAGGGAGGTAGGTGTGATCTTCTATATTTAGAAACTTGTTTGGTTGAGGAATCCAGTGACATTTGGGTCATAGATTCCGGTGCAACTAATCATGTTTGTGTTTCTCTGCAGGGATTCAAAGAAACGAGAAGTCTACTTCGTGAAGACTTAACGCTTCGGATGGGCGATGGATCCTTGGTCTCAGCGGAAGCAGTGGGAGATGTCCATCTTTATTTTGATAATTATAGGAATTTAATTTTGCGAGATTGTTTTTATGTTCCTAAATTTAAAAGGAATTTAATTTCTGTATCTTCTTTATTTAAAGACTCCTACGTGGTATCTTTTAATGAAAAAGTGGTGATTCGTAAAAACAAATCTTTTATCTGTTCTGGATGGATGCAAAATAATCTATATTTTATCAAACCTAAGATGGACTTGTTGCTTAATGCTGAGATAAATGATAATGACTCAAAAAGACTTAAAACTTCTCACTCTAATAAGACTTATCTTTGGCATTTGCGCCTTGGCCATATTAACCTGAATAGGATTCAAAGGTTGGTAAGGGATGGACCTTTAAGTCACTTAAAGGTGGAATCTATACCTCAATGTGAGTCTTGTTTGGAGGGTAAAATGACCAAAAGACCATACGGGTCTAAGGGCAATAGGGCCGAAGGGGTTCTAGAACTTGTGCATAGTGATGTTTGCGGACCGATGAACATCCGGGCACGAGGAGGGTATGAGTACTTCGTCACTTTTATTGACGATCACTCAAGATATGGGTATGTGTACCTAATGCACCACAAAAGCGAAACTTATGATAAATTCAGGGAGTTTCGGGCTGAAGTGGAAAAGCAATTGGGTAGACCCATAAAGGCACTTCGATCTGATCGAGGTGGGGAATACCTTTCTGATGAGTTCTTGGGACACTTGTTAGAGAATGGGATTTTATCCCATTTGACTGCGCCGGGCACTCCGCAGCAGAATGGCGTAGCAGAGAGAAGGAATAGGACTTTGTTGGACATGATTCGGTCCATGATGAGTTATTCATCATTGCCTTTATCCTTTTGGGGATATGCACTACAAACCGCATGTTATCTTTTGAACAATGTGCCTTCAAAATCGGTCCCTAAAACTCCTCACGAGTTGTGGACAAGACGGAAGACATCCTTAAACCATATTCGCATATGGGGATGTCCAGCTCATGTCCTGTTTAAGGATCCGAATAAGTTGGAAGCACGTTCAGAAGTTTACGTGTTTGTAGGATATCCAAAAGGGACTAAAGGGGGTTATTTTTATAACCCAAAGGAAAATAAAGTCGTGGTTTCAACTAATGCAACTTTCCTTGAGGAGAGTTACATGAACGACTTTAAACCTCAAAGCAAAGTGGTGCTTGAGGAGTTGAGGGGTAATCCGTTTACTCCGGAGGTTCCGAACGAAACCATTCCGATCGGTGTAGAAAAACCAAACAAACCTGAACAACAACCACAGGGGCTTCGGCGTAGTGGGAGGATCGGGCGTCAACCTGAAAGGTATATGTTCAATGGGGAGGTCTTTTTGGCTGAACCGGATGAACATGACAGGGATCCTTATACTTACGCAGAAGCTATGGAGGATGTTGATTCAAGACTCTGGACAGAGGCCATGAACATTGAGATGAAGTCTATGGAGACTAATCGGGTCTGGGAGCTTGTGGATCTTCCCGAAGGGGTAAAACCCATAGGGTGTAAGTGGATGTACAAGAGGAAAAGAGGAGTGGACGGAAAGGTCGAAACCTTTAAGGCTAGACTGGTAGCTAAGGGTTATACGCAAAAGGAAGGAATCGATTATGAGGAAACCTTTTCGCCTGTAGCCATGCTTAAGTCCATCCGGATTCTCTTGTCCATAGCTGCCGCTCTCGACTACGAGATTTGGCAGATGGATGTCAAGACGGCTTTTCTAAATGGCTATCTTGATGAGTCCATTTATATGGAACAACCAGACGGGTTCAAGGTCACGGGTCAAGAGGGTAAGGTTTGTAAGTTGCTAAAGTCTATTTATGGACTTAAGCAGGCTTCTCGTTCTTGGAACATAAGATTTGATCAAGTGATCAAGACTTATGGGTTCTCACAAAATGTGGATGAACCATGTGTTTACAAACACATTAAGAATGGGAAGGTGGTTTTTCTACTACTCTATGTAGATGACATTCTGCTAATTGGCAATGACGTTGGGGCGTTGTCATCGGTCAAATTATGGTTGACCAAGCAGTTTGACATGAAGGACTTGGGTGAGGCTAATTTTGTTCTCGGTATCCAGATCTTGCGGGATAGGAAGAACAAAATGATAGCTTTGTCACAGGCCGGCTACGTAGATAAAATTCTCAGGAGGTTTGCAATGCAGGATTCCAAGAAAGGTGGGCAACCATCTAGGTCTGGAATTACTCTTTCTAAGAAAGACTCTCCAAAGTCTTATGAAGAAAGAGAATACATGAAGAAGGTGCCTTATGCTTCGGCAGTGGGTAGTCTCATGTATGCCATGCTTTGCACTCGACCGGATATTAGCTATGCGGTCGGGATTGTGAGTCGATTTCAGGCGGATCCAGGACCGAACCATTGGGTTGCAGTAAAGCATATTTTCAAGTACCTGAGAAGGACTCGAGGGTATATGCTTGTGTATTCGGGTGAGGATTTAACTCCTCTAGGATACACTGATTCGGATTTTCAATCCTGCCTGGATTCTAGGAAATCGACTTCAGGGTTTGTGTTTACTCTGGGTGGCGGTGCCATCAGTTGGAGAAGTGCGAAGCAAGATTGCACTTCGGATTCAACGATGGAGGCCGAGTATGTGGCGGCTAGTGATGCTTCGAAAGAAGTAGTGTGGCTCCGCAAGTTCCTTGGGGATCTTGAGGTAGTTCCTGGTATGGATAAAGCGGTATCACTGTACTGTGATAACAGTGCGGCGGTAGCTAATGCTAAGGAACCAAGATTTCACAAGAAGAGTAAGCATATTGATCGGAAGTATCATGTGATAAAGGACTTCGTTGAGAGCGGGCATGTCACGGTGTGCAAGATCGCGTCAGAGGACAATTTAGCTGATCCATTTACGAAGACACTTTCTGGGAGAGTCTTCGAAAGGCATGTGGAAGCTATGGGGATGCGAAATTTGCAGTATTTACTCACTTAGTGCAAGTGGGAGATTGTTAGACATGTATGCTCTAAGGAGTAAAAATGTAATACGTTTTTGGAGACATTTTTATCAATAAAGAATTTATTCATTTATATATATACCAAATATTGTCCTCTTTACGTTCATATTCGTTGAATGTATGATAAGCAAACAGTAGTCTGAGACTGTCAGTCTAAACCTTAAGAGTTGGGCATATGATGGGATGATTATGCGGTAGACACGACTCTTAAGGTGATGGTCTAAAATATATGATCCGCAATCGAGGGAATAAAGTTGGGCGCTTTATTCATGTAAAGATTGTTATGTTGTCTATATCCCTTTTGGGAGATGGTTTGTCTTGGCCATCGGAGTTGGACTCCGTGAATAGAAACATTGGCGCGTTGTCATAGGTGACGATGTGTTGGATCGGGACATAAAGTGAATTGATTTGGATTAATAATTCTGTCTTGGCAAATCGATTCACTTTAGACAGTCGTTTGTATTGTATCTTAATCCTGAGATGAATAATGGGCCCGTTGTCTCGACTTGTGTCTTTTGATGTACCAATGGGTGACTCCCACATCTCTATAGTGGCATGCATGCCGGTACGTTGGAGGCATGACTCTTGGTAGCGTAGACTTGTTATTCATAGATATGGAATCCATAGCTCCTCTTTAGGAGTAATGATATCCTCTTATATGCGTTGTCCTGTAATTGGAAAACTGGAGCGCTCAACCATTTGGATACATAGGTGTAACCGAATGGTATACTATCTTTGGATGGTAAGTTTTCTAATGGTGAGACAATGGAACGTAAGATAAAAATAATCGGGAAGGTAAGACAGAACTTGTCCTTAAGCCGATTATGGATGATCATATGGGGATGCGATACACTATGATATGTCATGGAGACTTAGCTACATGAGCTTCGTAATTCTGTAAAGTTCGAGAGTGCAGCTCCAAGCTTTTAGTGGAGTAGCGTTGGAGTTGATAATTGTGAAATGTATATCTGGGATATTGGGTTTCATAATTATCATGAGCTTGAACTTTATAGGTCCATTTTGGTCCCCTTTGCTAGCTCACAAAGTCCTGTAACGACACGGCGTGCTTTTCCAATAATTGGTGACTTATGTCGGATTTATCAGATTGGTTTAAAATTTATAAGAATCAAATAATTCATGTCTGTTTATCGGTTGAATTAATTTTGTAAGAAATTAGTTCAAGATGAACTTGTTGAATTATGGCGTTCGGATAATTCTTGTCTGTTTATCGGTTGTTTTAATTTTGGACAATTAGAACAAGATAAACTTGTAGAATTATTTGAATTGATTTATTTTCTTAGAGATTATCTTGATAGAGTTTGTTTTGATCAGATATCTTTTCTATTGGGCTATTTGAATCAAAACTGAGACTTTATCCTTTAGAATCTCGGGTGGAAAATAAAAGATTCGCGGAGATTTTTTCTCGGCAGTTCGGCCTGCCGATCAGAAAGTTCGGCCTGCCGAACTGGCCAGTTCGGCCTGCCTATCTCACAGTTCGGCATGCCGACCGCGACAGCTAAGATCACGCGTATCTTATCAGATATTGATCCGAACTTGATTCTATTTCGATTTTTGAGACCTAATCTGATATGGACTGACCCCAAGGACCAATAGGTATAAAAAGGGAGTGAGTCTAATGATTTACTCAGATCAATTTGAGAGATTAAGAGTGATACTCTTCTAGTGAGCATCTGAAAACTCCCTGAGAGCTTTTGTTCACAAATCACGAACACTAGCTTTGGGTTCTCTCTATTGGTTGGAAGGAGAGTCACCGGTGGAAGAGCTGTACGTGTGAGCCCACACTCACTCCGGTTGTGGATAGAGAATAGCAAAGAAGACCAGTTGGTTGAGGCTCTTCTGGAACGTTACTTCTCTACACAGGTCGCGGAGGTTCTTCGGCACACTGAGGTTAGTAAGATCTGTTTAATTTATACATATAACATGTCATACTTGTATTTTGGAAAATACTCTGATGAAAATTTAAAAAATTCCGCTGCGCACTTTGTTTCCAACAAAAAAAAGTCAAACTTTTCTTTGACTTTTACTATCTAAGTTTATACTGTGCGAAAGTTTTCTTATATTGTCAGTATTTTGTCTACAATCTTCCACTAGCTTCCATAGTCTTTCATGACTATCCATATTTTTTTATTCAGTATAATTCCTATATTGTATTATTTTATATAGTATAATTCTTATACTATATTTCTGTTATAAAATCTATTATAATAGATTCTTTGACAGTTTTATTTCTAGCTTTTTTTACCTACTTATCATTTAACTTTCTTCTTAATGTCTTTAAATATTTACCTCATGAATATTTATCATAAAATTTGGATTAAGAAAAATCCTTGTGACTTTAAAATCCTTCTTTAAGCATTTAATAAATTTTTGAGATCTAACTCATAAAATTTGTTTGTATGAAATACATCATATTTCGTAAAGGTTTGCACATTATTCACATGTATTACAAGACTTCGTATTTACATGTAGTTTCTAAGGAAATTTGTTGTTTAAATCTTATCTTAATTTTATACTTGAACCAATAATTTTTTCTTGGATATTACAGTCACAACCATATCATTGCAATATATTTAGAATACTAAGAGTGTGTTTGTTTCGGTTTTCAAATCACGGTTTGAATCATTTTACTATTATATTTTCTCTCACAAAAATTTAAATATTTATTCAAATACTCTACTCAAATACTCGTACCAAATGCACCCTAAATATACCCCTAAGATACCCATCAGTATTATGACAAATATTGACTAGCGATAGGCCATGATGCCAGTATCAAATTGAGATGCCGGTTGGTAACCAACAATATCAGCGGCAGCACAACCATTGTCACAGCCAAACTTCTAAAAAGATTACAAAAATTCACCAAAACTTTCATTAATATCATGAACAATGCAAAAAATTCACCACAAAAATCACAAAATCTAAAAAAATATGTGATTTTAAAAAAAAGTTCAATCGTCTCAACTTCTAGCCCAAAGGAGATCTCGTTGGTACTGTAGTTTAGTGGAGAATGGATGTGAGAAAGGAAATTTGATCTTTTTCGCTTGGCTGCGATGAAAGAGATTTAGATCCGATCTTAAGGTTCACGTGTGTGGAGAAGTCGACAAAGGTAGAAGACATAACTAATAGATTTGGTCAGACGTGGGTATGCGCGGCAATGGCAGATTTAAAGTCGGGTCGACGGTGGAGAAAATGGCAGTAATAGAATTCTCAACTCGGGCATCAGTGTTCTTCGTGATCATCGAGGGATTTCACAAAGATTGCATGTGTCGATGAGAAGATCTTCGGCAGAGAGGCAGACCCGTGATGGGAACTTTCATTGCCTAATGGTTGCTTAATACATCAATTAAGCTCTATGTTTTTTTTTTTTATTGAAATGTTTGTTAATCAAAAGGGTATAATTGTCTAATTAAATAATTTTGTTTAAATAATACGACAATAAACGCAAGAGTTTTTTGAGGTATGATAAAGTTCAATCCCCTAATTTTTTCCATGGCATCTGTCCTAAATATCTCATCCAACCGAGCCACATTGTGCAAGGGGTAATGCCCTCAGCCCAAGTGGCTCTTTTATATTTGCTGTATCTATATTAAAGTTTTTAGATTAGTTTCAACTGTATCTCTAATTTCTACTCTTGAATTTTGATATCCTTATATATCAAATTTAAATTATCAAATAAATTAAAAGCCAACTAAAATATTATATGAATTCATAATTTGGAGAATTGTAAACTTTAAAAAGTGAGTCATACTCAATTAAAATGGTTGGCATATTGTTTTAGTTGATATTATTGGACCTTTGGTTTAATTCATGCCCCACTGAAAATATTTTCTAGCTCCACCATTGTCTACATCAATTAGAGTTTGACTTATGTTCTATACAAAAAAAAAAAACAATAATTTTAGCAATTTTGTAAATTATCAAGGAACCAAGGAATGCATTTTATGTTTCGGTTGTAACATGAAATTACAACGGATTCAGTATATATATGGGATTAACTTTTTGAATAAGGTTTTTTATTTTTGTGAAAGTTGTATCAAATAATGCTTGTAGTATGACTGAGATAACCATATGTTGCATTAGGCTTTCAGTTTTTACTGCGTGTTTTTTCTGTTGAGGGAAAATACATTTTGAAAGTATGAAAAGGCAATACAAACACCAAGCTACACACAAAGCTTCCTATTTTAAGCAACACGACATCGAGAAACAACCGGTTCATCAATATACTCGAATGAAATGCTCACAGAAAAATAATGGATATAAGGCTCCACTAATGGAAAATACCCAATAAACTATATCAATAATTGAGAACTCATATGGAAAAATTAACAGTGCGTAAATGAACTCCCACTTTTAATATAATATAAAATAAAGTAATAGAAAATTTTCAAACCGTTGAATCTACTTAAAATAACTGTTTTTATGCAGATCTATTGAAAAGAGTCACCTGGTAGGTTATTTTTTTAACATACCCATTGGAGAATTAAAAAACCATTGATTTTTATTAGCATTATTTTTTTAGTACTTAACATTACCTTTAATTGTAGTGTCCAGAAAAATCCAATATTCAATAAGCATAATTAATCAGGGATTTTTTAATAACTATGCCATTATAAGTTCCTAAATAAGTAAAAGTTTAGGACTTATAAATGCAAGTTCCTATTAGATTGTCAAGAACGACAACAATAAGAGAAGCTTAGTCATGCTATGTATGTTGAGCAAGTTTAGGAATAACTGCGAGCCTTTAGCTAGAAGGTTTTGTTAGGATTGGTGCCTTAAGAAATTAATACTTTAATTGTATTTATGATAGTTTTGATGAAATAAATAATAATGTGAAGATTTCACGTATTAATAATGGTCCTCGTATTACTTTTATAATAATGGTTGTATATTTGCAAAAATGTGATCTGTGACTATTAGAACTAAATCTTGAAATTGGGCATATATAGAGTTTATATATAAGTAGATCCAATTCGAAGATTAATAGTCTAAATTATATAATTCATAGTTTATACTTATAGTTGGGCACTCTATACATGTTAAGGTTATAATGGAGATCTACGTTCAATTGGGGAGGCTATAAATCTTAGCTGTTGGCGCAGATTGGTTCCATGGTAGACATATTGGTGTGATAGACCTACTGGTGATCGCACACTGGGTTAGACTCAAAATTGTATTGATTTGATAATAATTTCGTTTCACTTAAATCAATTCACTTTGACAATCATTTATGTGTCATCTTGATTATAAAATGGATTCATGACTTCATGTTTGTAGCTTATATCTTTTAATATGTCAAACGTAAGAGTTTCAATGAATGAAGGCTCTATTGTCGGTATGTTAGAGATGCAACCTATATTCGATGAGAATAATATTATGCTAATGTATCTCTATAACAGAATTGTTAAAAATCTGATGGATTTCACAATGTAAGACACATGTGACTCATTAACAAGGGATAATCTAGTAAAATTACTTCTAAAAAGTTTGATTTAGACAAGTGTTTAGACTAGATCATGAGTGCCACATTGATAACATCAGTCAATTTTTTTACTTTTTTGTTGTAGACGTACTTTAGCTTAGCATTTACAAAGATCCAAAATCGTTAGAGTGTCAGTTAAAATGTAGAGACTTTAAAGAACTGATATTTGATATTACTTTGGGAAAAAAGTGAAATCAACACTTAGAAGTATATTCATCTTAGGACATATGTTAGAATACAGGTTTGCCAATTAGGCCACCTATGTAATTTATAGGCCGCGTGAGTAAATTAGGTGGTACACCACCATTTTACTATCACAATAGTGTTTTATTGTTTATTTTTTTCCTTTGATTCATAGCATTTTTCCTAGCCAAAAGTTCTAAAATACCCTTAAATAGCATTTATTTGTCTAATTTTAATCTAAAATACTTATGATTATTTATGTCTTAAATATTTTTTATAAATAGTATGTTTCAAACTTTCATAGGAGTGGTGGGATTGAAATTAAAAAAAAATATTTCTCAAATTGACCTAGGTTGGGCCTCTCTTCCAAGTTCCAATTCTAAGCCCACTCACATTTGTCAACTCTCATAAGAAAACAACAAATTGTTAAAGATGATTGTGATTGGTTCCCGCTCAAGCCTAATTTAGTGGACCGAGAAGCAGGTGATTCCACTCTGGCAATTAGACATTAATATGTGTATCCAACTGCGGATCCAAAGAACAGAGTTTTTCTTCCAAAAACAAAAACCTACGGCCAGGACAAAGTTTTACTAATTCCAAGACTCGCTTTCAGCGCTCAGCCAATCAGAAACCCAGAATCTGCAAACCTTCTTTCGTGCGCGTAGAGAAATCTGCCTTGGTGCTAGCAAATTATCCCACAAAAACCCTAACCGGACCGAACTCCTCTCTGGGTTTTACCCTAACCGGACCAAAACCATTTTCCCACAAACTCAAGATACCCTTCAGTCTCTCTCTCTCTCTGTTCTCTCTCTAGCTCTCATATCTTTTGTGCAATTATTTTTCTTTGAATTTTTTTTCTTCTTCTGTCTTTGTTATTATTATTTTTGTCTTTTTTTAGCTTCATTTTTGCAGCAATGGAGCTAATTTTGTACTGCCCTGGAGAGATGAGGTCTGTCCTGGAAGTCCATGGTCCTTGAGGCCGTCCTCGCCACTGGGAACTCTCTTGCTCTGCTTCTCATGACGGTATATGCTTAATTTTTTCTTGCCCTTTTTTTATGAACATAAATTTCTTATTTCTTTTGTTAAAAATTATCCCATTTGAGCAAAATTTGGCTTAAAATTATTGTCTTTAACTTACATTTTAGGCTTAGCCTTTTGTGTTTGTTGAAATAGTGTTTCTCTTTTGTCAATTTTGTGAATCTACTTTGTTTTGCTAACAACTGTTGAGAGTTTCTAGAGTTTTACCAGGTTGTTTGTGTTCTGAAACTTTGTTACTCCTAATCTGAATGTTTGGGGTATAGCTAGATTTTTCTTTGTTATAGGTGTTTTACTCAAAATGGGGGATAGCATATGGGAACCTTCTTCATTTCAGTATGGTTTTCGTATAGTGTAATATGATAGAGTTGTTCATTGGGCGCGCTTGTATAATAATTTTTTGTAATTCTTTTTCGAGGTAAATACCGATAGTACTCTATTGTGTAATTTTCTGGGTTTTTGACGACAAATAGTTGGTTTAAAGAGTTGGTGATTGTAAGTTTTTCTCTCTCAAAAGCTTGCTGGTGTTTGGTTTCTACTTTCTAGGCATGCCCGACATGGGTTTATAGGATATCTAGTCCTCCTTTGTCCATTTTTGTCTCTGTTTGTTCACTTCTATGTGGTTTTGACTGGTTCTTGAGACTCCATGGAGATTGCTACCTGTGTTCTTTTATTCATTTTGGAATGAGTTTTTCACTTTTTCTTTCTATTGATGAAAGAGTCGTGCTTATAGCCAGGGAAGATTTTTCTTCACCAGGCTACAATCAACGGCTGCTATGAGAAAGTTGTGCTGCTCCTTTTAGGCATGTTTTGAAAAAAAGAACAAAAAGGAAAGAAACTTATGCTTTCATGTTTTCTTTGTCGGAAACAAATTAGCGTCCACTATCTGCTCCTTATCTTCTTGTTTTTATTTACTTTTTCTCTTTGCTTTAGGGGGGATTGGATTATGTCAATATGTCAGTTTTCTTTGTTATTATCAGCAATGAGAAATGATTCTCGAAGTTCTTTTTTTCTTTTAGTTTGTTCATATCTCAGATTATCTCCGAAGGATCCGTTATTTTGTATGCTTGTTTATTGAGATCTTGACAAATCAGAATTATGGTGCAATATTGGTCTTTTGTTAACATTTGTTTGGGTGTACAGTATTTAATCTTCTTGTCGTGATTATGTTTTGTGTAAGTATAATATGAAAGTAATTAATTAAAGGGTTAATTAAGTTGTCTCTGCAAAATAGTTTTAAAGTTGTTTTATTGTTTTCTGCTTGCTGCTTCTATAGCCTCTCTTACCATGACAAAATTAAACTATTTTTCAGACTGGTTCCCTGCTGAATGGCGTCAATGTGTCATCAGAACTGACGGCAATTGATGGAAGGTAATAATAATAATAGAAAATGTACGTTATATGGTACTCAGCAACGAGGGGATATGCGATTAAGTAGGATGTTACTTTCCTTTGCAGATTTCCTTTCGATGAACTTCACAAATTGAAACGGCCTGTTCAAGAAAACAAAGATTCTAGTGATACTGAGGATGAAGACGACGACAAAGACGAGGATGACACTAATGATCAGGATGACGACGCAGGTGATGAGGACTTCTCGGGTGAAGACGGGGAGGAAGAAGGCGATCCTGAGGATGATCCTGAAGCCAACGGTGACGGAGGAAGTGACGAAGATGAGGAGGATGACGACGAGGATAACGACGACGACGATGAGGATGGAGAGGATGAAGAAGAGGAAGACGAGGACGAGGATGAAGACACTCCCCAGCCACCTGCTAAAAAGAGGAAGTGAGAATCCCAGTAATTGGGGAGTAGTGTTCAAATTAATCGGTCAGCTTTCCTAGGGGTAGAAAAGTATTTTCCTCCGAATGAACTCTCAGTAGTGATTAGCTGTTATATAGTGTTCTCTCTGTGGAATCAATGAACTTTGGTTGGGTTGGTTTTCTGTTTATGAAGTGTTAGGCTCAGCTTTCTGTTAGTTGTCTGTGAGTGGATTATTTTCTGGAGTTGACTGCAACTCAAAAATGAATCATTTATTTTCTAGGCCAAGAAACAATTTTTGTTTTCCTAATCATATTCTTGTAGTATTTATGCAAGTTGATTTCAGGTTTTAGTCTTTTGAATTAAACCACTGAGGACCTTTGAACTTGAGATTTTACTAACACTAATGTTTTTACTTTGCTGGAAACACTAATGAGACATGTGATCATATTCAAATGCTAAATGCAAAGCCCTTGCCATGTAGTTTTTAGAGAGAACTTTAGAAATTTGGTATGTTCTCAATTTTCAAAGTGCATGCCCCTATAGTTTTTCATGAGTTCTATTTCTAGCTTAGTGTGGTTCTATATTTCTAGGAGATTTTTTAAATAGGTATTAAAAAAGTAACTTATAGGTAGGTATCTATTTTTCAGACGTTAGATTGCTATCGAATAGAGCTCTACAGTATCTATTACATTGATGAATGTGTCACGCGTCATAATCCTTCATATTATTACAGGCTTTTCAATTTTTAATCTATTTAGGTTCTGCTAGGACCATTAGGCCAATGTTGTTCCTATAAAAATGTGGGAAGCTTACAGGTGAAGGGACCGCATATCGTACAATTGTTAGATTGTAATGTTTATGATCTCATTCCAATCCAATCGTTGATACTCTTTGCGGGCAATGATTTAATAGCCTTTATTTTCAATGCTGCTGAGTGTCTAGGGAAGAGCCTTCCTTTCGGTTAAAAACCTTCATTTGATAGTTGATACCTTTGCGGAATTTCGGTCTAATACTTTGGGGATGTATCTTTTGTCTGGCGCATATAATATCTGTTTGACATTTCATCTCTAACCTATTAGAAAGTAAAATGTTGCTACAATATAAAATTATCACATGTTATATTTTTTAAATTTAAAAATTCAGTTCTAACTTAAGTTTTAAACGGGCTATAGAATTAACGGACTGGCCAAGATGAGCCTTTGAAGCCATCGATTACAATCTCAGGGATTATGCCGGCGGGAAGGGCAAACTACCATATTTTAGGCATTTTAGGCATTAGGTGTATAGGGTGGCAGTGGAAAAGTAAATAGTGTGCATTTATAGGTAATTTGAAATAGTGGTTTTAACCATCATTTGCAACGGTGAAAATTATAAAACTTTAACATGCTAGAGTAAAAAGTTACAGGGTAAAAATTCTCACTCTCAAACCAAAACTATAGTTCTTTCAAACAGCCTATCAAGGGAACACAAAAATATTATATTCAATCAAATTTTTATTGAAAAGTTATATGTGATTATGTAAACGACAATAAAGCATCTGAGATGTTTTCTAGCACTCTTAACAACTCTTTGCTGAAATTCCCAAAGGAAAATGAAGAAAACAAATCTCAGATGGTCTTTGGCAGTAATACGGTAAGAACAATGTGTTTTTAAAAATAGATTACTTTTGAAATCAAACGGTTGTTTTTGGCATTTGCTTTATAGGTTAATTTTTTTTAAAAAAAAAAATTGTTAAAACTTTAACAGAGTAGAAAACAACAAAAGCAAAAATGTTGTTTTCAAGCGATTGGTCGGGAGGCACACCAAGGTTGGGCCAACAACATCCAAGTCAAAGTCCAATGGGTCAGGACCCGCTTCCCGATTGGTCCGACGAGAAAAGACTTGGACAAACGAAGTGGGACCTACACAGCAATCGGACCGATGGGCTTTGATGCACGTGCAAGATCATACCATCAGGGTAGGACCAATGTTAAGATCAGATCGACAACTCAAAGACATCCGTCGGAGCTTTACCCATGAGTTGGGACCCTCGTCGGGGTTGGACCGACTAGCCGAGCCCAACCTCAATGACAATCTCGAGCCTTCGACCAACCTCGAAGGTGATCACGACTCATTACCTGACTCTGACAGCGATCCCAACCTGACATTGACATCAATTTGCAGTTGATTTTTTTTGCATCGAGAAAATAATTGTGAAAACAATTATTTATAGTGCATGTCTTTTTCATTCCAGCTACTTAAAAATAACTTCAAATCCGCAGCAATCAGTCCGAATATGCATCCTCCTTGAAATCCTCGCATAGCTAGTAATTCCCATGGTTGACTATATCTGTCTTCAAGGATGCCAAATGTCTAATGCGGTCTCGTTGTGATAGTCTGAGATAAATATAACAAGTATGAACACAACCTACAGCCAAAAAATGAAACTGGATTTCTTTGATTTGAATCAAATCAATCCAAATAAGCAATGTTAAAGTACGGTGACTCGAATTCAGTTTGTCCCAACCTAAAAAGCTCGTGGTGTGACAAATTGTGATGAAAAATAAAAATAAGATTTTTCATGATATCTGTGATGGGCTACGGGATCGAGCGGCGAGGGTGAGGGGGCTCCGCCCCCACCGTTCGGACTTTTGTTGTTGGGTCATTTAGTTTAAATTTTTGAGCCCATAGGGTTTTGCCTATACCTATATATATATATATATGATGTATTGCGTTAGGGCTTCATTATTAGCGAATTTTGAGCCTCCCTAACCTCTCTATTGTAATCTTCACAAGTGTAGTAATTTTTTTCTCCTCTGTCCGTGTTTTTTTTTTTTTTTTCTGTTTTTGGACCTTGAAAGTTTCTTTAAATACAATCATGAATTTTCAAGATGGAAGAAACTTGGAAGCAAAGATATTTTATTTAAGCAAGATACGCAATGCCTTGATTGATCTTTCTTTAAATATCCAAGTTGACAAATATAATCAGGAAGGAAGACTTGCTATGTTTTCTAGCATGTTTGGACAAATCAATTTGCTAGCGTGTCAAAACAAAAAATTCCAACTTGCCCTATATGCCTTAATTTGTTCAGGCAGAAAAGAATCATTGACCTGCATTTTTAAGAAAAGTTGTCAAAGATCTCTCGATGGGTAAATTAATCATATCCTAATTTTTAAGACAAATCCGAATACTTTAACCATAAATTGATTTTTCAAACACCAAAATTAGCACAAAATAATTTACAATTAATTTAGAAAGTTGCAATTAATCTCAATGTCACTCTCACAAAAATGTCAAAACTAATTCTCATTAATTTACAATTGATAGTAAGACACCAACATTAAATCATATGAATGAAATTCCTAACAATTAGGATATATATAATTTTACTAAACAATTATACACAAAATGTCTATCAATATTTGGATTTTGGAGATAAACTAGAACTACTATGTCCCAGTTATGCAACAAAACTGTTTGCCTGGTATTACACTATACTGCTACATAAAAAGGAAAAAAGCTACACTATTCACAAATGAGTTTACATTTCTAACTCCTATTTCATTTTATTTAAGCTATATGTCTCCTTTTTATTGAGCATACAATCAACAATGTTACAGTGGCTTGCCTTTCCTATTACGATTGCTCTACTATAAATTTACGTTAAAAAAATCCTTTTTATCTTTATGAGATAAAATCCTATTACTTACAAAATAATAACCTTCAGTCTAACATATAATATATTTTTTAGATTAAAACTACTGTTTTGTAAATAACAGAGTTTTAACCCTATACGGTTACATAGAAATGCTCTTTGCATTAAGGATTATCTATAGCCGTAAAATGTCGTTCATCTAGACTATTGAAGGGTTTATTTAACGCCATTATATATTTCATAACATATGTGAAATGACTAGTCTAGCCTTCAACTCAGTATAATATTGTTTCTTGGACTGACTGTCCATTTTCTACTCGTGTCTTGGCTTGAATAACTTCCTATTGACACATTAACCAAGCTAACATCTATCCTCCTTTTTTTTTTTTTTTTTTTTTTTGAAAATAACATCTGTCCTCTTTACAGATCGGGAGATTACACATACCCTATTAAACCTACGTGCCACTCCCATCCGGACCAGTCCGATTGCCATGTTGGAGCCAATAATTTGGACATGTTAATAGAGTGTTTTGCTCGTATTTAAAATTAATTGATTCTAACTAAAAAAATAGTGTAAAGTTTTCAATAGCTACAGTAAAAAAATATATTGTTACAATATAATACTCTCACATGCTACACTATTTTATAATGAATGGGTATTATTCTTATCTAATTATATATTTATTTACAAAATTAGTAATAAGAATTTAATAAAGCCCATAAATATATGAACGAGGAAAAGGAATCTCTTACCTTTCACTGCCCTAAGTATTAATGCTCTATTATTGAAAATGGATATCAAATTTATTTATAGATTCTCACGTTATAAATTAATAGTTTTTTAATTGTGGACATTTCAGTAATTATGTTAAGGCGATATATTATATTTTTAAGTGGGTGGATCTATTGACACCGTAATCTACTCTTTCCACCCCCTTCTACGCCCTGCTAGAGTCGTCCTTTAACACCCTTCTCAAGGCATATTAATCTACTTTTAAGGCCATGTATATGTTAAATATACCTGTCTCCAAAGCACTATAAACATGTTTACATTGTATGAGAAGGGAAATGAAAATTTAACCTACTGCATTTATTTATAAAATTGATGATGAAAGTTTAGTAAGTCATATAAATATAGAAAATGAGGAAATATAATCTCAAAGCTTTGATTATCTGTTAAAGAGAATCAATGTCAAATTTATTTATAAACCTAAGAAGCATTCATGTTATATATCAATAGCATTTTATTGTTGACATTTAATAATTATATGTATAAGACTACTATTTTTGAGTTAAATAAACCCTAATAGTGAAAGAATGGTTTTTTTTTTTTTTTTTGAAAGTCTTATGATGGAGAAGAAATTTTTGCTCCATTTGTAGAGCATGAGTGTTTCAACCATTGAATTAACTTTTTTACTGTTTGATTTGCGACTAAAAATAATTCTATAATGCACAACACAAATTTTTAACGTGGACAGTCGTCAATCAAACCATTAAAATCCTAATCAGACGGCTAAAACATAGTGGAGCAAAGTTGTCTTCCCCACAATAAAAATTCCTTTTTTACGGGAATTCTTATGGTGAAGAATGTAATTTTATACCATCAATAGAGCACTATTGTTTTACGCATGGGATTAACTGTTTTACAGTCGAATCCACGACTGGAAGCAATTATGGGTTATGCTTTATAAATTTTTAACGTAGATAGTTCAAAAGTTAAACAAATAGCTAAAACAACATGCTTCACTAGTGGTGCAAAACTGCATTCTTCACCCTAAAAATTATTTTTTTATAAAAAAAAAGTAAATTGAATTGTTTAACATTAACTAGGGAATTCTAATGGTGAAGGCTGCTTGCATCATTGGTGAAGCACGAGTATTTTAACTACCAAATTAATTTTTAAATGGTTTGATCTGCAACAAGAGCAATTCTGCATTGCATGTTGTATATTTTTAATATGTACAATCGCACATCATGTCATTAAATATTAATCCAACAGCTAAACACCCTTCTCTACCAATAGTACAAAATTACCTTCTCCACCATAAAGATTTCGAAAAATATTATTTTTTAATTCTAGCAAAAAGTAAAAAGTTGAGTCAAATTGTTTCTAGAAATCCTTATAGTAGAGAAGACGACTTTGCGCCATCAATGTAATACATTGTTTTAACCATTGAATTAACTTTTTAACGTTATAATTTGTGACTAAAAACAATACTATATTACGCGCTATAAATTTTTAACGTAAACAATCACAAATCTAACTGTTAAAAAGTTAATTTAATGACTAAGACTACATGCTCCACCAGTGTTACAAAGCTATCTTCTCTACTATAAAAATTCCCATTATTTCCCACCGCACCATCTAATGATAGTAATAATAATTATTATTTATAGAATTACTATTCAAGGCCCAATTGTTAGTACTTTACTTTTCTTTCCGATCATTCATCGTGTTTGGTAAAGCTGCCTTGTTAATATCATAACCAAGTAGGACAAGCGATTAAGAGCACTGGTTAGGATGACATCCGTGCTTCAAGTAAAACAATCACTTATTGAGCAGATCTGGGTAAAGATTCACTGTCACATAAAGTTTGGCATCATAAAGCACTAATTAGTTTTAAAAGGAAGTTCGAAGTGTCCTCAAAGCAACCAACTCTCATCAGCAAGATTCTTTTGGCATAAGCAGTCCTCATCTTCGAACAAAATCTGAGAATGGAACGAGGATTGAATAAGTAATCATATTAGAATGGACCGTATACATTTTCAAAGTATTTTGAGTGGCGCATTTGAGAAATTTACCACAAAAAACAAAATCTGACATGTATGCCAATGATCCAAAGCATCACATAAAATAAAATTCGAGGGATGCCAAAAGAACGGAGATAACAATGAGTGTTAGCATGCAAGATAAGGTATGAGCGCAAGTCAGACTATATAACCAAAGAACACGACAAGTTCGAATGTTCGAACGTCCATAGACAACAAGAATGCAACATTAAAATTTTCGACAAACACCTATTTGGTATTTTAGTAGATGAACACGTTCCTAATTTAGCCAATGAATGACGAATTCTGCTATGTTGGAGCAAAAAGTAGGCTTGGCTATCGAGGTAGCTATAATACTTGGAAACATAACAGTCATGCACAAACCAAAAAGAACCCGAATGGTTCATCAGACACTAAAATTTTAAGACCATAAGACATGGAACAAATAGAAACAAGATAATGGGATGATTTCATACTCTGATATTCAATCTCAATGCTTTGGTACCTTTATCGTGTATGAAAAATCTCGATCTTTTCTTTGCTCGACTTAAATAACAAAGGAGAACAAGGACGTAAACTTTATGTTGGACTACAGTTAAGCTGTTAAAGTGATTCATGGAACTGAGTTTTTAAATCCCGAACAAAAATTCTAGTTACACCCAATGTTTTAAATTGTGCAATAGGGTATTGAGGCGTTTTCCTTTTGTGCGGCAAGGCGTAAGCCTCAAGACGTTTTGACGTGTAAGACTCAATATAAAACCATATAAGAATTCCAAGAACACTATAAACATTTAAAAGAAATAGTTATAAATCATAACTTAACATCGTAAAAAGAAATAGTAATAAAAATTTAATAAAGCCCGTAAATATATGAACGAGGAAAAAGAATCTCTTACCTTTCACTGCCCTAAGTATTAATGCTCTATTATTGAAAATGGATATCAAATTTATTTATAGATTCTCACGTTATAAATTAATAGTTCTTTACTTGTGGACATTTTAGTAATTATGTTAAGACGATATATTATATTTTTAAGTGAGTGGGTCTATTGACACCCTAATCTACTCTTTCCACCCCCTTCTACGCCCGGTTAGAGCCTTCCTTAAATACCTTTCTCAAGGCATATTAATCTACTTTAAGGCCATGTACATGTTAAAAATACTGTCTCCAAAGCACTATAAACATGTTTACTTTGTATGAAAAGGGGATGAAAATTTAACCTCATGTATTTACTTATAAAATTGATGATGAAAGTTTAGTAAGTCATATAAATATTTAGTAAGTCATATAAAGTTTAGTAAGTCATATAAATATTTAGAAAATGAGGAAATATAATCTCAAAACTTTGATTCTCTGTTAAAGAGAATAAATGTTGAATTATTTATAAACCCTAAGAAGTACTCATGTTATAAATCAATAGCATTTTATTGCCGACGTTTAATAATTATATTTATAATACTACAATTTTTGAGTTAAATAAACCCTAAATAGTGAAGGAATTTTTTTTTATTTCTTATTTTTTGAAAGTCTTATGATGCAGAAGAAAATTTTGCTCCACCTGTAAAGCAGAGTGTTTTAACCCTTGGATTAACTTTTTTACAGTATAATTTGCGAGTAAAAGTAATTCTATAATGCACGATACAAATTTTTAATGTGAACAGGCGCAGATCAAACTGTTAAAATCCTAATAAGACGGCTAAAACACAATGGAGAATGCAATTTTGCACCATTAGTAGAGCACTATTGTTTTAGGCATGGGATTAACTGTTTTACAGTCACATCCACGACTGAAAGCAATTATGGGTTACGCTTTGTAAATTTTTAGCGTGGATAGTTCAAAAGTTAATCCAATAGCTAAAACAACATGCTCCACCAATGGTGCAAAACTGCATTCTTCACCATAAAAATTATTTTTTAATAAGAAAAAAGTGAATTGAATTGTTTAACATTTCAATAACTAAGGAATTCTAACGGTGAAGGCTGCTTGCATCATTGGTGAGGCATGAGTAATTTACCCCCTGTTTGGCATTGTGGTGGGAACCGTGCTCAGTTATAAACAGTGTAAAGTTCTCACATGCTACAGTAACAATTTAAAAAATTGCTACAGTGTAAAGCTTTCACATGCTACAGTAAAAGTGGTTCCCACCACCGGTTCCCACCACCTTCCAAACACCCCCTTAAACTACCGGATTAATTTTTAAATGGCTGATCTGTAACGGGAGCAATTTTGTATTGCATGTTGTATATTTTTACTATGTACAAACGCACATCAGGTCATTAAATATTAATCCAACAACTAAACGCCCTTCTCTACCAATAGTGCAAAATTACCTTCTCTATCATAAAGATTTCAAAAAATAATTAAGGGCATTTGGTATTGTTTTCAAAATAGGTAAAAATATTTTTATTTTAAAAAATAAGAATTTTTTGAGAATTTTGATAAAAATGTTTTTAAAATTTTTGTCTCAAAAAACGTGCAAAAATATTTTCAAAAATTTTAAAAACTAAACCAAACGGGGCCATTATTTTGTAATTCTGGTAAGAACTTAAAAGTTGAATCAAATTGTTTTCGGGAATTTTTATAGTGAAGAAGACGACTTTGTGCCATCGATGTAGCACATTATTTTAACCATTGATTAACTTTTTAATGTTATGATTTGTGACTAAAAGCAATGCTGTGTTACGCGCCGTAAATTTTTAACATAAACAATCACAAATCAGACTGTTAAAAAGTTAATTTAATAGCTAAAATAACATGCTTCACCAGTTTTGCAAAGCTGTCTTCTCTACTATAAAAATTCCCATTATTTCCCACTGCACCATCTAATGACAGTAATAACAATAATTATCTACAGAATTACTATTCAAGGCCCAATTGTTAGTACTTTACTTTTCTTTCCGATCATTCATCGTGTTTGGTGAAGCTGCCTTGTTAATATCATAACTAAAGTAGGACGAGCAATTAAGAGCACTGGTTAGGATAACATCCATGCATCAAGTAAAACAATCACGTATTGAGCAGATCTGGGTAAAGATTCACTGTCACATAAAGTTTGGCACCATAAAGCACTAATTAGTTTTAAAAGGAAGTTCGAAGTGTCTTCAAAGCAACCAACTCTCACCAGCAAGATTCTTTTGGCATAAGCAGTCCTCCTCTTCGAACAAAATCTGAGAATGGAACGAGGATTGAATAAGTAATCTTATTAGAATGGACCGTATATATTTTCAAAGTATTTGGAGTGGCACATTTGAGAAATTTATCACAAAAAACAAAAACGGACATATATGCCAATGATCCAAAGCATCACATAAAACAAAATTCAGGGGATGCCAAAAGAACGAAGATAACAATGAGTGTTAGCATGCAAGATAAGTTATGAGCGCAAGTCAGACTATATAACCAAAGAACACGACAAGTTCGAATGTTCGAACGTCCATAGACAACAAGAATGCAACATTAAAATTTTCGACAAACACCTATTTGGTATTTTAGTAGATAAACACGTTCCTAATTTAGCCAATGAATGACGAAGTCTGCTATGTTGGAGCAAAAAGTAGGCTTGGCTATCGAGGTAGCTATAATACTTGGAAACATAACAGTCATGCACAAACCAAAAAGAACCCGAATGGTTCATCAGACACTAAAATTTTAAGACCATAAGACATGGAACAAATAGAAACAAGATAATGGGATGATTTCATACTCTGATATTCAATCTCAATGCTTTGGTACCTTTATCGTGTATGAAAAATCTCGATCTTTTCTTTGCTCGACTTAAATAACAAAGAAGAACAAGGAGGTAAACTTTATGTTGGACTACAGTTAAGCTGTTAAAGTGATTCATGGAACTGAGTTTTTAAATCCTGAACAAAAATTCTAGTTACACCCAATGTTTTAAATTGCGCAATAGGGTATTGAGGACGTTTTCCTTTTGTGCAGCAAGGCATCAGCCTCAAGACGTTTTGACGTGTAAGACTCAATATAAAACCATATAATAATTCCAAGAACACTATAAACATTTAAAAGAAATAGTTATAAATCATAACTTAACATCGGAAAAAGTCATATTTGTACTCGATAAAAAACAAGAAGTCTAAAATAACAAGTTTCATAAGCAAGAAGTATTGAATAAACAAGTCCTGAAACAAACCAGTCATGACATCTAATTCAAAAGTCACCCCTACGAAATTCAATCTTTATAGAAAACCAGTTTAACCTTATTCCTCTTATCTAGGCCTTGGCCTATAAATTTACTACAGTCCAACTAATTATAAACCAAAAGAAAGTGAAGCCTTAGCTACATACGCCTCAAGGCTAGCCTCAATTAAGAGGCGTAAGCCTCTTAGATTCAAACAGGCTACAGCCTCAATGCGAAATTAGAGCGCCGCCTCAAAGGCACAAATTTATTGCACAGTTTTATACCATGGTTACACCACTCTAACAATAACAGCATATCCACAAATTCCAATCTAAATGACTCCAATCCAAAATCATGAGCTCAGGAACATACTCCTTGTATCAAAGAATCCACTCAAAACGACATACAAGAATAACTTTCAAAAGCTTTCACTCAAGAGATAAACACACCACAACCACAGACAACAGACACACATCTGATCAATATCCAATAAAATCACTCACCAACGCAGCTTTCCCTATCAAATGCGCTCAATCAACGGCAAATTAAATGCACTAAAGGATTCCTCTCAGACCCAGATGCTAAAATAAATAGAGGAATAAATGCCAAAAAGAAAAAAAGAACAACATTATCAAACATCCATGGAACTCATTCTCTAAGGGCATTACTGATGGAAATGCATTCAACAAGCATTCAGTCAAGAAATTCTCAACCTTTAACCAAGAAATAAACAGCCAAAAGGATAATGATTTTCATCTGCATAAAAAATCATTCAACTAAGAAATAAAGAAATTCAATGCAATAATGGATTCCTCTAAAACCCAGATGCTAGAAAAATCACTTACAAAAACAGCATTCAATCAAGAAAATAAGATTCAAAACACATATTTTTCCAAATATTTCACTAAATTCACTCACTAGGGAAGCTTCCCGGATCGAAAAATTGCAAACTTCGACTTCTCCGAGTACGAATATTCAACCCCATTCTCCTTCAAGAACTCCTCAAGCACTTTCTTGGCCTCCTCAGGCTCAGTACTCTCACACTCAATCTCATAACAAGTCCCAAACTTATACTTGGTCTCATCAACCTCCAATTTCAAACCCTTCCATTCATAAACACTCCTCACATTCTCAAAAACTCCCAATCCAACAAACTCCGAAACCCCAAACTCATCCCTAACCCTCTTCAAAATCCTGGACTCCACAAACCCTAGCTTCCCCGGATCGGCGACGCAATCCCTCCCCAGAGATTCCTCCATTTCCTCCTCGTCCTCCGCCACGCGGCTGATCCCGTCGACGAGAACCGCCCTCGCCTTGAGCGAGACCACGCAGCGAGGCTCCTTGTCGGAGAATCGCACGCGGAGGACGGCTCTCTTCGAGGAGAGCTCGGAACCGGCGCCGTCGAAGAAGAAATTCT
This sequence comes from Artocarpus heterophyllus, assembly GCA_025403435.1. NCBI lineage: Eukaryota > Viridiplantae > Streptophyta > Magnoliopsida > Rosales > Moraceae > Artocarpus > Artocarpus heterophyllus. The sequence goes on along the minus strand of CM046331.1, from coordinate 20,625,993 downwards.
CCTGGCGGTGGATAGTCACGAGGAACGGAGACAGGAGCTCCGTCACTCGCCGGTGCGCCGCCGCGTCGGGAAGACGAAGCTTCACCTCCACCTCCATGGAACTTAGAGGAATCTAGGGTTTCGAGCTGGGGGTTTTCAGAGGCCGATACGGTGCCCTTTGGAGGAGGCAGTCTTTGGCGCGATCGAGCTGTTGGAGGAGAGAAGTTGCGGCAGTGGCCGAGGAGGCGGCGGCGGCGGCGCGTTTGCGAGCTTCTTCGAGTTCGTCTTTGTCTTCGATTCGGACTTCGATCTTCGTTGGTTTTCGTCTCAGCATTTCTCTATTCGGCTTCACTCCTCTACGTAGATTTTCAGTGTCTTTGTCACACGGGCAGCGCGGATGGCTCGGAAAATTGGAGTAAAGAGCGAAATGACTACGTTTTGGGCCTCGTTGTACTTGTAGACCCATTTCCTTCTTTCGACTGAGGTGGAGGCTGCAACTACAGGGAGAGAGGCAAGGGGCCTGATAAAAAAAAAAAGGAAAAAAAAAAAAAAAGAGAATGAAAGAAAATAAATAGACGAAAATATAACAGTATTAAATAAATAATCTATTTAAATTAAAATAAAATTTATTTTTATATAAAATGACATGGATAGAAATATAGAGCAACAACAAGATAACAAAAAAGAAAAACAAAAGGAAATAGAAGAAGAAAAAGGATTACATGATTTTGAAAATGTTATTTATTAAATATTTTAAAAAGTTTGTTATTTGCTTGTGTACCTCTTGTATTTAATAGCGTAAAAATTCTAATTTTTATTACAATTTTTTTCAAAACTTACTATGTATTTTAAAAAGTTTAAAAAATCTGTTATTTCCTTTATTCTTCCTATTATTTAATAATTCTTAGCCTAAATATGTTATTTGACTCTTTCTTTCATTTTTTATTTGTTATATAATTATACATAATAATAGGTTTTACTCACAATAAACTGGTAGGTTACTGCATGTAAGCTTACTTGTAACTGCTTTGGATACTGTATCCTGGAACCATCAAAACCCGATTAAAAACCGACCACAACGGGTCAAAAATTGCTTGAATTTTTTCCATCTTCCCAAAACCAACCGTAGGTTGAAAATCAGCCCATTAACCCAAGTACAACCCTACTCCAAGCCGTAAGTACACCAAAAATGACCAAAGAAATAGAGCAATCATATTTAATCTCGCGGGAGTTATAACTCTATCATTAACAAACCAATAAGATCTAATATAAAAAGTACACTACGTATTAGATTAGAGCTTACAGTTTTATAAGTATATTACAATACACTAAACAATCACTTTTGATCAAATGGAATCTTACAATCTTATTTACAAGCTTTCAAACCCACCTGTACAAATTAAAACCAAAAAACTTTCTAACTCCAAAAAAAACAAATAGTAAAATAAACTCAAACTTAACATTTCAAAACCCCAACAATAAACACTAAAATAAACCCTTGGGTCCGTTTGTTTGAGAGGTTTGAATCATGGTGGTTTGAACTTTTTGAATTTGAAATGAAAAGTTTGAAATTATAGTTTGAACTCGAATCCTAACTCACGTTTGGATGTATAATTAATTTTGAGTTTAAAAAAGAAATAAAACCTTAAATTATGTTTGGATATAAGCTTGAGAAATAGGTTTGAATTAGAGATGGCATTTGGTCAAAGCACGTTTCAAACTTGTCTTCTTTTTTATTATTAAATAGTTATTAAAAGTATAATATATATTATAAAAAAATAGAAAGTATTATTAAAAAATGATTAAATATTATTTAAAAAGGATTAACTATTATAAAAAAGTAGAAGTTATTATAAAAATTATTATAAAACTTGATTAAATAATAGTTAAAAATAATAAAAAAGGGCGACTCTTTTGGGCTAGGGTTTCAAAACTAGTTTTGAAAATAGGTCATAGGTTGAAATTAGGGAGAGGGGGAATAATTTTGAGTTGGGTCCAATTTTAAGCTCCACGTCTTTTTAGAATTCAAGTCTCGGCCTAAGTTATTCAAAACCAAACCTTGTTGAGTTCAAATTTTAGGTTCAAGACAACCAAACTCTCCAAACAAACCCGCCCTTAGAATTCTAAACCCCAAAACGAACATATACTAAGGTGCGTTTGATACGAGTATTTGAATGAAGATTTAAATTTTTGTGAGAGAAATTATTGTAGCAAAATGATTCAAACCGTAATTTGAAAACTCAAACAAACACACCCTAAATTCTCAACCTATTAGACTTCTAAATTCCCCAACATAAATGCAAGGCTCTTATATTCCTACTTAATTATATAACTTCATCTCATATATACTGCATCCTTTTGTTTAGTCAATCAAGACCTAGCTACCCTGTATTATTAGTGTATCGTGACGAAATTTTGTACTTCGCTATAAACTTTTCTTGACGAATACTAGTATTGGTAAAAACCCTTTTTCAGTAGTGTAAATGTCATGCAAAAGAAGCTTGATCTTGCAAGTTTGGTACTAAATTTAGATGGTCTTTTTTTTGTCCCTTTTGTGGAAGAACTTGATCAAAAGTTTTATAATTTTGAAGTTGTTGTATACGCAAATACATCCTGCAGAAAATTGCTTAGTGATGTTCTGTTTGGATTTGAGAGGATATGGTATCTTCCCAATATCAAATTGGATTCCACATTTCTTTCCTTACAAAGCTACTCTTCTTTTTGTTCTATCCTTTGTTTGGAAGTTTTGCCACCTTGCCCTTGTAGGTTCACAAAGAAGACAACTTATCTCTTTACGTCAAAATTAAATTAATTCCTTTGAAAATGAAATTTTGAAAAAGGACATCATCTTCTTGTACTTTTATAATCTATTTATGGTTTTGGGATTTAGTTTTTCCTTCAATTTCAATCTTTGGTTAATTGAAGGCCCACTTTGTCTTGCCTAACGGTTCCCGGCCTTGAACTTGCAAAAGGACAACAATGGACAGAGACACTTTCATACAATGGTGCTTTTCGTAAATATCCTTCAAATTTTTTATAATGCCTCCGGAGAATATGACATCCTACCAAATAAAATATGTCCATACAAAGTTCATCTTTAATGGCGGTTGTTAGTCAAATGACTAAATAAGTTCGATCCAATCTCATATTATTATATGATAATTTGGAGTCAGGGCCTGGGGGAGAATACTGATATATTTCAACATGTTACAACTATGGTGATGAGTGGTATTAAAAAAAAAAATGCTCTCTCGTTATCGATTCAAGTTTGGAACCTGTTGCTCCTGTTTCCATGGCTAGAGTATCTCTAATGTTAATTTGGGTTCATATGTATATATATGTATACATGTATCAGGGAAGAGTCTGAAAATATTACAAATATTACTAGTAAAGGAATTTCTCCAACTAAAGTGTTAGACTATAGTGACCCGAATTCAGTTTAGTCCGATCTGAAAGCTCGCGGTGCGACAATTGTGGTGAAAGAATAATTGTGGGATTTTTCATGAGACCTTTGTGTTTTAGGCCGTTTAATTTATGTTTTGGGCCAATAGGGTTTTTGTCTATGTCTATATATATGATGTATTGTGTTAGGGTTTGGCATTATCGTTTTAGCCTCCTTATTCACCACCATCTTGTAATATTTTTTGAGTTTAGTGATTTTATTCTCCTTTGCCTGTGATTTTTTCTTGTTTTAGGTTTCTACGTAAATCTGTGTGTGTTCTTGTTCTTTGTTACTATTGCACTATTTTCGCAACAAAAAATAATCTGTCTTAAGGGCAAAATATTTAGCTAGATGATGTGCTGCTTTATGAGCATCTAAATACATGCCTAAACAAAATGATTGGAAAAAAAAGATGAAAGATTGTAGATGTTAAATAAGAGCATGTCAAATACTAAGAGAACTTGGTTGTCAAATTTTGGCACTTGGATAGGAACATTGATCCGTAATGCAACCCTTTTTTGTGTTAAATTTGGTATCAAATTTAACACCAAGTATAACATATGTCAGATTTTAGTATTTGGTTGTTCTTGGTTGATGCATAAATAACTAGCTCGTTGAAATCATTAGTTTCTTGATCATTTCCATAAGGATCAACCGGTTCAGGTCACATTAAAACGTGCTTACTTGTGAATCTATAAGGTCATATGTCTTACGTTTGTATATATTTGTGTATATATATATGGGCATATCGTATTCAACAGTGAAAGCTATATTTGACCAGCAAAATGGGAAAAACTAAGGTCTTAGACTCCAAATAAATAGAGATTGTAATATATAATATACAATCTTGTGGTGTTGAAAATTATGTAGTTGGTTTAGGAGAATCAATTTTTAAGAATTAGAAGGGGCTTACTAGTTAGGTTGGAGCAAGCTACATTCCACCAAAAAAAAGCTTCTGTTTATCTAACATCCAGTGGAGTGGGTTCTGGTGGTTCTCTTTTTCGGTGGAGACTTTATCTGATCCGGTCGATTCTTATGGAAATGATCAAGATAAAGATATATCTATCATATATAATAGAGATTTCTTTAATATATGTTGTGACAGATAATAAACGCACTTGACTTTTATTAGAGGGAGAGGGTGGGATGGGATCGTCCGAGTGACAAATAGGGCTTCAATGGGCTGTGCATTATTTCTAAGGAATATACATATATATATATATATAAATATATATTTTTATATATATAGGCTAAGGAATATATATGATAGAGTACAAAATGTATCTTAACAGTGGTGTTAGTTTAAGAGGGTGTTTGGCAGTGGTGAGAACCACTAAGTTCTCACCACAAACTCAGTTACGAATAGTGTAAAGCTCTCACATATTACAGTAACAATAAAAAAATGTGCTATAATATAAAATTCTCACATGCTATAGTAAAAGTTGTTCCCACCACTGGTTTCTACCACTCTTCCAAACACCCTATAAATTGTTAGATAATTAGCTTATGTTAAATGTTGTATTTTTCTTAGTTTGATATGATTTTGATATGCTATAAAAATTTAAAACTACGTCTTACTAGATTACTATTTGGGCATTTATCATACCCATAATTTTTCTATTTTCAAGAGAAAAAAAAAATTGTCCCAAAGGTGAGAATGTGTAAATAACTAGCTAGTTCAAATCCTATGTTTTTTTTAGTTTCTATATTTCTAACATCGAGGGTTTTTTTTATTTAATCTTAATTAGGACTGTAAAATTACCAATCAAAGAAACTAATCAAACTTCTAATTATGTAAAGCAGCAAACCAGCTAGTACAAATTAACTTTATATTGACATATATTACACTATATCGCTAGCATTAAGCCGGCAAAGAAACTTTATTTTATAACCTAGCTAGTTGCTTACCGATACGTCACCTTGTAGAAGGGGGAGAAAAAAATAGCCGCAATTTCCTTAAGCAGAATTTTAAGATGTCTACCTTTAATTTTAACCTCAAAAAAAAAAAACAAAAAACAAAAGCCGATACCAAAACGAGTCAGGTTGGCATAATAGAGTATTGAGAGTTTGTTTACCCGTATTACTAGTCCACGACCATTCAACAATTCCAAAGTGGTCATATGTATTTAAATTGGTTATTTGGAGAATTCGGTTTTTTTTTTTTTTTAATTATAAGATGTCTGACAAATTTAGTTTCAACTAGGGTTGAACATTAGATGAGTTGGATAGTTTTTTTTTTAAATCTCATCCTACCCAATTAAAGTTTGGCTGGGTTGATTTTAAATTTAACCAACTCAATCAACCCAAAAGTCAAAACCAACTCACCCAATCAAAGTTTGGGTGAGTTGAGTGGATTGGTCGAGTTGAGTAATATAAAAAAAATCAAAACTAATAATTTAACCCAAAAGGAATAAAAAAGCAAAAAATTCATAAGATATTGCTCTTATAAAGGTTTAAAATTGTCTCAATAAGTTAAAAAACAAGAATGAATTGTAAACAAAAAAACACAAAATTAACTTGAGATTCAATTTCATTTGATATTGTCTAAATCATACACTTCGATATAGAGACTTAAGTTTTTACTCAAAATAAATTTTACTCTAAGAAAGCTTTTGTAAGGTCATTGAATTTCTTCTATATATTTAAACCTTGGAAGAAGAAGAAGAAGAAGAAGAAGAAGAAGAAGAAGAAGAAGAAGAAGAAGAAGAAGAAGAAGAAGAAGAAGAAGAAGAAGAAGAAGAAGAAGAAGAAGAATGGGTGAGTTCAGGTTAGGTTGAGGTAAAGGTAAGTCCTAACCCGAACCCACCCAATAAAACCTAAAATTGAGTTGAATTACTCATCGGGTTCAGGTTATGTTAAGTTGGGTTGGGTGAGTTTGTCGGATTGTCAGGTTTTTGGTTCATCTCTAGTTTTAACTTATTAGTTCTAACTCAAACCGTATGAAACTTTCACACTATAATGTAATGCAAAAGTATGCTACAGTGTAAACATCTCATATGTTATAATATTTTCAGATCTAATTTTCAGTTTCAATTCACTTCTCAAATACCTTATTAGAGATATAATATGTTACAATATATAAAACAAAAATAAACTATAATATAAAACTTACACATATTATAATATTTTAAACTAATTAATTCAAACCAATTGGTTTTAAAAAATAATGGACCCAAACACAATGTCTTAAATGCTAGGTTTTGCAGTTAGCCTGTCAAAGTTCCTATTTTGATCTCTTAATTGGACATTATGTACAATTGAAATCGACCCCTTGTAACAGGTTTTCCTGTAATTTCTGCGAGAGGATTTGATGCATCTGAAGGTGTCATAAATACAATTATTTGCAATGCAGTTTTCATTATTTTTTTGGGGCTCTTAATAGGCCATAATTGTGGCTGGTGGATCCCAATTTTCCTCTATTTTTTTTTTCCCACCAATTACAAGTTTTTTGTGGGACCAATTACAAGTTACTTTTTTTTTTTTAAATACAATTATAAGTTGTTTAAACTATAAAAGAAAAAACAAAAACAAAAACAAAAAAAAGAGCCGCAGTTTCTCTCCCCACTTTTAAAGGGCTTCTAGGCCAAATCTACCTATTAAATTAGTTTTACTAATCTCCATTGGAATAAAGCCTACGTTGTTGAAATTAAAAAAACAAAAAAGAAAAAGATCAACTTTTTGTCTTTTCAAAGGGTGAGGCAATCGTGGAACCTTCTATTATGCTCGGGCGGTCTCGAGGGATTTGTCTCAAACGTTTCAGAGTGGTAAAGCAAAATTTTCTTCAATTTTATGTTCAAGTATATATTTATATCAAAGGTAAAAAAAAGTGTATATTTTTCTCTCATAAAAGATTGATATATTCACTTTGAACCTAAAAAAAATTATATTTTTATTTTTTCTTAGGGAAGTTGCATTTTTATTTTAAAGCAACTTTATCTTATGATATTATAGGAGGGAAAAATGAATGCTTTTAAGACTTCCATTATAGCAGACTTTTGGACTCGCAGCCTTGTGACGGTGTTGTGGTAACATAACAAAATCGCTAAAACATTTATTATGCTCAGTCAAAAAATGAGATAAATAAATTGAGAGTATAATTCTCGGGAAAATGCTTTATATTTATAAGGGGTTATTTTTCATTGAAAAATACTGTAACGTCTGATAATCATACTGTTAGAGTATAGTGACCTGAATTTTATTTGGTCAGGCCTGAAAGTTTGCAAAATTACGTTTGTGGTAAAATTATAATTATGAGAATTTTTTAAATCTATGATGGTAACTGAAAGATTAAGAGGGTTACGCCACTATATATATGTATTATTTTTCGATTCCTCTCTTGTACCAATTTTTTAAAAGAGTGCATTTGCTTTGGCCTTTGTTCCTAATTTTTTTTCCCTTTAAGGTTTTTCACATATATCTATTTTTTTTATTCTTTTAAGATTTTTCATGTATATTTGTATGTTTTTTGTTCTTCGTTTTTCTTATGCATATTTTTCGTTTATTTTCTAACACACTGTTTGATAGCACTCCCCTAACTAACACAACACATCAGCTCAATCATTACATACGTGGGTTTTACAGTATCTTTTAGAATTAGTTCAAAATTTCTTTTCTAAACCAAATCTGTCTTTTTGAGGTAATAAAGTGCTGAATTACATGGTCTTTTTCTGTTCTTTAAAGTTACATATCTTATTTAACTTGCAAATATAAAAAAAAAAAAAATTCCCATATGGCTTTATGTCTCATGGAGTCTCCATTTTCATGAGAACCCAAATCTCACCATTTAATAAATTGAAAATCAAGGTGGGATTTTTTGATCTCTTCAACGTTATCACTGCCACTTGTTCTATTAGGTGAAACTTTTTGTACTTAGTGGCTTCCGTTAAGGAAAAGCAAAACAAAGCAAAGGGAAGGAAAGCCAAGGCCCACTTTCACAGCCAACCTTCTCATTATTGTTATTTTATTCTCAAAACAACGAAATTTGCGTGCTTGCAAACAGAGCCTATTTGTGTCAAGAATTTTTTTTTTAGACTCAAATTTAAATTTAAGTATTAAAATTTTTTTAGATATGTATTTATTTCTTTCATAATTTAAATCTTTTGAGTATTAAAAATCTAAGTTTTAAAGTTTTGACTTTTTTTTTTTATAATTGAATATCTTTGTTGTAGTAAAAACTAAAATTCTCTTTCTTATATTTGAGGAAAAAATCATAATTTCTTTATTTGTTATTCAATTGAGATGATTCTTTTTTTATTGTATTCCTAGTTAGGAGACACATAAATTAAGATCCATATTGTATAATTTTAAAGTTTTGACTTTTTTTTGATACTCGAATATCTTTGTTGTAGTAAAAACTAAAATTCTCTTTCTTATATTTGAGGAAAAAATCATAATTTCTTTATTTGTTATCCAATTGAGATGATTCTTTTTTTATTGTATTCCTAGTTAGGAGACACATAAATTAAGATCCATATTGTATAATTTTAAAGTTTTGACTTTTTTTTTATACTCGAATATCTTTGTTGCAGTAAAAACTAAAATTCTATTTCTTATATTTGAGGAAAAAATCATAATTTCTTTATTTGTTATCTAATTGAGATGATTTTTTTTATTGTATTCCTAGTTAGGAGACACATAAATTAAGATCCATATTGTATAATTTTAAAGATCATTAACATTAAGATTTTATTAGATTTATTGATAAATTAAAAACTATTTTTACGACCTCCCCAAACACAAATTCTAATTTTATTCTATACTCAAATTAAAACTTAAATACACATCTAAACGTCAATTTAGATAACAATTCAAATCACTAACTGAAATCATAATTTAAATAACATTAATTTAAATCAAATCATTAATTTAAATCTATTTACTAAATAGACCTACTAATAAAGCCATCTCTTCTCTCTCCTAAGACTCATAATAGCTACCCAAATAAAGTTTTTTTTATTATTTTTTTAAGCTTTGAAATTGAATTCACGTTCAAGCATCACATGTTGGGCTTTATAGTGTGTCGCTTTGTATTTATGCGCTTCTTGTGTTTGCATTTGTAGATAAGCTAAGCTCACTTGTCTCTTTGCCTATTAGCAATAACCATCGTCTCTTTTTAACTTCCTTTCTATATACCTCCTCATTAGCCTTCAGGGGCTATTAACTTCACTTCTTTACTTTCAAGTTTCTCCTTACCCTTTTAAGAGAGAGAGAGTGGATTTAGATCTCCTGGGCAGTACTTGAGAGAAATCTGGAAATGGGTTGTGGGATTTCTGAGTTTTTGGTAATGGGGTTGTGTTTTTGGGTCTGTTTCTTTAGCTTCAGCCTGGTTTGTGTGAGTTCAGAGGATATGGCAGGAGATGGGGGTGGTGTTGAAGGGACTATTTCCATTGATGGGGAAAGTGCCATTGGGAAGATTGATGATGATTTCATTTGTGCCACTTTGGATTGGTGGCCTCCTGAGAAATGCGACTATGGAACTTGTAGCTGGGGTAGAGCATCTCTTCTTAATCTGGTATATGTCTTTTTCTTGATACCAGTGTGTGTGTTTTGTTGGAACTACTTTCTAAATATTGCATATCCTGTTTTTGGGGATGTTTCATTATTTATTTGCTGTTGTTTGAGCCTTTGAGGTGTTCAAATATTTGTGGTCTTGGTTTTTTGTCATGTGTTCTGTTTCCTCAAAGCTTCCTCTTTTCCCCTACTCATCTTATCAGCCTTCTTAGTGGCTTAATAATAAGTTTAGGTGTTTTTTATGCTTTGAGTCTTGAGTTTATCAATTTATTCTAAAGATGGTTACAAAGCTCATATTGTTTGAATTTGGTCCTCCATTTGAGTAATACTAATATTTGAAATGAGAAATGCTTTTTTCTTTTTCATATAGAAATGTTGTTTCTCTTCTGTCTTTGTAACATTCAAATTTGAAATTACACTTGCTTTCCCTCCTTTCATACACAAATTATTCACATGATCTTTCTCTTGTCCAGGATTTGAGCAACGATATTTTATTAAACGCCATAAAGGGTGAGAAACCTTACAACTCGAATAACTTTATTTTTTTTTTCTTTTATCTTTTTTTTAGCTTCTGCTATAATATATCATTTTTCATAGGCAAACTCTTCATCTTCATGGGATACTAAAAGTGTTTCTCGTAAACGCAAATTCTGCAGCTTTTTCTCCATTGAAGATTAGACTAGGTGGTTCCTTGCAGGACAAGGTCATTTATGGTACAGAAGACAATAAGCAACCTTGCACTCCATTTGTTAGGAACTCCTCAGAGTTGTTTGGTTTTACTCAGGGGTGCTTGCCCATGAACAGATGGGATGAATTGAATTCCTTTTTCAAGGCATCCGGGTAATAATCTAGTGTTTTTATTCTATCTCTCTTGCTTAGTCAAAAAAAGTTAGATTCTTGATGCACAAATAATCTTTGGAGGATTCTACGGTATCCTATTTATAGGGTCACAGTTCTATACCGTTAGATCTTCGTCAAGTTTTGTTATTGTCCTTTTTTTTTTTAATTTGATATATTTTTAGTATCGATCTGGTAGGACAGTGATTTTCATAATCTTCCTCAGAATTCTTAATAGTCCTCTATATCATTTGTCCTCATCATTTTTATGGTTTATTTCAGGGCAAAGATTATTTTTGGATTAAATGCTCTTACTGGGCGAACTATATGGAAAGATAGTTCTTCAACTGGAGCTTGGAATTACTCCAATGCTGAATCCTTCATACGTTATACAGTAAAAATGAACTACCCAATTCATGGTTGGGAGCTAGGTTAGTGATTAACTAAAAAACTTTTCTGGGAAGCGGGCAGAGGAAACCTTTCAAGACATAAGGAAAGCAAATGTTACAAGAAAATGAGCTTTCCCACCTAAAATTCATGGAAAAAAAAAAAAAAAAACATTCATTAACAAAATGTTTTTGTTTAGATTTTGTATTTTTATAATATGCATATTTGTTGACTTAAAGAACTGATCTTTATGGTGCTTCACATATTCCTCACTAAAATATTGCAAGAGTCAAAGCTAGGTAGAGTGTTTTGTTTTTGGCACATTTGGTCCTTGAACTTTTGGCTTTTTGTAATGTGGTCCTTAAACTTTTCTTGATGATAATTGAGTCTTTAAATTTAGCTAAATGCGGCAATTATGCTCCTAATCACATACGTCCATCAAAATTGGGACTAACAACAATCACGTGAGACTCACTTGACGCATCAAAATAGGTCATCTGTGCCTCACGTAATTGTTTTTCGTCTTAATTTTGGCAGACGTTTGTAATTTGGGACTTAATTGCTACACTTAGCTAAGTTTAAGAACTCAATTATCACATAAAGAAAAAAAAAATAGTTCAAGGACCACATCACAAAAGTGCAAAAAGTTAAGGAGGCATATACCCAAAACCTCCTGTTGTAAATGTCAATATCTTCAGTACGTTTATGGGATTTTCATATTCAGGTTAACTGAAGCCTATTTTGCTGATTAGGAAATGAATTGAGTGGTGGTGGAGTTGGAACAAGTGTAGCAGCAGACCAATATGCCGCTGACACCAACGCCCTGCAGAACATTGTGCAAAACATCTACAGTGGAATTGAACCAAAACCACTGATTGTAGGTCCTGCAGGATTCTTTGATGCAAATTGGTTCAAAGAATTCCTAGACAAGACATCCAAATCTTTAGATGTGCTAACTCACCATATATATGATGTAGGGTCAGGTAAAATGCAATGAACAACAACATTCTCACACATACATAAACTTCCTCCTTAGTTTTGTTGTTATTTGGGGGATAGAATGTCTATACTTTGGTTAAATTTGAAAAAAATCTCTTTTTTAACAAATAGGTGGTGATACTGATACAAATCTTATTGGGAGGATTCTCGATCCATCAGTTTCTTGATAATGAGGCCAACACATTCAGAAGCCTCCAAGAAACCCTCAAGAGTTCTGCATCCTCGGCGGTTTCTTGGGTTGGGGAGGCTGGAGGAGTTTATAACAGCGGCCGGAATCTTGTCACTAATGCATTTGTGTTTAGTTTCTGGTAAGCTAGAATTACTTCTACATATCTTCGATTTTTCTTTTGACAAATCTTGTAAAGCAGAATAATGAATGGGGAGCTAAAAACAGGTATTTGGATCAGCTTGGTATGTCAGCAGCTTATGATACCAAAACTTACTGCAGACAGTCATTAATTGGTGGAAACTATGGATTGCTTGACGCTAACAGCTTTGTACCAAATCCAGACTATTACAGGTACATAACAGTGACTTCTTAGCTCCCACAAGATTCTGATTCAGTTGAAAAATTAAGCATAAAAGTTGCAACATTTTTCAAGTGATACAGCTTCAACCCCGGATTTCTTCATTGCAGTGCTCTTCTTTGGCACCAGTTGATGGGAAGAAACGCGTTGTCAACAAGCTTTTCTGGGACGAAAAAGATACGTGCCTATGCACATTGTGCAAAACAATCTGTAAGTTTACACCATGCTTTCATTTGTTGGTAAAGTGTTTTGTCATCCTCTTTTTTGTAAGCTGATACATCTCCATCTTACAGAAAGGGATTACGGTTCTACTAATCAACCTTGACAATAGCACCACAGTTCTGGGAAAAGTTGCCTTCAATGGAACGTTGAGTTTTGAACAAAAGCACACGCATCATCACCGCCACCACCATCATAGATCCAGGACTGCTGTTCCTCAATCTTTAGAGAGTGAGACAGCAAGAGAAGAATATCATCTATCCGCAAAGGATGGTGATTTACACAGCCGAACCATGCTTCTCAATGGTAACATTTTAACTGTAGATTCATCAAAGAACATACCTACCTTGCAGCCTGTATATGTAAATTCCTCGCAACCGATAGTGGTTCGCCCTTCCTCTATTGTATTTGCTCACATACCATATGTTGTCCTCCCTGCTTGCCAGTAGGTGGGTGCCATGGAGCTGCAACTGGTTCCATAGAATGGTTGATGATAAGACATAGAATACAATTCAAATGTACGAGTCATTTTTCGAAAGAATAAAAAAGAAGAGTGTTCAATAAACGATACTTCTTCCCTCTCTTTCTTCTTATCAGGCAGGGAAATCACTACCACGCAATAAAACTGCACGTGTCAGAAGCCCCTAAGGTAGCCTCCTGAAGGTATTAGATATTTGGAGCTTGTAAACACATTTTTCATGGCTGCACAAACACACAGAGTAATGACTGGAAAATTTTAGAAATTAATAAATATGATTAATTAAGGATTTTTTTTTATAACTACACTATTAATTCATAAGAAAGTATAAGTTTAAGTTTCTGTTAAAGCTACAGAAAAATGGTAAGAAATCAATTTGAGGCGAGAAATCTTTAATAACGTTGGGAAATTGACAAGTATAAATTGTAACATAACCACTATTTATAATTATGAATTTTTCTAATTAACACGGATTTAGGAAGTCTTAATAACTATAAGACTTTAGTAGTAAAGTATGAAATATATAGCAAACTAATTAAAAATAATACACTTGTATAATTAAAAATAATTATTCAGTGTGCTAAACTAAGCTTTTATGATTCAACAATTTAATGTATGGGTCAAAGTAGAGGCATTTAAAAGAATCTCAATTAGAAAATCTAAATTGAGATAAATTGATGAAAAGGGAATTTTTGACTTAATATGATTATACAGAACTCTTATATGATGCCAATATAATAATAGAGATCTAAATTATAAGCGATCAATAGCTCAACACCATAATTCAAGAATGCTGAGCTTTTTGCCTATGTATGTAAGATCGATCTCAATTTTTATAAGATCACAAGACATGACAAGAATTTTTTAAGTCATAAGGATTATTACAAATTTAAGAATTCACGATATTGTATATGTGCACACTTAATTATTTACAAGTGTAAATAACTATGTAAAATTAATAATAATAAAAATTATTATTATTATAATAAAAAGCGTTAATGGAGTTCACAAGCATTGCATGAGCTTTTAAGGCAACTAAATATCACGAATAGATTAGTTTCAAATCTATATTACGGTTAAGGAAAGTTCAAAAGCATCCATAGATTGGATGTGGACCTATAAATGACTTTTTACGATAAATAGTTTGGTTTTACCTTCAAAGCACGAATTGTGCTAAGTTCAAGATTTCATTTAAATTGATTTATAGATAGTTAATTTAATTTACAAAAAAATTTAAGTCAATTTAATTTACGAGAAATTTTATAGATTTTGACTATTATTTTTTGTGATAAAATTTGAAGTTTATAATATGAAAATTTTAATGAAAAATATATGTTGTATTTATTAGTTATCATTTTAAAGTTTTAGAATTTAAGAAATGCTATTTTGATCAAGAAATCGTATTATAAGTTTTGATCTAAGTTTTAAATACATAATATTATTTTACAATATATATATTTATATATATGGTGAAAATAATAAATCATTGATTTTGAAGGTAAAAGTGTCAAAGGTTATCACTTCAAAATAAAACCATGAAATCCATAAACTATGAATAAATTCATGGAAATAATTTTATGACAGTATGGAGTTTTAGTAAGATAACAATATACTAAGAAAATTATAATTTATTTAACTATTTTGGAAAGACCAAGAATATTATAGTTTTTAAAGTACGACTATGTTTGCAGAAACTTCAAAATTATAGAACAAATTTGATCAACTTGACACGACACATATTATATTGCAAGGACCTATAGCAGTGTCCATATATACATGTGAAAATAATTAAAAAAAAATTCTTAAACAATCAAAATCAGCTACTCTTTTTCTCTACTTTCTCTCTCCGTCAACTCTGGTGAAGATTTTGATGTCAGTTTTTGACACCTCTCGTACCAATAGACAGATTGCGATGAGTTGCGTCCAAAAGTGTACTGTGCTAACTGTAACTCCCTTAGAGTGGTTTGCAATCGTTGATCAAAGCCACAGGAAACCCACTTTTTTTTTACGTGATTTCTCAGCCATCTTGAGCACTAATTGTCATGATTTTAGTGTCCATAGATTCATATCGACCAAAAAGCCCCGATGGAGCTACCACATCTCCACTGTCAAGCTATCGTTGGATCCGCTGATTACGTGGAGGTGTGGCATACTGCCGATGCCAAAGAACCTGAGGGTGACGACGAGCAAGATGCCTTAACCAATTTCAGTAATCAGCCATTGTAAGATGGAGATTGAAGCAACCTCACCACCGTCGCCATGAGGAACGTCGGAATCATCTTTGCATCCATCGTAGAGGTCAATTAACCAATGGGCACAGCTCAGAGCAACATAGGGAATGCTTTCCTTGGATTAATTTCACGAAACCACGGCCGAAGGACGAGGACGACCTCTGCCATCGTGCGCTCATCGCGAGCCACCTTGTCATGGCAATCTAGACAGCGGTGATGCACACTGCTGGTGTCAATCGACTCAAAAGTCAACGATGACCATGACCTATCTGCCAATTAAGAGTCTCCACCACCAGATATTGGAGATTCACGAAGGCCACTGTCGCCGTCGAGAGCTACTTCAATTCTGTCATTTTCGACAATGTTGAGGAGTGCCACTTGAGGGGAAACATTTAGATGGACACAGGGAATAAAAGTGCTAGGCCAATTTGGCCGAACCATCGCTGGAGAGCCACCACCCATGCCGCCTCTTTTGGTCGAGAAACCCGTGTCCGATCTGCTAGGTTAGAGGCCTAATTAGGTGTAATTGTTTGCTCTAATTAGCTCAGAGGGTCGAGAAACATCACGAACAGAAGCATCGTTGTTGTTCGAGTCGCCTAAAATGTTTCTTCTTAAACGACAGACGTATATAGTATAGAAAGGTTGTCGTATCTACAAGGAGGTAGGTTTTTTGAAAGATTGAAATTTTTTGGTTTAAATTGGCAAAGGATTTTTCAAAACACAACTTAAAAGAAAACAAATATTTTTTTTAGAATTTTAAAATAGATTTTAAAACATAAAATTAAAATGGCGAAGTTTTGAGAATCTCTTGTATGTTTTGCAATTGATATAGAATTTTAACTCTAAATAAACAATTATCTAAAGTATTTGATTTATTATATCTTTTCTCAGTAATTGCGAGCACTTTTATTAATTTTATAAGTCAACCTGGGAGTGACAATAAAGCAAGCTATAATATAGTAAGGGCATTTCTATAAAAGTAACAACATAATCATCTCTCACTAATGATTAAGTGCACTAATTATGAAAATTATAATCGTTGTCACTACAATTATAATTAACATAATTTTAAGATAGAAAAGATAATAACAAATCAAAATTATTATATTTTAATAGAATAAATTTTTACATTAATTTTGGCAGCACTTTGTCTTATAAAATATCTAAAATTGACAATATAACAAGTCATATTATAGTAAAAGATATTCTATAAAATTAAGCATTATTTTATTATTATTAATATTAATTATGCAACATAATTAAATTACATAAAAAATGACTGAATTTATGTAAAATTAGCAGCATAACAACATTAACAATAATTATTAAAATCTTAAAAAATATATTTTATTCCATAAAATATAAGCAATACAAAGCAGACATAAAGTTAAAATTTATATCAACATACTATATATATAAGATTATCTCGCTCCTTTACCAAGCTCTTTAAACTAATATAAGTATTATTTTATTATTTTTAATAGGGTTAAGCAGAAGGCCCCCTAAAGGGCAAGGGTGAAGAATCGGGCTTCAAGGCCTGGTCCTTATAGGCCTCAAAAAGTACTGTTTAGAAAATTTTTAAACATTTTTTAACTGTTTTTCCGTAGAAAATTTGGATCAAAATGATCCTTTTCTTCCTCAAATTTCCACGCAAGATTCCCGTCGTCAGAACGTGTGAAGCGGTTGCAATCTCCTGTAGCGCGGCGGCTGGACGTACGAAACGGACGAGATCTGAAGCGTTGAAGCTGCAATCGGACAGATGAGAGAAGAGAATATAAGGGCCCGGTGGGACCACATGGGACCGTGTCTCATCTTACGAATGGAAAAAGGGATGCACGTGAGACGGCTTGTATGATATCTGACACTGCTGAGATTCGCGGAGCCCACCTGACACGCGTCAGCGCTGACGACCCTATGCGGACGCGTGCAGAATCCAACGATGCAGATTCATCTGGCGGCGCGATCGACGGCTACCATTCCCCACGTGTCCATTTGTAGATGAATTCGAATTTTTAACATTAAGGCGTTTAATGTCTGATTTTACTTATTTTGGTGTCGTTTTGTTTTATTTTTTGTTATATTTTAAATCTAAAAATAAAAAATTAAAATAAATTAATTATTTTCAAACATATTATTTACAAAAAAATTAAAAATATTTATTTTACAATAAAACACACAAAATTAATTACAAGCTTATAAAGTTTTTAATCTCTTTTGATTTGACACAGATATAATTTTTAAGATTTAAAAATATTTTCAAAAATAACTAAAAATATAATAAAACATATTTATAAACTCAAAACACATTATCAAATACATTAAGACTCAAAATAAAATAACTGCTTATCATTTTTATGGTTTTGACTATTTCCAGTCTAAATACATATTCAACACACCGACACGACTTTAAAAATTATCAAAAATATTATTAAACAAAAAACACATTAAAAACACGTTTTTAAACACATCTTCACACTAAGACACTAAAATACTAATTAGTATAAAACTGCTATTAATTATAGGATTTAATGAGAAAAAAAGTATAAATAAATTATTTTATCCTTTGAAAATGTATACTTTTACAGTCTCATCAGCAGGGCTCGACGAACTTTGGGTTTTGTAATCCGGACCTCCAATAAATGATCTGATACTACTTCCTAACTCGTTTCGATGTCTCGAACATGATGATGCCATTGTTTGAGCTAATTCCACTCTGTTAGAAATCGTATGGTACCAGGTGTACGCGGATCGAGGCGACACAAACCTGAGTAACAGAGTTCATAAAGATATTCCTTGAAATTATAAATCTCCAAGAAGTATTTTAGCCACTCACAGTCCTTCTAGGACCATTATCAAGGAGGCTACTTAGGCTGTAGAATAAGCGAGATATAACTAGACCTGCTTAGCTCGGAATCCAGGTAAGTAAGATCTCGCCTACAGTATGAACAGTTTTGAAGTAAAATGTTTTACATATTTTCATAAAAAATTATGAAGTGCATGATCAGTAATATGTTATGCCATGCTATGTATGTTATGATGTGTTATGCTAAGTCATGATATGCTATATTGTGTCATGTAATGAGTATGATTTGTTAAATTAAAGTCATGCCAAGTATTATTATATTATGATTATGTCATGTGTAGTAAGTAAGGTATATTGAATTAAATTATACTGTCTACTCACCTTTAGTTAAACAAGTTTATGATTTACAATTTACCATTTCGTGATGTTATATAGTAACATGTCATACTATATACACATAATAAGTTAAGTGAAATAAATAAGACAAGATAAATTAAGGGTGTCGTACCAACCTCTCGGTCTATGTGTATGCATTATTTACAGTTCAGTTTAAGATCTTGGAGTCGTTGAGCACCTCGCGCAGAGTGTCGCGTGCAACTGGTACTAATACCTGGGCCCATTTAGTAAGATAAGTTAGAGCTTAATTAATTAAGCATAAAACAAGTTGATAAGTAAGCATAAAATGTTCATGCATGATTTCATGAAATGTTTCAAATATGTTTTACGAGTCTAATTTCCTACTTGTTGAGCAAAAGCACATTTAAGTATATTCATGTTGTAGGTAAAGAACCAGTTAGCAACATTTGATGGACAATGATGTGTATCGGACAAACGGTGAAGATTGGAATGGATACTGCTTATGCAAAAATAATATGTTTCTGCATTTTAAGTTTATGAAATTTTATGCATTTTTAGTTTGCGAAATTCTATGTATTTTTAGTTTACAAAATTTTATGTACTTTTAATTTATGAAATTTTTTACATTTTTATTTTACAAAATTATGTATGTATCAATAAGTAATTGAAAGTATGTAAGTAAGGTTTAGAAATTGAGGTTGTAAGAAAGGTTTTAGTATTCTAAAATGTTGCAACAAAAATTGCAACAAATATACGAAAAATTCAAATAAAAAGTTATAGCGTTTAATTTTAGAAATGTTTTTAAAAGTTTATTTTTAATTAAAAAGAGTTTAAAAAGAGATAGTTTTAAGTACTTATTTTTATGTTTTAAAAGAAAATATTTTAATTTAGAAATGTTTTAAATTAGAAACATGTCATAATTTAAATTAAGAAATGTAATAAAAAAAGGTATTACAAAACTATTATTATTACGTCTTAAGAAATTATTGTGATGGCAGAGTTAAAAAAATAGGTCTTTGGGAATTATTATTATTTTAAAATGTAATTATTTTTATTACGTTATTACTATATCTTAAGTTAGTATTTCTTTCCAAGAAATATTTTATGAAACCTATTAAGGTTTCTTTTTAGAAAAAAAAAATATTTCACAATTTAAAGTATGTTTAAGTTCATTACGTAGATAAGTAACAACTATATAAGTAGGTTGGTTCCCACACACACTTTCATAGACGGAGAATTCTTAGAAATTGCTATACAATATGATATTTCATACATTTTTAATACATCAGTTTGGTGGTTGCACTTGAACAAAACTCACCGAACATGGCAAAGACAGCACAATAAGATGATGTGTCATTCAGAAAGTGAAAGTTTGTTTATATCTTTGTGCTTTCTGTGTGAATTTACAAAAGGAAATCTTGAAAGAGAAATGATTTCCCTGATAATATAGAATTGACTATTACATCCAAAAAAAATTATCCTATTGGTAAACTACACTCGAGAGACTCAAACCTTAGCAAAAAAATAAGACTAGTCTCTCTTGGAAAAGCTTTGAGGCTTACTGCTGGCAAAAACCAGCCAAACAACGGTCCCAGTCAAGTAGAAGAATATTGACGGTGCAAACAACTGATAGCTGCAAATTATAAATTAGAATAATTTGAGAAGAAAGTTATGCGGACAGTAATATAAGAAGTCCAAAGAGAAATAAAAGTAAAAGAACGGCTACTTACGCTCCATGAATGAGTTAAATCTAAAAGGTAGCCAGTAAGTGCAACACCTACTATGCCAGGAACCGCCCCAACCGTGTTGGTAATGCCCTGCATGAAAGGTTTTGATTAAAAACTAATAATACATTTCACAGCTAAATCATAGAAGGAAAAGATTTCATTTTAAGACTAAAAGCTGGGCACACTGCAAACGCCGCTGGGCTTTGTCCTTCATGTTCAGAAGAATCTGGGGGTGATTGCAATGCCGGATAGAACAAAAAGTTAATAAAAGACCAAAACTCATATTAACTATTTATTTCTTTAAGAATTTTTAGAACTCCAAAATAGTGCTGATAGCTTTATAAGGATATAATATTATGATCTGGAGATGCATTGATAGTGATGGAGGCAAGTCTAGTCTCATGATGGACAGATGGAGAATGTTTTGGCCAATTTTGAAATAAGGAAAGGCAAAGATTAAAAAAAAAAAGAAAAAGAAAAAGAAGAGCTCCCCAATGGTTTGGACTGCTCAAATGCACATTTCAGGAGAAACAACAGTTCTCCATTTGTATTCCTTCCCAAGACTTTCCAATTTGTCAAGAGTATATAGCAAAAGCAGATTACGTTAGTGGCCCATATCCTGATAGAGAAAATGTTTTGAAGAAATCATATTATCTACTAACTGAAGAATAAGTTTGAGGGGACTATGACTAATCTATCTCGCCTAATGACTATGTCATCAAATACTAAATGGAAACTTCCAGCACGTCAATCAACAAGGTTTTAAAATTCACATACCAAAAGTATACTTGCGTATTCAGGTGACATATCTTGATGAGTACAATAAAGTCCTGTGGAGATTTAAGTTTGCAGTAAGAATTGAGAGATAAGATGGTAAAAGTATCCATTATCTTCCGAATCACAGAACTACTTTTAGAATTGTTTTGCACCTGACAAGGCAAAGCTTGAAAGTGCCAAACCACAAGAGAGAATCCCCACAACCTCCCAAGGAGGCAATCCCAGATCCACAGAACAAAGAGCCATGCAAACTGCAGGTGACAAAAAGGCAATTGTTTGGCATATCTTTCGCACCTGCAAGAATGACATTGAATATTCAACAAAGAAACTTGACAACAGCTTATGAATTAGTTTGTATCTATTTCAGTAAGTATAGCATGTCTGTGTTTATGTGCTCTAGATGAAATTCCAAGACATGAAAATAAAAATAAAACAATATTCTTACAAAGTGACACTAAATTTATGACATCTACAAGCTAATTATACAAGATTCCTCGGAGACTTGAAAAAAGGTAAATTAATTACACATTTATTATCATAATGAGTTATTTCTGGTTCCATCACAAACAAAATATTAGTTCACAAATTCTCCTTACCGTGGTGGTTTCAACGCCATTTGCAATCAAGTTGTCAGCAATCTGTGCCGCAATGTTAGTCACAAAAACTGATGCCAAGGGAGGAAGAATGGAAACCTGAAACATGTACATGGGCCTTGCAATTTAACAAACGGATATCTGAATCCATGTAACATAAGCTAAGACAGTGGAATATGGTTATTGAGATTATCATTCACCTAAAATTAACGTTATCTTTTTATTGTGCCTGTTTTTATCATGCCTGCATCCGTGAGGCGTCCATCCTATTGAAGTAGATTTCAAGCCTAACAAGTTTCTAAGTGGCAGAAGCAGTCTCATCTTAGTTTCACAAAAAGTTCCCCAACTAAATATACAAAAATATAAGTTCATATAAAAAGAAATATGTATTATAAAAGGGTGTAAATAAAATATCTAAGTTATTTTACACGAACCTCATTAAAAATGTCATGAATGACGTATGAGATTATGGAAATGAAATTTTTCATACATCACGATTCTTTCTATTCCATAACATGACTGTGGTACAGTCTGATTTGCGTAAATCCTAAGGCAGGAATTTTGAAAGTCTAGAATAATGGGTAAGAAAAACTTGATTTAAAGAGAAGAAGAAGAAGAAGAAGAAGAATGGGTAAAAAAAACTTAATTGAAAGAAAAAGAAGAAGAAGAAAGATAAACACAGCTTTTGGCTTACCCACGCAGCTTCTGTCAAATTCAGGTTCAGCTCCTCACTGCACACATGTTAAATGAAAATCAACTTCCGATTGAAATGTTCATAACAAAAGGAAATCATGTATTTGTTGCAAGCGTAAGGAATAAAATCAATCTTTTCTTGGTAGATTTTCTAATATATTCCTGATTGGTATTGATGGTTCCTAAGTTACATATGATAAGCTGGTGACAATTGAAATGCAATAATGTATTTCTTGTATTGAAGTCCTGAAGATACAAGCAGTTAAATGTCCACTGACAAAACGAAGTAGAGACACTAAAAAACTAAAAATAAAATCATAGACGATGGTAAACAGCATTACTAAAAATATATGTGTGAGAGAGAGAGAGAAGAGAAGAAGAAGAGAGAGCTACTGCCATATCAAACTCTATTTCAATTTTTCACTGAACGTAGTGTTGAAAAATACCTAAAATAAGTAGGAATCCAAGACAGGCAAGTATAATGACCCCAACTTCCACAAAAATGAGCATATATCATAGCCCATACTGCTGGAGTTTGGAAAAATGCCTTCCATGGTACATCCTATCAGTACAAAAGCAAGTAAGAAAACCAAGCCAACAATAATAGCCAACCAAAATTGTGGAAGTATCTACTCTAAAGGTTAACTCAAAATATTTCTGTAATTTAGTTATTTACTAAAAAAGCTGTTAAAACCAATCTAGATTCTAGACAATTAAGTATCATCATTTTTTATTCCGTCATCAATGACAAGGCTTTCCTGCATACTCCTTATTACAGCTTTAGCGAAGCAATTAACAAGTCCACACACTTTGAGCGTCCCCATATCACCCCCAATGCACTCGGCAAACATGTGGCATACCTTCAGTGAATCAGCCAACTCTTCCAAGGAATTATTCAACTGTTTTGTTCATGTGTATGGTCTGGCTACCTGTTATATTACCAGGGAAAACTTTAGTTCTCAGCAGAGACATTTAAATTTGAGAAATTATAACACATAATAGTAGAAGTTTTTATCAAACAACATTCATTGTCTTGCTAATCTGATCAGTATTCATCAGAACATGTAACTATTCTTAATCGTACTCAGTGGTCAAAGCCATAACATTAATCCTGTGAACATAAATGACAAAATAATGAGCTCAGATGTCTTAAAAAACGATAATAGTACAGGCATTCCTTGCTCACATGAGATGGATTCAGCAGCCAATAAAGATTTTCCTTCTTTGAGAAACTGAAACCCCAGGTACCTTCAAGAATATATTGCCAAAGATGAGAATAAGTTGCACTTAAATTAAAAGAAATTTTCCTTCTACTCATTGAGTGGGTACCATTGCAATAGGTTAGAAAGGATCATGCATAATAAAATAAACAATAATGATAATTTTTTTCAATGACCAACAAAACTAATTTTTTCCCTCAACACTTTAAAGTAGAAAACACTAAAGAGGTTCTGCACACTAAATTAGAAGCAGTTAGGCACATTCAATAAGTAAAGAGATGGATCTTACCAGCCTAACCCCAAAAGGCCAAATATATAAAAAACAGACTCCCAACCAAGATTTTGAATCAGGGGAGGGGCCAAGAGAAGCCTGCAAGTGTTTCAGATATTAGGAATTAAAATAACCAAATTCAATCATTCATGCAAATATCAAGGGATAAAAGGCCCAAGAAATATACATTTGATGACTCTACCAAAACCTAATGTCAAATATTGAATTTTTATGTTCAGATGGTATATTTGTCCAGATGCACAAGAGGCCAAATAAAATCATTCATTTGTAGATTTTTGTTGAGCTTATTTTAAAAGAAAAAAGCCACGAATCCCATCAAAAATTTTAAAAGATTTAATGCCAACAAAAATGATTGAAGAAGATTTAAAAAATGTGTACGAAAGTTGATATAAGAAAGAAAAATGAAATATAAAACAAATACAGATTTTGCTTTGATAACTCTCTAAGCACCTAAATAATTTCCCTTGCAAGATATGTGAAAAAAAAAAAGGTTCCGAAAACCCTGTTCTTAGTTCACCAAGAGAACTTATTTGCAGATAAATTATAAGTCCAGCAAGGTTGATACCACCACCATTATGGCTATGGTCAAATCATAACAAGTAAAAAGCAGTTAATTTGTATAATAATCAGTCCTTTTCTATCTAAATATGGTTCAATATAATTAGCACGTTTCTATCCAAATATGGTTCAATATAAGACATACCCAGCAACACTTCCTACACTCAAACCACCAAAAACAAATGCTACAGCCCGTGAGCGCTCCTCCAAAGGTATTGATCTGCATGAGATTTTGGTTCTTTGGTAAGAAATAACCCATATGGATAGACAGGGATACTTGGAGGTAAAACTACATTACATTGACAATAACAATACACAAAATAAAGCACAAATTTGAAATGACATGTGCAAAGGAGAATTAAGATGAATAATAGATATATGGTACTTCCATAGACTATATATGAGACTATCATGCTTTTAGAGTAAAATCAATGTCATACATGCCTGGCAATTAGATCAGTTGCGGCAGATGGAGAAACCCCTTCTCCTATTCCTACCTAACACATAAAAGAGAAAATGAGGGCGCGATAAGTAGTGACAATATCCATTTAATCAACTCAAAGAACAAGATTAACCTTTCTCTCCCTCTCTCCCTCCAATGGTCAGTAACAAATTTGATCATTTCAGGACTACCAAATGTTTGTGCAGTAAATTAACTCATTACATCAAAAAGTTATCAGACCTAAGAAAATCGTATTAATAACAAGGTAGGAGGTGGAAATTTACCAAAATTCTTGACAATATTAAGCCGGGCATATATCCAGCAAGAACAGGAACGAGCGCCGTAGACAGTGACCAAGTCAACACTCCAATCTCAAGAACTTTTCTGCATTAAAAAAAAAAAAGAATTGACAGTTGAAAATGACTTAATACGTATATGACGCACCACACTACCTTAGCCCAAAAAAACGAACGGCGCATACTATATTTTATAATCACCAATGAGTCTAATGATTAAAGAACATGACTCTCAGCACCATGTAGCCATCGCTGACTAAGGGTAACATCAATTTAACGTGTTTATGCATTGCCACAGTCATCAAGGCTACCAGTAAACATTTTACTTTTAGCTGCATTATGAACTCAGTTTAACTAAAACAAAAACTACTAAAACTACTCCTTGATTCTCTAATTGAATCAAAATAGAAGCAACACTTCAAAACTGAACACAAGTCACCCAGTTTTCTAGTATCAGCTGCACATTTACAATAAACATCTGAAGTGTTAAATAAGCAAACCTCCCGCCAAATATCTTGGCAAGCCACCCGCCTGGCAACTGACTCAAAGCATAGCCCCAAAAGAACGATGACTGCACCAATCCAGCCACTGACGAACTCCAGTGAAACTGATGTGACATCGGAATTACGGCAACACTCAAATTCACCTGCCAATCAACCAAAAAAAAAACACCTTCTTCACTATACAGAAGCCGTTAACTAGCTAAATTAACTAACATAGATCATCAGTTCCCAAATTTTATCAAAACAAGGACGAAAAATGCATATAATTATCACAAAAACAGAACTCCAAATAGCACAAAATTGAGACGATATTTCGAAGTAACTATACCTTATCCATGTTGCAGATAACAAACGCAAGTGAAGTAGTGCCGATAAGCTTATATCTCTCAGGAAGGTTCTTCCATGGAGGCCAATTCCAAGTGAACTCCCCTTCCTCCGACTGATTCTCAGTGCCAAACTCGACCTCGGGACCCGAAACCTGAATCCCGTTAATGACTCCATCGATTCTCTGGCTGTCTTTGGCCTTCTGCGTCTCCTTGACGCTGCACAAAACCCTAACTCTCGACCGGTCCTTGGGAGGAAACAAACGCAGTCGAGGGGGTCCGGCCGAGGAATCGAAGAGCGTGCTCGGGGACGACCGCGGGTTGTGGTGGGAGAGGAAAAACAAGTTCTCGGCTTTAATTGCGAGCCTCTCCATGGCAAGGAGACGGGATTGGTTGGTGAGAAAATGAAACCGTTGGTCGCGAGAAAGAGGAAGTTGAAAGAGTGTTGTTTTATATATTACAAGACTGGAAGTGGCGTGTGGAGAGAAAAAGAGCACTTTGAGGCGGCCACGGCACAGGTGTTTTTGTGGCCATGGATTTGTTTGAATTCAGGTGCACTAAATGTTCAATCTGTTGGTGACCGTTTACAGATATTTAGGCTGTATGCTACACAACTTTTACTAGATTGGTTTACGCCTCGACCCAAAGACTATTTGAAAATACATCACAATAATGTAACTAAAATTTAACATTCTGATTAATATCTTCTCAATTAGATCTTGATAGATGTTATGTTTATATGGTAGATGGTTCATTTATAATTAGAAAACAGATTTTGTTATGTTGCTAAACGGAACATTTATTGCATAAATATATTATTCACTAGTCAAACAGCTTGAATATTACAAGTAAATGTCACATTTATATGGTAAATGACCTATTTTATAACTTATACGTGATATTTACTTGTTCTTATTTATAAGTCAAATAGATTGAATATTATTGGCAAATGTTATATTTATATGGTAAATGATTCATTTACGATTGAAGAAAAAAGAAAGTGGTACTGTGTACATGAAACATTTTACTACAAGAATGTGAATAGAACATTAAGGATATATTTAGTATTTTTAAATATAGTATGATGATGTGCTATGACATTTTCTATAATTAGTTTTTATGTGGTACAAACCAATTCAAGTATTTTTGTGGCATATATATAAAGAGCCCAACTGTTTATTTTTAAAAATACTTATTACCAAAAAATTCATAAAAGTCCTTTAAAAAAAAGTTCTAAAAAAAGGTTTTTTTTTTTTTTTTTTGAGTAAATTGCTTTAATAGTCGTTGATCTATTTCAAAGGTTGCTATTAAGTCCTGGTTCTTTTTTAGCTAAAACGTCCTCGAACTTACAAAAACAGTGCAAAAAGACCAACTTGATCTAACCCACTCTACGGCATGGTCTAATATGGAGCAACAACACCGCCATAACATCCTTGATGATGACAGTAAAATCATCAAGCCTAGCTCCATTGATGATGACACATCATTTCCATGACGTGTTCATACACACCTTTGATACTGGTGAGTCTTAAGGATAAAAACTTCATTATTAGGGTGCTAATAAGTGCCTTATCTAATGTTGCAAATTGCTTATCAATGGCTTTCAGCAATGCCTTGACATTCTTATATTGATCAACAGAACCTCTAATACTAGCAGATATATAGGTCATTGTGAACATTATATTGAGGCGATTAGATCGCTCCTAATGTTCATAAAAATCCTTTTCATCTGAAATGCTAGTGTTAGTAATAGCACGTTCGTATTTCCTAATAGCATAGTCTATGTCCATCCACTCAATATGAAGAAGAATTCTCTATTTCCATATT
The DNA here is from genome assembly GCA_025403435.1 of Artocarpus heterophyllus. Taxonomy (NCBI): domain Eukaryota; kingdom Viridiplantae; phylum Streptophyta; class Magnoliopsida; order Rosales; family Moraceae; genus Artocarpus; species Artocarpus heterophyllus. The sequence goes on along the minus strand of CM046331.1, from coordinate 20,597,973 downwards.
TTATAATTATCCCCTCTAAGTTCGGGAATTCACATTTAATATCAAAGCATTTCGTAGGTTGTAAGGCTGCATAAAAATTACATGCTTACATTGCATAATTTTTGAGACTAATAAACATATATCATGTTTTACCAATATAAATCATGTTTTAAAAATATGAATCTAGTGACATAAAACTAACCTATGGGCTAAAGTTCTAATTCAATTAGATTCATCTAATGTTATGATAAAACTGTCAAATTATGTTTATTTTCTTAATTCTTGTGGGTAAATTAAGAAATATAATTTGATATTCTATCCTAATTAACCATAGAAATATAATAAAAATTCTTGTAGGATAAAATTTATTATATCAATTATGATTAATCAAAACAAATATCATTTCCTAAATGTGATCCTAAATTACTTAATATATAATATTATATAATTAAAGTTGCAGTGGCTAAACTCTAATTAATTAAAATTATATGGATCACTAGACATTTATTGTAAAAATTTTTTCATAAATAAATTGTATCTAACTTAAAGCAATATAAATAATATGAACAAAAACCAATAATTTATGTATAATATTCTTTATGCATAAAATAAAATTATACATACAAATAACATACTCCAGTACATAAATATACAAAATTTTAATATACTAAATCATAAATCATGCATGATGAATAATATATGCACATAAAGATATAAAATTATGTCCACACAAAATATATAATATTCATAACAAATACAAAAGATTATAAATATATAAATTATTAATCTTTTCATAAATTATACAAAATATGAAATTCATAAAAATATCAAAATTATGGATATTATGAAAATTTCATAAAATATTAAAATCAGTAAATTTTATGAAAAATTTCCCAAAATATTCAATTATTAAATCTGAAAAATACCCATAATAATTTTTTTTTATTCTTTTGCCCATAAAAATGACATGTTGCTTTAGGCATTAAGGTCCAAAACAACTTGTTGTTACGCATCCCAGTGAGCTGAAACAACATGTCGTTTTTGGGCATTATGCTCAAAACAACTCGTTGTTTTCTCCTTTAGAAAACTATTCTCAACCCTTAAAATGACATGCCGTTTTTGCAAAGGGAGGAGCAAAATGACGTGTCATTTCTAGTGGTCTTCAACCTCCAAAATGGGTCGTTTTAACCCATCTGACCGGTTTTAGACCCAGTATGAAACTCGACGGTTTCTTCATGCTTTGGACACTGCTTTTGACGTTTCAAATCACAAAAATATTAGAAATCCAATATCTTAATAATTTTTAATCTTAGTTTCTATCAAAACGTCCAAAATCTATTTACCCGAAATTTAAAAAAAAAAATCTTACATAATATTCAAAAACTGAGTATTATTACAAATTATCAAAACACAAGGTATAGAGGTAAACAACAGCTCTGATGCCAACTGTTAGACTTAATATGATCTAAATATGCAATAAACAATAGGCATACAAGATCAAATATGCCGAAACATGAAAATCGACTGCCTCCCGCCATTGTTGTGATTGTGCAGTTCCAACCTTGAAGTTGCTACCTTCTCCGGTTTTGAGAGCTTGAATTCTCCTGTTTGGGAGCCTCCAGTTTCTTATCAAACTCAGCCAATGTTGGTGTACAAAGAAATTAAGAGCGAGTGGAACCAGTGGCCCAAATTCTCATCTCTGTATATACTATGGCCATCTCATAATATTCAGCTAGAGGCCAAAAATAATGAATGGGCCACTTATGTGAGTGGACTCAGTGCTTGCAGCACTAGTATAAACAATATAAACAATATAATCAGTGCTAATAATGCACTGAGCACTAACAAAAGAGACTTGAAAGAACCATTTTTTTTTTCCTCCAAAAGTTAGTAGTCACAAAATTTAAAAGTACACAGTCAGTGCAAACTCAGACATACATTCCAAAACGTACCATAAATAGAGGCCAAAATAGAGTGTCAGAAAAGTGAAACGTACCATAAATAGAGGCAACAACGCAAGAAGAAGATGAGAGCAAACACAACCTTCTTTTCGCATAATTTCAATGGCAATGAATTCATGAAGAATACATATTTCAACGTGCAAAACCAAGGTTGAGTCCACCAAAACATTTAAAAAAAAAAAATTAACAAGACTGGAAAACTTATCAATACACTTGGCTTTTAAAGGCTAATCAGTTACAAAACCAAGCAATTTCTCACAAAATAGTCACTTTTTTTTTTTCGTGATGTATATATATAAGGCAAAGACCACGATCAAATGGAGGCGGAGGGGACGGGAAGAGGGGAGATTTAGAAGACGGTGACATCGATTGGGCGATTGGGCGACAACAGAGAGGAACAGGATGATTGGGAAAAGACTGCACGAGGAAAAGAGAGAGAAAACCGGATGCAATGCCAATTTTTTCAAAAGATTAAAAGGGCAGCCTAATATTAGGTGACGATTTTTTAAAAACCGTCGTCTAAAGTAAAACAGTAAAGGAGGGTGTTTCTAAACTGTCGTACAGATTTTCGAAAGACGGAGTTCTCCAAGCCACCCTTTTAAGACACAAATATAATAATGGTTTTATAAAAACCATCGTCTTTTAGGTGTTGTCTAAATTATATTTTATAGTAGTGACTGTAACCATATGATAGCTTTACACCTTAGCTTACTTTTTTTAATTACTGTAACATGTGAAAGCTTTACATTGTAGCAACTAAAAGTTTAGTTAGAACTGATTTTGTCAAAGACCCTAAATCCTCCTTTCTATTTTCATAAAATATAATCTAAACTTTTATTAAGTTTGACAGCTTAATAAAAGTTTAATTACATAAATAACCTTATCTAAAACTGTTAAGAGTGAGTTTTGTGCTTTTGACAAAATAAATGATAAGAAATTAACAGTCCTTTCGTTAGATTTTAAATCTTTGAACTAAAAATTATAACATGCAAATGCTTTACATGTAGCTTATTCTTTTAATCATTGTAGCATATGAAAGCTTTATACTATAACAGTCATAAATTTTGGTTAAAACTGATTTTGTCATACACCTTTTAAAAAGGTTAACAAATCCATCTTTAATTACAACTCCTCCCTTTAATCTCCAATAAATGAAAAAAACATTTTCTTATTAATTAGTAAGAAATAGATTCTATTTAAAAAAGGATAAAATTTATGATAAGACATACGAATATCCTCGTCAAAAATTCGTAAGGTAAAAAATATACATCCTATCACAAGAACTCATAGAGAGTACGAAAGTATTTTGCTTGTTTGGTGTCAAGAGCATGTTTTAACAAGGCACTGCAAGAGCAAGACCGCAATATTTAAAAATGGAATATTCCTAAACAGAGAAAGTGGAATACACCATTTCAATCGCTTCCAAACAAAAAAAAAAAATCCCATTTCAACCAAACATATAAGGGTGTCTGATAGGGTGGTTAGACCCGTTTATTATAACTGTTTTTATTATAGCATGTAAAAACTTGATACTGTAGCAATTTTTTTTTGTTACTCTAATATGAGAGAGCTTTATATTGTTCATAACTAAAAAAGTGGCGTAGGCCCCACCGCTAAACACCATGAAAGATTTTTAGATTGTTTGGTAAGACAGTTAGAATCATTAGTTAGATTGTTTTGTAACTAAAAAAGTAGTGTAGACCTCATTGCTAAACACCATGAAAGATTTTTAAATTATTTGGCAAGACAGTTAGAATCATTAATTAAAACTGTTTTTATTATAATATATGATAATTTTATATTATAATATTTTTTTATTGTTATTGTTGTATATTAAAACTTTATATTATTTATAGTAAAAAAAATGGTGTAAATTATAGTCCAAACCAACTTATTAAACGGGCTATTTGTCTCTCATCCCAAGTACTGGAAGTGCTGGCGCCAAGCATAATTAAGATAGATTGTAACAAACAGACGGAGACAGTAGGGCTCGGAATTTTAGAAGCGATTGCCCTTCTCATCATGATTCATGTGATTGATGAATTTTTAAGAAGAGAAACAAAAAGAAAAAGAAAAAAACACTGTTGAGTCCATGACTTTTAAAAAATTGCAACCTCTGGCAAACAATACAAAGGTGAGCTACATATGCAGCTCTTACGTTAAAACATCCAATCCAACATTTAGTACGTGACGTTTGACAATAATATTAAATTCTACATGCTAACAAAGAAAATAGGTCCTACAACATATTAGTTATGACGTTTAACAAGTCATGGCCTTCATCATATATATATTTTTTAGAAAACTAGGGAGAAAGAGACGTGAAAGAACCATTTTTTCTATTTTTTATTTCCCAAAAGTGGGTAGTTGCAAAATTTAAAAGTACACTGTCGGGGCAAACTTAGGAGGTTGTTTGACAGTGATAAGAATCACTTAATTTTTACCACAATTTCAGTTATAAATAATGTAAAGCTCTCATATGCTACAGTAATAATAAAAAAATATGCTAAAGTATAAAACTCTCATATGCTACAATAAAAGTGATTCTCACTACTGATTCTCACCACCATTCTAAACACCCTATTAGACATATATTCGACGATAGTGTCGGGAAAGTGAAACGTGCCAGGTGGGCCCTACCTGGTGGGTCCTCACCGGATGGGGCCCACCCTATTGAGAGGGCCGCGCCATAGGCCGGTGGGAAAAAAAAGTTTTCTTAAATTGAAGCAACAATGTAGGGACCCACCAGGTGAGACCCACCCCACTGAGAGGGCGGGGCCACAGCCTGGTGGGAAAGAAAAAAAGTTTTCCTAAATTGAGGCAACAATGCACGAGGAAGATGAGAACAAACATAGCCTTCTTTTCACATAATTTCAAAGGCAATTAATTCATGAAGAATACATATCTCAACGTGGAAACCGAGGTTGAGTCCACCAAAACATTAAAAAAAAAAAAAAAAAAAAACACTAACAAGACTGGAAAAACTTATCAATACACCTGACTTTTAAAGGCTAATCAGTTACAAAACCAAGCAAAGTTCTCACAAAATTGGTCACTTTTTTTTTTTGGAGTATATATATATGAGGGAAAGACCAAGATCAAATGGATTCCAATACTTGCCAAGGAAAATTGAGAGCTAAAACAATGGCTGGCTTGGTTCTTCCTATTGAGGAGGTGTGTGAAGGAATAGCCATCAATGGAAATGACCCAACACAGGAATTCTTTGTGAAGGAAAGTGCTTTTGGGTCTGTGGATTCCTCTCCTCCGGTGATTCCGATTCCGGTCATTGATTTGAGTCTGCTCTCTTCAGACAGTGAACTGGAGAAACTCAAATCAGCTCTCACCTCATGGGGTTGCTTCCAGGTTTTGAATTTTATTTTTTAAGACCTATTATGTGGTGGGATTTTTGATAATCCACCAAATTGTTTTTTTTTTAATTATTATTTTGTGTGTGTGGAAAATTAAGGAAGTCTTCACATGTTTTTTAATTTTTCCCCCTTTTTTTCCCTGGTTTTCTAATTATTTATTTTGATTAGTGAAGTGAGGGCTATCACTATTCTGTTTGGAATTGATCATTTTTGGAGGGCATTTGATAATCCTTCAAATGGTTAAGGCTTTTTTTATTTTGGTTGGAAACTTGAGGGAAAATGAAACTTCAAAAATAAATCTGCACATGTTATTTTCATTTTTTTTTCAAATAAAGAAAAAAAAGTGAAATGGTATTCATATTGAAGAAGGCATAAGGTTTCTCTGTCATCTGTGATGGTGGGATTTTGATAATCCTCCAAATTGGGTTAACCCTTTTTTTTTTTGGTTGGAAAAATTAAGGTAAAATTAAAGTTGAAGACTTCCTTCAAATATTGAGCAAGCAATTCTTCACATGTTATTTTCATTCATTAATTGACAAATAAAGAAAAAAATTGAATTGACAGCGATATCAAACATATCAAACAAGGCCTAAGATTTGTCTGCCTTCGATTTCAGGCAATAGGTCATGGGATTTCTAGCTCATTTCTTGACAAGGTGCGTGAAGTGGGGAAGGAATTCTTTCAACTTCCAATGGAAGAAAAGCAAAAGTGCCTTAGAGCAGCTTGTGACGGTGAAGGCTTTGGGAGTGATGTTGTCGTCTCAAAACAGCAAATTCTTGACTGGTGCAATCGCCTTTTTCTCATGGTATTACCAGAAGATAAAAGAAGGCTCAATCTTTGGCCGGAAAATCCCAATGATTTTGGGTAATATAAATATTTCCTCTCTTCCCCTATGAGTTGTTTTTTGTTTTCACTTACCATATAATTCTCATTTTCAGGGCTTTCTATGGTAGGGTATTTCTACTGATGGTATATGTTTCTGAACTTAAATTTAAACAAAATCATGTTAAATAAAAAATATATGCAGAATTGACAGAACTTGATGATGATTTGATGGTTCAAAACAATGGTCTTTTAGTTGGGTATTTTCAAACCCCACCGAAAACATTTTTATTTTTATTTTTTATTTTTTTTTCAAAAACTATAATACTATGTGGCAATGTGGCATTGGGTTTTCTGGGTATTAAAATTTTTGGTTGATTTTTGTTGTAGGGAGACTTTGATCGAATATACAATGAAAGTAAGATCAGTAATGGATGTTGTCTTTAAGGCAGCTGCAAAGTCACTGAAATTGGAAGAGAATGTGTTCAAGAAGCATTTTGGAGAAAAATCAGTAATGCAAGCAAGATTCAACTATTATCCACCTTGCCCAAGATCTGACATGGTTCTTGGCCTTAAACCTCACTCGGACAAATCAGGAGTGACTGTTCTCTTGCAAGACCAAGAAGTTGAAGGCCTACAAATTTTCAAAGACAAACAATGGTTCAGAGTTCCCACCATTCCTCACGCCCTTATCGTCAATCTGGGTGACCAAATGGAGGTGAGATTCGTACTCTAGTTTACACAAGAACTCAACTAGATTTCTTTGTCCAAATTTTCTAAGTCTTTACTAGAACACAATGACAATAGAAAAGGTACATATGGGAACATGAAAAAGCAATGTAACATGTGAGTTTTCTAATGAGAAATTCTTCCAAAACTGATATTTTAACCATGTGTTGCTAAGTTAGTCACGGGACTCGCAGATTATGACGGAGGAAACTGCAAAATATGTGAGTCCTAATCGAGTTTTTTTGTTCCTAATCAAGTTTTCGAGTGTGTTTGCAGATAATGACTAATGGTGTAATGAAGAGCCCAGTACACAGAGTGACAACAAACCCAGAAAAGACGAGGGTGTCGGTAGCCATGCTTATTGAACCAGATCCTGATGAAGAAATTGGACCAGTGGATGGCTTGGTGGATGAAGAAAGGCCAAAGCTTTACAAAACAGTGAAAAATTATGGTCATTTTAACTATGTCTGTTTTCAGAAAGGGGTTGCAGCTATTGACGCAGTAAAAATTTAACCGTCTGTCTCTCCTCCAGAAGAATGTTGATGTCAAATAAAAAAAAAAAGAAAAAAGAAAACACAGACTCTAATTTAGAGTCACTTAAATAATAGCATTATGCTGGTAGAACTGCCTTATGAAGATCAGATATTGTTACAAATGATATCAGGACTGTGCTTTTCTTCTATATTTTCTCTGTTTTGTTTCCAGAAAATTGATTAATGCTTTCAATAGTTGCTGATATTTTATGGGCCTATGCCCTGTTACTTCGACAGTTGAATGAAATTGAAGTTAAACCAGGTCATTTGTTTTTATCTTGTGGGCACCTAAGCCCAATTATAGGGTAATTTTTTTTTTTTAGATTTTTCTATTTTGTATTTTGTTGTTTGATTGTTGCTTATGGAACAGCATTCCATAGCTGTATGGCAGAAATGTTTCCAAGTTAGTGACATTTTGGTCTTTCTAACGTTTTACAAGATAATTATTGGAAGATCATTATAAAATAATATTAAATAATAAAAAAGAAAGTAATGATTTTAATGAATTTTTTATGATTCCATTCTCCTTCTTTTCCATGTATGGCGTTTGCCAGCCTCTTAATTTGACATTAATTTTAAAAAATAATAAAAAAAAGATAGTAATGATTTCAATGAATTTTATATGACCTCATTCTCTTTTTGCAAGATATAAAAGAAATTGCCTTTTATTTTTGGTGAATAAAAAAATTGCTTTTAATGGAAGGGAATCTTCATTTGGTCATAGTAACTACTAGTATAATTGTTGTGTGCTTGGGGTCTCAAAGTCGTATTGGAAAAACCATCTTCCATTCTAATTTTTATTTTTATTCTAAAAGGGAAAAAAGAAAGTCTTAGAAGTTGGCATTTAATCCATGTATAATATTTGATTGTCAGCAAGAAGAATTCCACAGACAAACGGTAAATATTAATACAATAAACTTGCTATCACAAAAAAGCCCAATTTTCCTTTCCTAATTTGGCCTCCTCCTTGAACTCTTGAAATAATTTCTCTAAAAAAATCCAGAAACGCTTTTCAGAACGCCATCTCCACACATTTCAATGTAACATTTCATTTACGACATTTTAACTTTGACAAAGCTCCCAAAACCGACAATTTCGTGTGCTTATCCTTTCAAATAAACCAGCAATTTACCTAAAAAAACACTTTTTTCCAACATGGGTCGCTGCCAAGAACTGTACAAGTGGCCTCCAAAGGAGGAGAAATCCCAGAAAAGTATGTCCACAAAGAAGGTGATGGTGGAGCTCCAAATGCCCCAGTCATGGATGTTCCGGTTATTGATATTGGTCTTCTTAGTTCTTCTGCAGAGGAGCTTGACAAGCTTTGCTCGGCTCTCAACACATGGGGTTGCTTTCAGGTCTGAAATCCTTTTAACTTTTCTTCAATAATCTACACCAATATGTCGAACTAGTATAATATTCAGATGATTTGTTCGTGGAAGTTCCTTAGAATAGAGTTCTAAATCTCCAAAAAAAAAAAAAAAAATCCACAAATTAAAATAAAAAATTTATCTCAAGATTAATGAGAATTGGACAAGAATTTTGATTTTCTCATGACATGATTGCTGCTATTCTGTCAAATATTAGATTTTGGGACTGCACTTTTGATATTTTTTGTCGTTTATATATCTAGCCAACTTAAATCATGATATTAAGAGTTGCTTTTTGTTGTTTCGAGGCAATAAACCATGGTATGAGTCTTGAGTTCCTGAATCAAGTCCGTGAAATTACAAGCCACTTTTTCCAGCTTCCATTTCAAGAGAAACAGAAGTTCTTCAGAGAACAGAATGATATTGAAGGGTATGGTACTGACATGGTCCTTTCAGAGCAGCAAAAACTTGATTGGCTTGACCGAATCTAGCTCGTCATATACCCTGAAGATCAGCGCAAGCTCAAACTTTGGCCAGAAAAGCCAGAAACTTTTAGGTAACAATTATCTTGTCATATTTAACGAATTTATAGAATCTACAGTTGTTCACATTAGGAGCTCCTAAGCAGAAAAATATGACTACACAAGTTGTTATATCAGTTCAAATCTTTGTTTCACAAGGCTTGCATAGTATTAGTGTTTTTAGGGCTTCCCCAAAGAGAAGTAAATAATTCATAATAGGTTTAGCATATTGAAGCTTTTATTGTTATATCTAATGCAAATGCTGTATTTGACCAAAAAAAAAAAGAAGAAGTATAAAACATACTTATTTGATGTGCTGTTTTATTATGCCAAATGCTATATCTACTTCTTGTAATTGATTTTAACCTTTCAAACTTGTAAGAAAAATATTTTTAATTTCGTGTCAAATACGTCAAATATAATATTTACGATAGCATTGCCTTGTACAATATTTTTTTTATTTATTTAAAATGGAAGAATTTGGCATAGATATAGAAATTTAGTATTGTATTAGAGATTAGAGATATACTTTTTATTCATTAGCATATTGAAGCTTTTATTAGTGTCCACATTCTTACGCATGGCCACAAGCTTTTAAACCCATAAAAAAATTCGCATATTAAATCAAATATAAAGATCACATAAGGACTTAAATGATAATTTTTGAGTGACTAGAAAAATGACAATTGATCATATTGGAAATCATAAATATTGCAGGTCTACTTTGCATGAACATTCTCTAAAGCTAAAATCAATAAGTGTGGCGGTCCTTCAGGCCATGGCAAGGTCATTGAGGCTGGAGGAGAACTGCTTTGTGGATCAATATGGAGAGAGATCAAAACTCCATGCAAGATTCAACTTCTACCCCAAGTGTCGAAGGCCGGATCTTGTTCTCGGTACGAAACCACACGCAGATGGCTCAAGAATCACCCTTGTCTTGCAAGACGAATCTGTAGAAGGCCTACAGTTTTTGAAAGATGTCAAGTGGTACAAAGCTCCAATTATTCCTGAGGCTCTTCTCATTAATGTTGGTGATCAAGCAGAGGTAGGCAATTATTTCATGACAAAATATGGGACAAAAATTAGACCCTTGTCTTACAGCCAGTTTGCAAAATTAGACCTTTCCATATAAATGGAAAAATTACAAAAATTTGTCTTAGACTTTGACATTAGTGTCAATTTTCACCCTGAAATTGTTAATATGCCAAAACTCCTTAAACTTGAGAAAATTGGCAACGTCAATCCTTTTATTTGTCATCTGTCTGAAAACTAAAATCGGGCACAAGAGGTTTTTACAAATGGAAGAACCAATATTGCCACTTTTTTCAAGTTCAGGGGATTTTGTTAGCATATTTAAAAAGTTGGAGGCAAGTTGATACCACTAACACAGCCCGGGAGGATTTTTGTAATTTTCCACTTATGAAAACATGTAAAGACACTTTTTTTTTTTAATTTCTTTTCAAATTTTTTAGTTCCTTGCTTTGTATAAAAGAAAAAAAAACACTTTTTAAGTGTGGGATTTAGTATTAATGACGGATCTTGCCTCGTTTCGACGATCCTATGCAGATATCGAGTAATGGAATGTTCAGGAGCCCAGTACACAGGGTGGTGACAAATGCAGAAAGAGAGAGGATTTCCATAGCTGTGTTCTATGTTCCAGACCCAGAGAAAGACATTGAACCCTTTGAAATTTGATCAATGTGTCAACATCCAGATTATACAGAATGGTTAAGAATTTTGTTGACATCTATTTTCAGTACTATCACAAGGGAAGAAGACCAATAGAGGCAGCAAAAATTGAAGATTAATATTTCCATGTCTCAACAAGAAATTAAGGGTGATATCTTCTTTGTATCATGTCAAAGGAATAAATTTAATTGGGCTACATTTTCTGTCCCCTAAATTGCAACTCAAAGGCGAAATTTATTTGCCAATAAAGGGGTCCCATTGAGAACCTTGCCTCTCCAATAGGGTCGGCAATTCGGACACAGTATGATAACATGATATGAAAACGACACGAGATAAACGGATTTGGACCGCACATTTATTAATTGTGCCATAAATAGGTTGACACGAATAACACAAAAATAAACGGGCTGGATTCGTGCTAACACGCCTTAACACGTTTAATTAAACGGGCCGTAAATGTGTTAACACGGGACGACACGACCAGCTTATTTATAACACATTTAAACTTAAAATTAAGAATATTTGAAATATTTATAGGAGGTTAGTATTAATTAGATGTTATGTTTTTGTTAATTTTCTTTATTGGTTTTTTTTAAATTTTTTTTAAATTTTTGTTTAATTTTTAGTTAATTGGGTTCATATGCGTGTTGTTATTGTGTCAACATGTCACGGTACGTTTAATAATCGTGTCATACCGTGTTACGCGTGTCATAAACGTGTCGTGTTCGTGTTTGCATTTCTAGCACGTTTATTAATAATGTAGTGTTCAGGCTATAAAGGTGTCAACATGAACACTATTATTGTCACCCCTACTCTCCAATTGTCAAGGAGAAAAATGGACACATGAATAAAGCTTTATATGGGACAGCCCCCTCCGCACCTAAGGCGGTTGGTGAGATCTCATCTTTCCGCCCGGTCAGAGGTTTGAAGGCTATAGTATAGAGTGAAAAGAAAAAGAATAAAGCTTTAGACGGGGAGTCCATGATTTTATTCGCTGGCTCTATGTTATGTCAATTTATTTGAATTATGTTGTTTTGGGAAATAGATTGAAGTCCATAATAAATTTCGAGACAATTGCAGTACATTGATAATTCTTGATCTTGATTATTGATAATTCTTGATCTTGATTGAATTTTTTTGTAGTAGTTATTAGGGTCGAAATGACGAAAATTCTGATTTTGGTACTGATCTTTGCATTACATTTTAAAAGAAAACATATGATTGGGTTAAGTGGAATTCTGTTTCAGCTCTCTGTCTCAATACAGGGCAAAATAGTAGTGCCTCAACTTCCTCTCGCTGTTTCTCGTTTCTTCTGTCATGCTTGCTTTCATGTACTGTTGTGGTTGTTGTTGGAACGTTATATTTTTCTGATTGTTTAGGTACAATACCAGTTCAGAGTAGTACAGCATTCATGGCAACTGATCAACAAATTATGCCGCCGATTTACGCCTGTTTGGTACAACTTTTATTTGTGTTTTTAATTAATAAAAAAAAAAAAAAGCTATAATTTTTTAATAAATATTTAGAATCATATTTTTAAAAATAGTTTCAATTATTTTTAAAGTTTCAAAAATGTTATATTTAATCTTATAATATATTATTGATATTCTGGTATAAATTTTAACTTTAATTTAAAAGTGTATTTTTGATAAGCTATATTTTGTAGCTTTGCTAAGAAGCACTTCTAGAGAGCAAAAGCTCTTTTATAGCTCATTCAAACACTTTCAAAAACAGTTTTTGAACTTAAAAAATTAAAAACAACTTTTAGAAAGCCCTCCCCGGCCTTAACATTGTTGGCATGAGGACGATCGTCAGTAAAGAATCAACGTCTCCGAATTTACATGCCTCGACTACTCCTTCTCAAGTACTTTACCTATCCATAGTCACAAATGTAATAACATCGCGTGAGAAGTTAGCTTTGAAATTCATAAAACCAGTCATTTCAGCAAGAATTAAGTAACGTAAACAAAGAAAAAGGAAACTAAATAGATGCATGCATGCTCAAGGAACTGAATAAGAAGGAAACTTACTCAAATGCGACGACTCCCATTCTACCTCGTTATGCTCTCTGAAGGAATTGCATATAACAATGTTTGAGCCCATTACACGACATGGAAAAATTTGATTGGTTAGACACTATTTAAAACGCCAAAAACTACAAGTGATCTAAATCCTAACGAAAGCTATATATACATATATATATATATATATATATATATTAATATTTACTCAAGACAATATAAAGTATAGAAGGCAGCACAACATTTTCAGCAAGAAACTAAAACTAAAAGCCCTGGCCTAGATTGTAGGCGAAATGATTTAAAGATGTAGAGGTCAATAAATGTAACATTTAAGTGAAGCTAAAGAATATTCTTTTGTACTATAAAAAGAAAAATAATCTTCTGCATCCAAGATGTTCACAATAATAAAAGGTACCTAAGAAAGGTGAATGAAACTTATTGCATCAGAATGGAATTCTTGGGTAAAACTCACCTCTTAATAACGCGTCTTTCTAAAAGTTAGATTAAATAGTTCAACTTGTAATTTAATCGGGATAATATTGGCATAGTTTGAACTTGCGTTTAGATAGTACTTCTCATTGTATCTTATCATCATAAGCGACTCCAAGCCAAAAGCTGTATGTTCTCCATCAACTTCCTGAGCGAATCGAACCTTTGGGACAACTTGAAGGCTCTGAAAATCTTGGAGCATCAAGAACTTTGGAGGCATTTCAACAAACCCTAGGACTTACAGATTTCTTAAATGCTGAAGTCCGTGAGGCGCCTCTGTAAGTTGCAGGCAAGAACCATGAGAAACCTTTCAAGATCACACAATGCTGCTTCCTCTATTATTATTGAATCCAACGTACTCAAATCACTGAGGCAGAACACCTTAAAGTTTTGGAAATGCTCCTCCCTTAAAGTGAAGTTTCTTACCACTATATGCATCATGATAAATCCCAAGTTCCAAAAGGTTGTGCAGATTTTGAAGAGCTTCCAGTGGATCATCTTCCAATTTTGACCAACCAAATCGTATCCTAACTAGATTTTGAAGTTTTGTGATCCATTCGGGAAACTTCCTCGGATGACCGTCTAAGTTGAGGTGGCGAAGAAACTGAGGAGGAGAGGACATGGTTTCCGTATTGATGGTCTCATCTTCACTTATTGAAGCTACGCTAAGGGACTCGAGGTGTTCCATTTTCTGAATGCAGTCACACAGGGACCTATCGTCTTTGCTTCTCAACCGTTTGACGCCTATCTTCCTCAACTCTTTCAACTTGTACTGCTCTTCAAATAAGTCAAATCCCACGCCGTTGGCCTCAATGAAGTTTAACTTCTGCAAGGCTTTTAACCGGCCAATTCCCTTCTCAATTTTTACTTCTCGTTGTACCCTAACAAGAGAACCCATGTTGTATTCAATGCAGTATGCTAAAAGATGTCGGAACTTATGAAGCCTATAAATTTCAACCGCTAGCTCAGAAACCTGCGATTTCTTTAGATCTAAAGTCTCCAAATTTTCCAATTTCCCAATTGACTTTGGGAGCAATTGTACACTAGTGCCTTGCACACTTAAATATCTCAAGTGAAATAAATTTCCAATATGTTTGTCTAGATAATCTAGACATAGAGTGTCTTCAAAGTCTAGTACTTTTAGAACCTTGAAATTGGTGATGATTGTACTTACAATGGGATGGGGGATATTGTCTTCATTGAAAGTAAAAAAAGAACACGCATGAGAAAGTTTAGACTTCCTCTGAAGAAAATCATAAGAGCCATGGATAATTGATAAGTGTCGAGACGTCCTTTTCAAAGTTAAATTGCTTTGCGACCAAACTTGACAAAAACTTAAATCTTCCAGCTTTTTGAGGATGATCTCACGTAAAAGATTGTGTGCGCGACAACTTTTGGCTTTTCCATCAAGTTTAGTCTTTGACACTTCAAGCAGATTCCTATTTATTAGCTCAGCCAATGCTCTGCTGCAACTGTTTCAGATGATTTATCTGTCTTTGGTCTCACAAAACCTTCAGCAATCCACTGCCGGGTTAATCTTCCAGGTTTGATAGAATAGTTTTTCGGAAAAATACCAAAATGTAAAAAACAAGATTTAAGGTAGTAAGGTAGATCATTGTAGCTAAGAGAGAGAATTCTTGCAATACTCGTCAAATGTTCATTACTGTCTAACTCTGAACTGAGCCTATCACGTAACTTTTTCCATTGTTCAACATTCTTGTTTTTCGTCGAGAGGAGACCAGCTATGACAACAATTGCAAGTGGTAACCCTTCACATCTCTCAACAATCTTCCAAGACAATTCTTCCAAGTAGTTTGGACGGTCCTTCTCAGATTCAGCGTGAAAAGCCTTTTTACAGAAAAGTTCCCAAGCCTTCTCTGGGGGCAAGGGTTTTAGACAACGGATTTGAATAAACGATGATGTAGTTCTACAAAAATTTGCAACTTCCAAAACTCTCATTGTGATAACTATCCTTCCACAGTTTTCATTGTCAGGCAAAGCATTTTTTATATCAGCCCAAAAATTTATGTTCCAAACATCATTGGAAACAACGATATACCTCTTTCCTTGCAAGAAATCTCTTAACTCCGTTGTCAATGCTCGCTCATCCATTGCATCAATTCCCTCAGGAACGAACTCTCCTCTTACCTGGAAGATTTTGTTTATTAAGCTCCGGAGTAGCTCTACCTTATTTTATGATTGGGACACTTCAACCCAGGCACGACAGTCGAAGTGTCCTTTCAAATGTTCATAAACTTGATAGACCAAGGTCGTCTTTCCGACTCCCCCCATCCCTACCACCGAAATCACGCCACGCAGGCAAATTCAATGCCTACTTCTTCAGTTTCCTTGAGGAAGTAAGAATCCTTTCGAGGATCGTTCCAGCTATTACTTAGAGGGAGCATCAATAATTCCTTGTGGTATGGAATTAAAGCCATGCACTGCACTTTTTTGATTTATACCACGAACCCTTCTTTTGATATCTCGTATTTTTGAAGCTATGTCATGGAGGGCTTTTAGTTTTACAATTAAGCAAGCATTTCGACAGAAAAAGCTGAAAAATCTTTGCCGGCAGGCACGTTGTTGGTGTTCCATGAGATGCGTATATTCATCAATAACATCTTCCAGTTCAAATGTTGCTTTCCCAAGTTTCTGCGCCCAAACTTTAACTCCGTGGCTGCTGTTCGTCCTTCTGTCGGTTTCCGCTCTCGTATCTGCATCTTTGAGAAAAGACAGAATGTAGTCTAGAACACATTTCATTTCTTCAACTTCTTTGTGGACACCTCTCAGCAAGTATGCTTCTTCACTAAGCAATGGGATCAACTTATCTATAACTAAGCCCACTGCAGTCTGTGGCATCTGAATTAAATTTGTTTTAAAGGCTTATCTTCCTGATCTTCTAAATCTTTGATCATCTGCCATCAATTAAATCCTGCATATATTATTGAGCCTTCTCTTAGAATGCTATTTATGCTACAAGTTTAGGCCAAGCACTTTCATCACTAGTATGTTTTACAATTGCAAGAGAACTCGCACAAACACAAGGATTAACCACTGTTACAACTCTTATCAAACTGACTTGGTTCTTGCTTTCAAAATTATACATAACCAAGGGTAGAGCCAGAAAAATTAGTTAGAGGGTGATGGAGGCGTGACTAAGCTAATAAGGTGGTGAGTGGAATCGATTTTAAGAGAATGAAATATAATTTCAAGGGGACAAAATGTAATTTTTAAGGAGTGGGATACAATTTTTATAGAATTTTATATGCAAAATTATAAGAAAACAAAGTTCAGGAGCGGCCATCCACCTTCGTTCCTATTGGGGGTGTTCATACCAAAAAAAGAAAAAACGGAAACAAAATGAAACAAATTCTAAACAGCTTCAACTTCTAAAAGAAAATTAGCTACTAGAGCGCATATTTACATTTTTACGTAAGCATTTGTCTAATTGTCTGTGAAACTAATTCATCTGAGCAATACAAGATTTCACAGTACCATCGAAAGTGAGATATGCATGAATAAAGTACGGAGGAGCCTTTAAAAAAAAAAAAATAATAATAAGAAGAAGAAGAAGAAGAAGAAGAAGAATGGAGGAAGGAGAATACAAATGGCAAATGCTGAGAGAGGGGAATAATAATAATAATAATAATAAGAGTTGACGAGAGCTGGCCATTTTTGCTTGCAAGCGATGGAGTTGAAAATTTTGACCATTAGAATGGAAAAGCCAGTTTGCGTGGATCAATGAGTTTAACAAATGTGTGTCTAGGGAGGAAGGTGGAAATTATTAGCTTTAAGTGTAAAGCACTCAGGATACTATACTGCTCGAGTTTCTCCAACTTGCTTCTCAAGTACTTTAGGCCAATCTACAGAAAATTCTTAAGAGAAATTATTTTGTTGTTTTTTTTCTTTTCTTTTTTTTTTAAATTCATGGTTGTTTGGTATTTCGGTTGGATGCTCTCAACAGCTACACTAAAGAACAAAATATTATTGTAATATAAAGCTTTCACATGGTATAGTTTTCAAACCAATATTTTAAGTTTTAACCGATCACCCAAATACCCTATACTGATGTACTCTATGATGATTTTAACAATATTAAAATAATAGGTTGGTGTTTGGAAAAACAATATATTGCCAAAGTTCTAACAAAATAAAATTATTTAGGATTAATTGCTAAAATTCTCCTTTAGTTATAACCCTTGTTATACTATGTTCCCTCCGATATATGAAATATTAACAAACAAAATTCCCTAAATTATGATTTTGATCCCTAAATTATGATTTTGAGTATAAATGATATAATATTTACACAAATAATAGGATTGTTGAATAAACTTGTGTACTATTAGACTGTTAGCTTATCCTAATGTAGTCGCATGAAAGTGAAAGACAAATTACTTGTTTTAAAAATTTTAAGGCTTTTTAGTTTATATTTTTAACAATTAAAAATTTTAAATTATCAACTTAAATTCTAATTACGTTCAGACATGATAAAGTTATCAAAACACTCCTATATTGTGTACCAAATCTTAATTATGTATCAAGTTTTAGTAAAAGTTTTAATAAAATGAGTTTTTTTTATTAATATGTCGTAATTTAAAGGGACGAATGTTACTTTTTGAAATTTAAGGGACAAATGTTACAAGGGTTCTAGTTGAGGGGAATTTTGTAATTAATTCTTATTAGTATTGTTATCCTTATATTACGGGTATTGTATTATTTTGATCACCTAACTTTTTTTCCTTTACATATTACTCCTGAATTTTTTTTTGGCTCTTTAGAAAAATTCTATAACTCTAGGGTTTAAAATTGGCTTATGCTATAAAAAATAATATTTGAAGAAAACACCACCGCCAAATCATCCAAGTAAATAATATTGCTTCAAGAAGTAAATCAAAAATTAGTATCATACTAGTTTGACGCTTAAAAAGGAAAATATATGTAAATACCATACAAGTAAATAATACTTTAAAAAATAAATTAAAAAAATAATACCATAATAGGTTGCAGGGACAACTTTTTCTTTCCCCCCTCCTTTGTTGCCTTGCCAAGAGCACCTTTAAGCCTAGTTGATTTACCACAAGCTTTTTCCCTTTGGTTTGATTTCCTTGATATTATTTTCATCTCTTGTAGAGTTTGCATTTCCGTTGCCTTTACACCATGTAAATTGTTAGAATTAAGCTTTTTGATATGAAAAGGACTTTGGTAAATTTAGTTTTAACAAAAACTTTTGATTATTATAGTGTAAAGCTTTCACATGTTACAATGATTAAAAAAATAAACTACAATGTATTGTAGCTTTCAAATGCTAGAGTTTCAGTTTAAAAGTTTTAGCTCCAACTACTTTTTCCAAATACCCTGTACATTCGCTGAACTCTCCGTAAGACCACAAATAGCAACTTCATAAGTTTTTTCATCCTCCGTTGCCTTCACTTTTTGAGTAATTAATCTACATATCTTTTAATTACGTTTTGCCATTCTAGTCTTAAAATCCTCCTCCGTTTTATGCTTATATACTCATATATTAATTCTACGAAAAAATTTATTTAAATACCCTGCATTATTTTAAAATATGAAGTTGGTACTTTTTGTTTTGGAACAAAAATCATGTCAGTACCTTGGCTTTTTAGACAATTTTTTTAATGCTTCCGAGCCGGATATGAAAAAAACTAAATTACCTAAAATATAATCGGTTGATCCAAGCTTTGAATAAAAAAATTAAAAATTTTAAAATATAATCAGCTTTATCCACAGGCATAACATTTTTATTTTTTTTACTCGAAATGGGAGCGGCGACGGCTAAATGGAAGTAATAGTGGGCAAAAGTTTGGGGATTTTGATTCAAGCGTCTCTATTCATTAAATGGGCAGGTAAGGATATTAACTAAAAGATCACGTTTTTGAAAAATTCTTCGAGCATTCACATAAATTTTACTTTTTAAACTCAATTTTTATTTACGTCACAAAGTATGTTCCACTAAGACATATCCGCATGT
Organism: Artocarpus heterophyllus; assembly: GCA_025403435.1. Lineage (NCBI taxonomy): Eukaryota > Viridiplantae > Streptophyta > Magnoliopsida > Rosales > Moraceae > Artocarpus > Artocarpus heterophyllus. The sequence continues at coordinate 20,578,499 of CM046331.1, read as the reverse complement.
CTTATTAGAATATTTTTTGTGTCGTATAACGACGTGTTTGTATGTCCCTTTGAGACATTTTTGCATGTCTTATATGGACATGTCCACATGTCCTGGTATGTCCCTCTAAGATATTTTTGTGTCATTTAAGGAGTTTGTATGTCCTTTCGGGATATTTTTCATGTCCTTTGGAAATATTTTTATGCATTCTTTTGGGATATTTTTTGTGTGTTTTAAAGATATGTCATATGTTCTTCGGCGACTTGTTGTATGTTTGTTTGAGACATATTTGATGTTCATCTGGGATATCTCATCTGTTCTTCTGAAATATTTTTCGGCATCCCCCCATCCCCTTTCGGACATTTTTTTTCTCCTCTTTTTTTTCCTCTCTCCTCGTTGTCACCGGCTTGTCACCGACTCGGAAATCATCCAAAAAACAAAGGAAAAAAAAAAAAAAACGATAACCTAAACGACTCACATATATGTTTGAAAAGTCAAACATTTTTATTTAATACTTTTTTGTGTTTTGTTGTTTCTGGTGAAAGAGCGAAGTCGCATACATGTGCATGTACCTGCATCAACATAAATGAGTGTGGGCCCCACTCCATGCTTCAATACTATGAAATTTTTGTTTTTTTGTAGACTCTCTTTGAGACTGGAAAAAATGACTCACAACGAAAATAATAAAAGAACGTTGCTTCGTGCATGAATCTTAAAAACAAAGCCATAAATGCATGTCAATATGATTGAAAAGTCAACAATTTTATTTAATAATTTTTTGTGTTTTGTTGTTTATGGTGAAAGAGTGAAGTCACATACATGTGTATGTATCTGCATCAACATAAATGAGTGTAGGCCCCACTCTATGCTTCAATATTATGAAATTTTTGTTTCTTTCTTATTAGACTCTCTTTGAGACCAAAAAAAAAAAAAAACTCAATGATGTCACTAAAGGACATAATACAAAATGAAAGCAAAAAAGAAAAGAAAAACTTGGGAATAGGCGAGGTATTTTTAAAAATAAGTTTTTGAAAAAAATTTTTTTGATCAATGATTTTTTTTAGACAATTTTTAACATAAAAAAAGATTTTTTAGACATTAAAATAGTTTCAGTTTTTTTTTTTATCTTGTTGAGATTCTTTATCTTACTACAGTCATTTTTTCTTTTTTTTTTTTTTAAAAATTGAGATAATTTACTTGCAAAAAAAACATGTTTTCTTGATTAAAAAAAAAAAACTTTTACTCAATTTCAAATTTTTTCTTTTGCCCTTTCGTCAAAATCATCCGGAATTAGGCCATGCACTAAAAATTAATCAAAATAAATCACGGAAGGATGAAAATCTCATAAAACAACATTATTATTACAAATTAAAAGCACCTCGACCTTGGGAAATCGACAAAAAAACAATGCACGATCTCAATAAAAAAAAAAAAAAAACCAGAATACGACTTTTTTTATGTCCGGATCTGAGAGAGAAATATACGCCACACTTGTATATACATGTGTATTTTGCTGGCAATGCAAGCCTCGATGGCAAGGCTAGTCGAGGACTCCGGCGAAGGACAGATCGGCGAGGCAATTTCCTTCGGTGACATTGCGAACTTCTCCGACGACGCTGCGACTGGCGAAGAGCAGATCGGCAGCCTCTGGTGATGGGTCTCCTAATTTGGTCCATGGTCTTCACTGCTGCACTTCGCCGGAGATCACGATGCGGATTCGAGTTCGAGTTCGTCACAGATCTGATTAGCTTCGTCGATCTTCGACCATGGCGGATGTTGTGCAGCAGAGAAAGAGACAGCCGAAGAAAAAGGGGGGGAGAAGAGAATTGCAAATTGGAGAGGCCGAAGTCTCCGTCTCCAAAACATCGAGGGGCACCGGGGAGCCCAAAGTCCACAAAACGCAGCGTGTGGGCCTCACCCCTTGTGGGGCCCACCCTTTGCGTCAATCAGCAAGGCTATTCGTTCGTTGGTCAGTTGGGTTTTTTTAAGATTATTTTTCTCCACTGGCAAGAATACTGTTTATGAGAACAGTATAAGAATGCCTAACTAAAAAGCACTTTTCAAGACTATTCTTTTAAAAGCTCTTTTACTTAGAAAAAGTAATTATTAAAAAATCAAGTCACCTTTGTTTCTCTAATTAGAAAAGATTTATTAAAATTTTATGTTAACCTTTCTTTTCACTCCCTTCTATGAAAGATTACTCCAATAATTGGCGCATGCAACCAGAGTGAAATATGACAAATGTCAGAGCATAATTTGTCATATTATCTTATATTATTTTCAAGTGAAAAATTTCCATCGTAAATACAGACTGCCAAAGTGAAATCTGATAAATATCAAAGTAACACTTACTAGATTTTCTTATATTTTATTTTCAACAAACAAATATCAAGTGCCTTTAGTCACTAGCGTAGGCATACTGAAGCGAAATCTACTAAATTATCTTATTTTTATTTTCAACTAAAAAATATCAAGTGTATCAAGTCGTCGGCGCATGTTGCTGGAGAATAATCTTGTAGATGCCGAAGTAGAATTGCCAAGTTATCTCCTATTTCAATTTCAACAAAAAAAAACCAAGTGCTTTTGTTTGCCGATGTAGGTCGACGGAATGGAATCTGATAGATGTCGGGGCGAAATCTACCATATATTTTCTTTAAAATAAAAACTACCAATTGTCTCTTGTCGGCGTAGCGGGCTATTGGAGCAGAATCTGGTAGACATCGAAGCAAAAAATACGAAATTATCTTATATTTAATTTTCAACAAAAAATACCAAGTGGCTCTGGTCACTGGCGTAGGTTGCCCGAGTGGAATTTGGTAGAAGTCGAAACAGAATCTACTAAATTATCTTATTCTTAATTTTTAACAAAAAACTATCAATCACCTTAAGTCATCGACACAGACGGAAGCCAAAGTCAAATCTGGTAGAACCCGAAACAAAATCTAACAAATTGTCTTATTTTTATTTTGTAATCTACCAAATTCTTTTGTTTATTAATTTACAACAGAAAACTGCAAAACTTACTACAAAACATCAAATTGACCAAAAAATACTAATAAAAAAAAAGAAGAAAGACTACCACCACAAAAAACAAAGACCGCAACAAAATCTAGACAAGAACATAAGTTGGCAGACTGAGGGTAAACCATGTTCCTCTATTTTTCCAGCATAAAATGCCTATGAACAACATCTACTAGTTCTTCCTTGGAAGGGTTGGGGATGCCATCAACCTGGTAAATTTCATTATGTTAGTGTAAAGAAGATTTGGTTACTAATATGATGAAACCTGAAAAACTTAGTCAGCCTCACAAATTATCCAGATACACAAGTACTTACAAGATTAGTCACAAATATCTCCACAAAGATGATGTCTCAAATTATAACCCATAAAACTAGTTCACAAACAAATATACACATCACAAATCCGAGACTTGACAAATCGTTCTTGACCAATGTCTCATTCTATTCATTCTAATCTCAAAAAATTAAAATATATCAGTCACAAAACTTATTTCTGGTGGAAATAAATACACGCATCGTGTGTTGTTTAACTTCTATCTTTCAACAATGCAGAAAACTCCCCAACTGATTAATCCCATATTTTCTCAATATAAAGTTCTTAATACATATAAGTGAACAAAGTCCAGAGCAAACCGCACAAAAGTTCTCTCAATACAAAGTTCATTATATATGCTAAAAACCAAAGAAAATTAACATAAAAGAAAAAGCAAAAGTTCAACTTGGTAGCAACGTAAATACAAATTTTTTTTTTTGTATTTAGTTTTGGAGGGACAAGGGATTATCTACAGCGTGAAAAAAAATAAAATAAAATTGTGTGGTTTTCTACAACGTAAATACAAAAAGTTTTGGAGGGATAAGGGATTTTCTGCAACGTGTGGTTTAAGTTCAAGTCATTGGTCTGCTACCTTAGCCTGGATTAAAGGGCAATAATTATCAGTTCTAAATACTAATGATAATGTTGAGGAGGTCGTAAGTAATAATTTTTGGCTTGATTGGAACGTTTTCATGGTGAAAGAAAAGTCGTTACAGCAGTGTCGGTTTGTAATTGTGTGTGTCAACTTGGCATGAGTTAACAAAAGATTAAAAAGCAACTAATGGAGAAATTCTTTGGACTTGTCTTGGCATTTTGTCTTGTCTGAACGAGGCATTGAGATTGAAGTCCTTGTCAAGAACCTTCCCCAGACTTAGGGGCAAGGATAAGTAGGGTTGTTAAAAAAAATTTATTAACACCATGAGTTTTGAATTTTAAAGTCTCCACCACTTTATTTCTTTAACTTTAAAAAGCATCACTTTACTACTTTAATAGAGTGTTTGACACAGTTTGTTAGAACTAACTATTTGGTTAGAAAATAGTGTAAAGATCTTACATATTACAGTAAAAGACAAAAAAATTGCTACAGTGTAAGCTCTCATATGCTGCAATGTTTTGAACTAAAAACTTGGTTCTAACCAACTTTACCAAACACCCTATAAATATTCAGATCTCCTCACTTTGCCTTCTTGTCCAATTTTCCGTTAAAAGTGATGGAAATAGACCCACGTGAGTCATATGTGTCTGCAAGGACAAAAATGACATTTTATTAGTCCCAAGTGAGAATTATTGTTTACATTCTCATTTAGGAAGTTGGGAAAAAAATTAATTGAGAAATTTGCAAATTAGGATTTTGCTATGTTAGGGGGTCAAAAAGGCATTATCAACCCATAAATAATTTCAACGACCCCATGTGCATTTCATGTGGGTTTCTTTTCGTGACTTTTGATCGAAAATTAGACATAAGTGATAAAGTGAGAAATTTGAGAGTTTGAGAGATTAAAGTAGGGATTTTTAAAAAAAACTCAGCCAAGGTTAATCAGGGATGGTTAAAGGAATTTAACAACCCATAAGTGTTACTTAAAAACCAAGTGTTGTCCAGCAAATAATTAGTTTTTCTCATTTGCCCTTGTTATTCATCTCCTTTTATGCGTTATCTCTTATAACCCTGTGTCTAGTCTAGCGAGCTAATTGTATCTTTCCACAATATGATAATCAAATGAAAGATTTTTCTTTTTCCCCCTTGTTCAACATAGATAGTTCATTACCTTAAAACAAAACATAGTACATAACGTCCACTCAGGAAAAAAAAAAAAAAATACATAATACATAACCGTCCTAGGATGGCTACGGGGCAGGGCAATCTTTTCGCCAACCTGTCTTGTATAGGAAAACAATCCTCATCCCCGTTCTTTTAACCTGCATAAGTTGGCGAGATAAAGGCATGTAAGTTTTCCGTCACGTATTTTAAGAACTAGCAAATATTTTGTTTAACCAATGAGTTATTATTATAATAAATTAAACCTATAAACCACTAATATAAGACCTTGAGTTAAATATGAAAGAAGTTCATAGTTTTAAATATTCATAAATAAATTTTTTATTAAAACACCCCTATGTGGCGGTTAGCGGTAATGAATAAATATAAATAAATTTAATTACAATAGCATTTCAAAACAATAAAACATTACCCATGGATTTTTGAAAAAAACAGAAAATAAGAATAAGCTTTAAATAAGAAACCACAGTTTTACTGTAGCACCAAATATTAAAAAAGTACAATCATCATCATCATCATCACATTACAATTCCCAGTCAACATATAACTAAACACAGTCACTACAACAGTCTTATGAATCTTACATGTTTTGAACGAAATACAGATAAAACTATGATATTCCAACATGATACCAACAGTGTTGTCATCTGCTCCTCATCAGAGTTACACTCGACTCCACCTGAGAGATGAAAATATAATAAGGATGAGCATCGGCATGCCCAGTAGGGAATACCAATACTCACCTTTAGGTTTTATTAATTATCACATTAACACTTGCATGGTTAGTTAGTTCTCAATCATTATTCATCTTATAAGGTTCATTATAATCATATTTCGTGGATATCTTATGTTTATCATTACCGAGTTTCATACATATATATATATATATATATATACACACGCAAATATCATGATTCATTAATATCCCTAGGTATCTATATTTCAATAAAGTATTCATCATTCAACTCATCGAAACCCAAATAGGCGCGCTTTTTCACCCTCCAATCATTCTAAGAGTGGTGGTTGAGGGGACATCAAGCTCTGGATTCTCACCATATTGTTTACTGTATAGTGCATTCTTGGACTTTTAACCCAAGGGAGCATCATCGCCTTCACTTATTTTACCTTTTGGGGTATTCGTGCTCAAGGACGTAACCACTGCCCTCTTCACGTCTTACTATTCCTCTATGATCGATCATTATATATAGAGTTAGTTTTTCCTAACTATGCTTTTAAATTTATAACAACACATGTCGAATTAATTTATACATCATTGTATAATACATGACGAGTTTATGTCATTGTCTCATAAGTGATATTCATAGAGTAGCAGTTCAATATATATATATATCTTGCAATGTAAATAACAAATTTTTAATTCCATAAAAATCTCATAAAAGATGAATAATAGATTCCCTACATCTTTGCAATATATCCACTGATAATTTCTAGCTTACAAAATCAAGTTCACCATGTAAGCTTCAAATACATCGTTATTATAAAACGTATATAAAAATAACCATACTTTAACTTAAATCCTAATTTATAATGATGTCAATTTACCATTTATTTTTATTATTAGTATGCCATAATCATTAATATACTAAAATTGTGAATATTGATTTTTCTAACTTAATTTTAGTAAATTATAAAATAACAATAATAAAACCATACGGATTTTATTTTGGTATAAAATATGTTAAATTAGATTTTTAAAATAAATAATACGATTTTTAAAATATTTAGAAATAAAATAATTAAAAAGTTTGATATTTATTAAAAAAATATTTAAAATTACAAACTTTGTAGTCAAATATTTATAATTTTCAAAATATAAGTTATTAGATAATTATCTATGTCTCAGTGGTTTGGTCTTTCTTATTCTTCCCTGAGCTTCGGGATTCAAACCCTACCTGGGGGCAAGATAGATAGGAGTAGGTAAACATTGTCTCCTTCGCAAATGTTAAATTTTTTGTAAATAAATAAGATAACAAAAGCAACTTGATAAATTTTAGATACTGTAAAATTTCAATTTGACACATTTTATATTTTAAATTTTACACAATCATATTTCTTAAAATAATTGGTGTTACATTTATAATCAATTTGTTATATAATTTTTTCTTATAAAATTTAAATTAATATATTGTTTTGGATTCTAACTTTCACGGACCTGTGAAATTTTGACTCATTTACAACACAAACCTGTTTCGAAACTTTCCCCATCCAATTTATGTCCCTAACTGCCCAATTGTTTATTTATTACGCATTGAATGCTTTTGAAGCGGTCCAGTGAGTCTTGTTTGACCAATAATTTGTCATGATATTTCTCTTAGAATGGTTGAGTAAACTGTCTTAGTCGGAACATTTTCTAAGAAATTAAAAGACTTAGTCGGAACATTTTCTAAGAAATTAAAAGGTTGTACCGTCTTGACATTGTCTATGTGACATGTGCTTTCCCCGTCCAATTTATGTCCCCTAACTCGTTATTCATGACCTACCCAATTGTTTATTTATTACGCGTTGAATGCTTTCGAAGCCGTCCAGTGAGTCTTGTTTGACCAATAATTTGTCATGATATTCCTCTTAGAATGGTTGAGTAAACTGTCTTAGTCGGAACATTTTCTAAGAAATTAAAAGACTTAGTCGGAACATTTTCTAAGAAATTAAAAGGTTGTACCGTCTTGACATTGTCTATGTGACATGTGCTTTCCCCGTCCAATTTATGTCCCCTAACTCGTTATTCATGACCTACCCAATTGTTTATTTATTACGCGTTGAATGCTTTCGAAGCCGTCCAGTGAGTCTTGTTTGACCAATAATTTGTCATGATATTCCTCTTAGAATGGTTGAGTAAACTGTCTTAGTCGGAACATTTTCTAAGAAATTAAAAGACTTAGTCGGAACATTTTCTAAGAAATTAAAAGGTTGTACCGTCTTGACATTGTCTATGTGACATGTGCTTTCCCCGTCCAATTTATGTCCCCTAACTCGTTATTCACGACCTACCCAATTGTTTATTTATTACGCGTTGAATGCTGTCGAAGCCGTCCAGTGAGTCTTGTTTGACCAATAATTTGTCATAATATTCCTCTTAGAATGGTTGAGTAAACTGTCTTAGTCAGAACATTTTCTAAGAAATTAGAAGACTTCGTTGGAACATTTTCTAAGAAATTAAAAGGTTGTACCGTCTTGACATTGTCTATGTGACATGTGCTTTCCCCGTCCAATTTATGTCCCCTAACTCGTTATTCACGACCTACCTAGTTGTTTATTTATTACGCGTTGAATGCTTTCGAAGCCGTCCAGTGAGTCTTGTTTGACCAATAATTTGTCATAATATTCCTCTTAGAATGGTTGAGTAAACTGTCTTAGTCGGAACATTTTCTAAGAAATTAAAAGACTTCGTTGGCACATTTTCTAAGAAATTAAAAGGTTACCGTCTTGACATTGTTTATGTGACATGTGCTTTCCTCGTGCAATTTATGTCCCCTAACTTGTTATTCACGACCTACCCAATTGTTTATTTATTATGCGTTGAATGCTTTCGAAGCCGTCCAGTGAGTCTTGTTTGACCAATAATTTGTCATAATATTCCTCTTAGAATGGTTGAGTAAACTGTCTTAGTCGGAACATTTTCTAAGAAATTAAAAGACTTCATTGGAACATTTTCTAAGAAATTAAAAGGTTGTACCGTCTTGACATTGTCTATGTGACATGTGCTTTCCCCGTCCAATTTATGTCCCCTAACTCGTTATTCATGACCTACCCAATTGTTTATTTATTACGCATTGAATGCTTTCGAAGCCGTCCAGTGAGTCTTGTTTGACTAATAATTTGTCATAATATTCCTCTTAGAATGGTTGAGTAAACTATCTTAGTCGGAACATTTTCTAAGAAATTAAAAGACTTCGTTGGAACATTTTCTAAGAAATTAAAAGGTTGTACCGTCTTGACTTGTCTATGTGACATGTGCTTTCCCCGTCCAATTTATGTCCCCTAACTCTTTATTCACGACCTACCCAATTGTTTATTTATAACGCGTTGAATGCTTTCGAAGCCATCCAATGAGTCTTGTTTGACCAATAATTTGTCATAATATTCCTCTTAGAATGGTTGAGTAAACTATCTTAGTTGGAACATTTTCTAAGAAATTAAAAGGCTGTACCATCTCTGCATTGTCAAAGACGTACCATGTGACATGTGTTGGTATTTTAAATTTTTAGTTGTTACAGTATAAAATTTTTACATATTTTAATGTTAAATAAAAGTATTTTATGGCATAAAATTTTTACATGGTATAATATTTTTAATCAATTAGTTTTAACTAATACTTTCAAAACACCATTGTAATATTTGTAATGTTCATAGGTAGAAAATTAATTATTCTAGTTGGTTCCTAACTCATTTTAAAGCAACTACGGTTGTGGGTAATAGCTGTATGTGAATATTAAGGGCCCGTTTGGTTGGTAGAATGAAGCCAATTCTTTGAACTCCTAGAATTCTAATCATTTGAATAAGTATTTGACATCCCAAAATCCAAATCATTCAAATCCTTTGAATCCATCAAAATCCTTGATTTGAGAGTTCTCTACCCCACCGCCCCTCAAAAATCAAATCATTTGCTATTAGTAAAATTCAATTTCCTTTCTCCTATATTTGTGGGAAAAAAATTATAACTTCTTTATTTGATATTCAATTGAGACGATTCTTCTTTTATTGCGTTCCTAACCAATAGAGAAATAAATCAACTTTCATATTGCATATTTTTAATATCATAAAGATTAAGATCTATTAGATCTATTAATAAATCAAAAACTTTTTTTCATTATTATTCAAACACAAATTTCAATTTTATTTCTTAGATTAACATAAATGTACGTCCAAACATTAAGTTAGATTACAATTCAAATTCCCAATTCGAATTATACAACTCAAATCAAAAGAATCCAAATCAACACAATTCAAATCCTTCTGACAAATGGACGCTAACCGCTATAGTTCTAGTCTAGAAATTAAATTACAAAGGCCAACCGAACCCCAAAGCCTTTAGCAAAACAAAAGACGAAGCACAATATATTATGATTATTAACTATCAAAAAGATGTATTATGAAAAAAATGATATTCTATAGGATACTTTAGTACTTAATACAATACACTAATAGAGGTTAGGTCCTATAAGATGCAAACCGAATATAGGATTCACATTCTATTAATTGTAGTGTGTTTAGCATCTGTGCTAATGATACCAAAGCATTTTTCATACATATTAATGGAAGAACATGAAAAAAAACTTAAAAATTTTAAAAAAAAATTGAAAAGAAAAATAGGACAGAAAAAAGGAAATTTTTTTTGAATTAAAACAACGTTTTGTAAAATAAAACGATGAAATGTTACAAGTTTTAAGCATCCTGTGAGCAACACGCAAAATTTATTCTCATTTTATATATATATTGAAAATTAAAGATACGTGTCCTTGTGATAAGATTCTGGTTATATTTATTAACTACATGGCTCTCTAGCATTTAATAACACATTACTTCACAGGATGGAGCAAAAGCTTGGGCTTGGCTCATGATAATAACAAGGCCGTTGATAGCAGTAGAGGAAACTGTTGATTAACGACATAGCCTGTGATGAATTTAGCTTCCTCTTTCTTCTCTTCTTTTTTGCTTTCTTCCACGCTTTCTATGACGGCAAAACCAAATTGTTTCTTCAGAGACCTGGCCAATTCAGCAGCGTCGACTCTGTCTCCAATCACCACCACCTTCTCTCCAACCATCGCCGCCATGCTCACACCTGTTAATTATATAATTCTTATCGTTAAAAAGACCTACGTGTATATATATATATATAACACCAAAAAGTTGGGTGTAAAAGAGGGAAAAGCTCTTCGTTCCTGGTTCTCCTGTAGCCCATTGGAACCACAAGAATCCTCTTGGGCACTTATTTCAAATGCATATCCTATTTTTGTACAGTAGAGTTAGCTACAACATTGCACGGGTTGATATTGTATATGTATGATCCATACTAGAATATATATATATATATATATATGTATGTATGTATATTTATGTTCCTATGAACCAAACGCCACAAAAATAATTGGAAAGAGTTTCGAGTAAAATGACCTGGTGCTTTCGCTGCTTTCTTCATGGCCTTGCTCTTGCACTTGTTGCACTTCATGTGCACCTTCACAACAATCTTTTGCTGTACCACATGTGACACAAAGGTCTCGTTCTTCAAATTTGGATATTAGTTAACGATAACAAAATCTAACTTATATACTAATGTTTATGTTTTAGAAAGAAAAAAAAAGAGGAAAAGAAAAGAAAATAAATACCTTCATTTGAAACACAAGGGATGGAAATTATTGAAGCTTGTAATTTCTGGGAGAAAACTAATCTGCCTTGAAAAATAGTTGTGTTTCATTTGTAGAGATAATTTGTAGTTGCACGATCTATTTATAATTGATAAGCTAGTTTTGGACACTTTCATAGTTACGTCTTCATGAAAAGTAGACGATGCCAAGTCAATTGCCCCTACAATTAATATATATATATATATATATATATATATATATATGTACGACTTGGTTTGCCGGTTTCATACTATTCTTCGAATTAATTATGTAAAAACAAGTCAAGAAAAGTCTATGCTGATACAATTTGTACTCCCCACTTTACTTTGAAATTTAATATTATAAGACAATCGGAAATCTAAAAGGAAAAACTTATGACTTTAAAATTTACCAACGTATTGGTAATTTATCAACTCCTAACGACGTAAATTATTGATTCTTGAACTTTTAACAGAACAGACATTGGGTTAATCAAGATTCTCTAAAATCTTCTACTTGCAGTTTTTTTTTTTTTTTTTTTTTAACTACAAAGGTAATTATTTCAACTTTACCCCCCTACACTATATGAATTATGAATAAATAAAGAAGTCAAAAAAGGACAAAAGGACTTAAAAAGTTTCTAAGCAATATTTTAAACATTAAAAAAATCCTAAAACAATGATTTTTTGAAAAGAAAAATGATTTGAAATATTATATTCTTAAATGTTTAAAAAATTCAAAGATTTTTCTTGAGAAAAAAATGATTAATAGAAATTAATAAATTCAGTCTAAAGAGTATCTTTGTCTTATCTACTTTTTTCATCCATAAAGTGATTAGGAATGAAAATAAAACAAGATTTTCAAATTAAGCAAAAAAAAAAAAAAGGGTTCAAATTGCTCTCCCAAACAGACGTTAGAATATACCTTTATAGTTTCTTAAAATAAAAGATATATCTATTTATAGGATATTTATCTTTTTTCACCATCTATTTTACGTTAATTTAAAAACTAAACTTTTAGTTTTTTATCTCATCAAATATATATCGTCATATTAGATTTACTATACAAATTTATAATTTACTCAGTCAACCGTAGATTTTGACATTTAAAATGACTACATTATTCTTCAAAAAGAGAAAAATTAAAACTTTCAAAATATTAAAAAAAACAAAAACAAAACACACAAAACACTCTTTTTAGGGTATTTTATATATTTTTGAAGTCAAAAAGCTTATAATAAAGTCTTTTCAAATTCTTAAAAGCTCTCTTATTTTTTAATTTAAGGATATTTTAGGTAATTAATTAGGTCAAAATTAAAGATTGATCAGAAAAAGATGTAAATTTGCGGATTAAATCTAACTTGAACATATACATTTAATGAGATAAAAAAGCAATAACATAATATTTTAATAAACCTAAAACAGATGGTATAAAAAAGTAAATAACCTTTTATATAATTGACCATCTTTAATTAATTTAAAAAACTTAAAAAGTTGTCTAAAAATTAAAAAGGGAACATTTTTCACTTATCTATATCTATATATATATATATATATATATATATATATATTGGAAAACACACTACTTTGGTTAGTTTGAAGTGATCACATGGTAAGTCTAACGTGAAATGTGGAATAAAATAATCTAAATGCTTTGAAAAAAAAAAATCATTTAACCAATCAATGACCGGTAAGTAGTCCTTGTCAATTATTGTCTCGACCTGGTTCTTACATTTAACCTTCTTAACCGGTGTTGAATCCCAGAACAGAAGGATTGAGCGAATCAACATCACTATCAATTACCAGTAATATATAAAGGAAAATAAATCAATCTTGGGAGCATATGGCTCTTCTCCGGGCTCACTAAGAACTTACGAGGAAAATTAGGGGAGAATGAGAAATAGCATATCTAGAGGGTATAATTAAAAATAATAGCATATAATTTTTGGAAGAGAAAAGTAATAAAAGGTTCTGCATTAAAATTTTGAAAGTCCTAAATTACATACCCTCTTCTTCTCCAATTGTCTCTCTGACAAGGGCAATTGGCATATCCGACTTGTTCCCAACATTGAGGAGGGATGATCACGGAGAAACCGATTCTCCTAGAGAGTAAATTAGGTAGTATATTACTTTTTTATAATCATTATTGTGTATTATCATTTTTTCTCTTCCTTTTAATTCATACAATTTCTTCTAACTACAAAAGTCAAAATATCTTAAATTATACATATTTACCTAACTCTAACCCAAAATAATGGTAAATAATAGTGTCTTTATATTTATTAAAAGTTACCTGTTTTAAATTTTCTCAAAAAAAGTTGAAAATTAAAAGAAGTATATATTATAAAAGTAGTATTTCTCGGATCGACCCTCTCGTGTAAAACTACACTTTTCCGTAGGTCTAGAAATACATAAACATCCATGGGCAAACTGTAAAGAGATTAGGAGACATAAAGCAAGAAAGAGAAAGTTACGGAGCAGAAAAGTTGTTAGCAAGATCTCAACGACGGAGGAGCTTTGCATACGACGGTGATCTCGACGACGGAGTTTGGATCGCAATGGGCGAGGTTCCATTCTAACCGTGCTGACAGATGGAGAGACGAGGATCTCAATGGCACGAAGAGAAATCCCGTTCGTGATAGCACAACCTTCTTGAGCTTCTCCCCTCAAGCACGGGAGTTGCTCCGACGAGCTGCTGGGGCTAATAACTGGAGAAGATGACCGGCAAGAGGCACGATGGCAACGGGGCAACGTGAATAGCTCAGTAGTGAAGGAGATAGGGACAAAATTGGGATTTTGATTTTTTTTTTAAAGAAAAACAGAATTTTTCTTTCTTTTCTAAAAAAATTGTGCTGTATACTTCAATGAATTGCAGAAATGACTAATATGAGTCGTAATTTCTCGAAAATTAGGCTTAAATATACGTTATTATTATTATTATTATTATTATTGTGCGTTTTATTGTGACATCCGACGCGGGTCCTACCTCAAGCCTCCATAGGACCCATCTTGCGGGGCCCCCAGACTTACGGCTCTTATTGGTGAACTATTCCCGTGTCGTCTCACTCATCCGTACTGTCTCCTTTGGGGCACTCTGGCCCCTCAAGGTTGGGCCCCTCAGGGTTTTCTTTCGTGTCCCTCGGATTCGAACCTCAAACCTCCCTTAAGAGGTTCTTATTTCCATCTCGAGTACCAATTGAGTTAAGGTAATACTTTTTCCATGACCAAAACAGTCTAGGGCTGATAAGTGAGGGCAGCCTAGTTAGTTGTAAGTTCTTCTACCTCTACCATATATTGAAGGTTTGAGTCACGCTGAAAATGAATGAGTTTTTCGTAAGCTGTTGGAAACAAAGTGCGCAGCGGAATTTTTAAAATATTTTCATCAGAGTATTTTCCAAAATACAAGTATGACATGTTATATGTATAAATTAAACAGATCTTACTAACCTCAGTGTGCCGAAGAACCTCCGCGACCTGTGTAGAGAAGTAACGTTCCAGAAGAGCCTCAACCAACTGGTCTTCTTTGCTATTCTCTATCCACAACCGGAGTGAGTGTGGGCTCACACGTACAGCTCTTCCACCGGTGACTCTCCTTCCAACCAATAGAGAGAACCCAAAGCTAGTGTTCGTGATTTGTGAACAAAAGCTCTCAGGGAGTTTTCAGATGCTCACTAGAAGAGTATCACTCTTAATCTCTCAAATTGATCTGAGTAAATCATTAGACTCACTCCCTTTTTATACCTATTGGTCCTTGGGGTCAGTCCATATCAGATTAGGTCTCAAAAATCGAAACAGAATCAAGTTCGGATCAATATCTGATAAGATACGCGTGAAAAACGCGTAATCTTAGCTGTCGCGGTCGGCATGCCGAACTGTGAGATAGGCAGGCCGAACTGGCCAGTTCGGCAGGCCGAACTTTCTGATCGGCAGGCCGAACTGCCGAGAAAAAATCTCCGCGAATCTTTTATTTTCCACCCGAGATTCTAAAGGATAAAGTCTCAGTTTTGATTCAAATAGCCCAATAGAAAAGATATCTGATCAAAACAAACTCTATCAAGATAATCTCTAAGAAAATAAATCAATTCAAATAATTCTACAAGTTTATCTTGTTCTAATTGTCCAAAATTAAAACAACCGATAAACAGACAAGAATTATCCGAACGCCATAATTCAACAAGTTCATCTTGAACTAATTTCTTACAAAATTAATTCAACCGATAAACAGACATGAATTATTTGATTCTTATAAATTTTAAACCAATCTGATAAATCCGACATAAGTCACCAATTATTGGAAAAGCACGCCGTGTCGTTACAGGATTTTGTGAGCTAGCAAAGGGGACCAAAATGGACCTATAAAGTTCAAGCTCATGATAATTATGAAACCCAATATCCCAGATATACATTTCACAATTATCAACTCCAACGCTACTCCACTAAAAGCTTGGAGCTACACTCTCGAACTTTACAGAATTACGAAGCTCATGTAGCTAAGTCTCCATGACATATCATAGTGTATCGCATCTCCATATGATCATCCATAATCGGCTTAAGGACAAGTTCTGTCTTACCTTCCCGATTATTTTTATCTTACGTTCCATTGTCTCACCATTAGAAAACTTACCATCCAAAGATAGTATACCATTCGGTTACACCTATGTATCCAAATGGTTGAGCGCTCCAGTTTTCCAATTACAGGACAACGCATATAAGAGGATATCATTACTCCTAAAGAGGAGCTATGGATTCCATATCTATGAATAACAAGTCTACGCTATCAAGAGTCATGCCTCCAACGTACCGGCATGCATGCCACTATAGAGATGTGGGAGTCACCCATTGGTACATCAAAAGACACAAGTCGAGACAACGGGCCCATTATTCATCTCAGGATTAAGATACAATACAAACGACTGTCTAAAGTGAATCGATTTGCCAAGACAGAATTATTAATCCAAATCAATTCACTTTATGTCCCGATCCAACACATCGTCACCTATGACAACGCGCCAATGTTTCTATTCACGGAGTCCAACTCCGATGGCCAAGACAAACCATCTCCCAAAAGGGATATAGACAACATAACAATCTTTACATGAATAAAGCGCCCAACTTTATTCCCTCGATTGCGGATCATATATTTTAGACCATCACCTTAAGAGTCGTGTCTACCGCATAATCATCCCATCATATGCCCAACTCTTAAGGTTTAGACTGACAGTCTCAGACTACTGTTTGCTTATCATACATTCAACGAATATGAACGTAAAGAGGACAATATTTGGTATATATAAATGAATAAATTCTTTATTGATAAAAATGTCTCCAAAAACGTATTACATTTTTACTCCTTAGAGCATACATGTCTAACAATCTCCCACTTGCACTAAGTGAGTAAATACTGCAAATTTCGCATCCCCATAGCTTCCACATGCCTTTCGAAGACTCTCCCAGAAAGTGTCTTCGTAAATGGATCAGCTAAATTGTCCTCTGACGCGATCTTGCACACCGTGACATGCCCGCTCTCAACGAAGTCCTTTATCACATGATACTTCCGATCAATATGCTTACTCTTCTTGTGAAATCTTGGTTCCTTAGCATTAGCTACCGCCGCACTGTTATCACAGTACAGTGATACCGCTTTATCCATACCAGGAACTACCTCAAGATCCCCAAGGAACTTGCGGAGCCACACTGCTTCTTTCGAAGCATCACTAGCCGCCACATACTCGGCCTCCATCGTTGAATCCGAAGTGCAATCTTGCTTTGCACTTCTCCAACTGATGGCACCGCCACCCAGAGTAAACACAAACCCTGAAGTCGATTTCCTAGAATCCAGGCAGGATTGAAAATCCGAATCAGTGTATCCTAGAGGAGTTAAATCCTCACCCGAATACACAAGCATATACCCTCGAGTCCTTCTCAGGTACTTGAAAATATGCTTTACCGCAACCCAATGGTTCGGTCCTGGATCCGCCTGAAATCGACTCACAATCCCGACCGTATAGCTAATATCCGGTCGAGTGCAAAGCATGGCATACATGAGACTACCCACTGCCGAAGCATAAGGCACCTTCTTCATGTATTCTCTTTCTTCATAAGACTTTGGAGAGTCTTTCTTAGAAAGAGTAATTCCAGACCTAGATGGTTGCCCACCTTTCTTGGAATCCTGCATTGCAAACCTCCTGAGAATTTTATCTATGTAGCCGGCCTGTGACAAAGCTATCATTTTGTTCTTCCTATCCCGCAAGATCTGGATACCGAGAACAAAATTAGCCTCACCCAAGTCCTTCATGTCAAACTGCTTGGTCAACCATAATTTGACCGATGACAACGCCCCAATGTCATTGCCAATTAGCAGAATGTCATCTACATAGAGTAGTAGAAAAACCACCTTCCCATTCTTAATGTGTTTGTAAACACATGGTTCATCCACATTTTGTGAGAACCCATAAGTCTTGATCACTTGATCAAATCTTATGTTCCAAGAACGAGAAGCCTGCTTAAGTCCATAAATAGACTTTAGCAACTTACAAACCTTACCCTCTTGACCCGCGACCTTGAACCCGTCTGGTTGTTCCATATAAATGGACTCATCAAGATAGCCATTTAGAAAAGCCGTCTTGACATCCATCTGCCAAATCTTGTAGTCGAGAGCGGCAGCTATGGACAAGAGAATCCGGATGGACTTAAGCATGGCTACAGGCGAAAAGGTTTCCTCATAATCGATTCCTTCCTTTTGCGTATAACCCTTAGCTACCAGTCTAGCCTTAAAGGTTTCGACCTTTCCATCCACTCCTCTTTTCCTCTTGTAGATCCACTTACACCCTATGGGTTTTACCCCTTCGGGAAGATCCACAAGCTCCCAGACCCGATTAGTCTCCATAGACTTCATCTCAATGTTCATGGCCTCTGTCCAGAGTCTTGAATCAACATCCTCCATAGCTTCTGCGTAAGTATAAGGATCCCTGTCTTGTTCATCCGGTTCAGCCAAAAAGACCTCCCCATTGAACATATACCTCTCAGGTTGACGCCCGATCCTCCCACTACGCCGAAGCCCCTGTGGTTGTTGTTCAGGTTTGTTTGGTTTTTCTACACCGATCGGAATGGTTTCGTTCGGAACCTCCAGAGTAAACGGATTACCCCTCAACTCCTCAAGCACCACTTTGCTTTGAGGTTTAAAGTCGTTCATGTAACTCTCCTCAAGGAAAGTTGCATTAGTTGAAACCACGACTTTATTTTCCTTTGGGTTATAAAAATAACCCCCTTTAGTCCCTTTTGGATATCCTACAAACACGCAAACTTCTGAACGTGCTTCCAACTTATTCGGATCCTTAAACAGGACATGAGCTGGACATCCCCATATGCGAATATGGTTTAAGGATGTCTTCCGTCTTGTCCACAACTCGTGAGGAGTTTTAGGGACCGATTTTGAAGGCACATTGTTCAAAAGATAACATGCGGTTTGTAGTGCATATCCCCAAAAGGATAAAGGCAATGATGAATAACTCATCATGGACCGAATCATGTCCAACAAAGTCCTATTCCTTCTCTCCGCTACGCCATTCTGCTGCGGAGTGCCCGGCGCAGTCAAATGGGATAAAATCCCATTCTCTAACAAGTGTCCCAAGAACTCATCAGAAAGGTATTCCCCACCTCGATCAGATCGAAGTGCCTTTATGGGTCTACCCAATTGCTTTTCCACTTCAGCCCGAAACTCCCTAAATTTATCATAAGTTTCACTTTTGTGGTGCATCAGGTACACATACCCATATCTTGAGTAATCGTCAATAAAAGTGACGAAGTACTCATACCCTCCTCGTGCCCGGATGTTCATCGGTCCGCAAACATCACTATGCACAAGTTCTAGAACCCCTTCGGCCCTATTGCCCTTAGACCCGTATGGTCTTTTGGTCATTTTACCCTCCAAACAAGACTCACATTGAGGTATAGATTCCACCTTTAAGTGACTTAAAGGTCCATCCCTTACCAACCTTTGAATCCTATTCAGGTTAATATGGCCAAGGCGCAAATGCCAAAGATAAGTCTTATTAGAGTGAGAAGTTTTAAGTCTTTTTGAGTCATTATCATTTATCTCAGCATTAAGCAATAAGTCCATCTTAGGTTTGATAAAATATAGATTATTTTGCATCCATCCAGAACAGATAAAAGATTTGTTTTTACGAATCACCACTTTTTCATTAAAAGATACCACGTAGGAGTCTTTAAATAAAGAAGATACAGAAATTAAATTCCTTTTAAATTTAGGAACATAAAAACAATCTCGCAAAATTAAATTCCTATAATTATCAAAATAAAGATGGACATCTCCCACTGCTTCCGCTGAGACCAAGGATCCATCGCCCATCCGAAGCGTTAAGTCTTCACGAAGTAGACTTCTCGTTTCTTTGAATCCCTGCAGAGAAACACAAACATGATTAGTTGCACCGGAATCTATGACCCAAATGTCACTGGATTCCTCAACCAAACAAGTTTCTAAATATAGAAGATCACACCTACCTCCCTTGGAAAGGAAGTCCTTGCAATGCTTCTTTATATGCCCGACCTTACCACAGAAGAAGCACTTAAGCTTCTTTGGGTTCTTCTTCTTCTTCTTCTTGCTCTTGGTAGCAATAGGAATAGAAGACTTACCACTCTTGGCCCGTTGCTTCTTTCCATTCCCAGAGTTAGGATTGGAACCAGAAGCAGCTACCATATTGGCCTCTCCACCAGCAGGAGACTCCCTGATCAGCAGTTCAAACTCCTGTAACTGTTTCATCAGTTCTGTCAAGGTCATATCCCGTCTATTGCTCAGATTAAAAGTAGCTCTAAACGGAATAAAATCCTTAGACAGAGTCTCAAAGACCATAGTCATCTGAGTTTCAGCATCGATGTCGGCTCCATTGGTTTGAGCCTCAGCGAGGTAACCCATGACCAACATCATGTGCTCCTTTACAGATGTCCCCGGTCTCTGTCTACAGTTTAAGAGTTTCTGAAGCGCCCCTTGCCGCTTTGTTATGGCCTGGCCTCCAAACATATCCTCAAGATTATCCAAGATCTGCTTCGCAGTCTCATAATCCTGATGTTGAGCCTGCAGCACGTTATTCATGCTAGCCATAACATAGCAGCGGGCCTGATCATTAGCATCTTTCCAGCGTTCGTACGCTTGGAATTGCTCATTACTTGAGTCTCCCGTAGGCTCGGGAGGACAAGGAGTTGTCAGTACATACTTCAGTTTCTCAAAGGATAGGACGATGTCCAGGTTCCGTTTCCAATCATTATAGTTCTCACCGGTTAATTGGTTTTTGTCAAGTATCGATGATAAAGCGTTTTTAGACATTTTCAATCTACAATAAAGAATCATATACCAAACATAAGCAAACATATTTAATAATTTAGTAAGATAACACAATCATGTAAAATCATACAAATGTGTTTATGTGTCAAAACCTTGAAAATATCACAACCTTACAACGATAATTCCCAACTCAGAATTCAACAAGCTCCTAGGGGAGTCATGCCAAATTCAATCAGGAACACGGATCCCCTCCTGATTAATATATGCCATCCAGGACCCGTATGATCCAGCATATACTAATAATCGTTTCTTTGGCCATTAATTTTATTAACAGAGCTCCTAGGGGAGGTTAATAATAAAATTAACGTGAGTGTATAACCACCGTTTCAATATTTTATCCATGATTTATAATCACCACCTAGGGGTGTGCAACCATAAATCATACTAAAATACCTTATCCTTTTAGAGATCCAATCTGGTACATGATAGAAATCCCTTCCTAGGGGTTGGGACCATCATGTTCTTCCTATGGACCAACGATGGAGGCCTTAGGTTCTCTCGTCGAAAACCTTCTCCCACTCAATCTTTTGAAGTCAAGGTTTTATTTTAAAATTATGCATGAACAATTTTAATATGAGCGGCACTCCCTATTCTATATGACATGTTATCAATATACATGGTAAATCATATTATAATGCAGACAAGCAAAGCAATCAAGCAAAGCTACAAGCATAATAATAATAACCGTAATATTATGGTTCCACCCTAGAGAATAGAAAAAATAAGATTACAAGAGAATAATCGAGACATTTATCGATTCTTCATCCTTGAATCCTCAAGCTGTATCCTTCTTCATGTAATATCCATCTTCAAGTCCTCAATCCCGTATGAATCGAACACTTCATATTTCCGGTCGTATCCAAATTTAATGTTTCTCAGAATCGTCCCAAAAATAAAATTAAAACTGCACCAAAAATTGCACCTTTTCTGGACACCTGGATGCTCTCTGTCGGCAGGCCGATCTAGGTGATCGGTCTGCCGATCATGGTGGTTCGGCCTGCCGAACATGAAGGTTCGGCCTGCCGACAGAGCACCAAAATTTCTGCCCCACTGTCGGCCTGCCGGACCGTACGTCCGGCCTGCCGGTCTGTGACCTTCGGCCTGCCGAACTGTGAGGTCCGGCATGCCGACCGAGCAGAAAACCCTCAATCCAGAAAATACAATTTTAATGCAATTCATCAATTTTATTTTCAACAATTCAAAAACATAAAATTAGAGACTCAGGAAATACCTGGAGGCGCCATCATCTATCTTCAAGATCCGACTTCTCGTTCCGTCTTCTCCGAATAATTATTTAATTACAAAATTCTTACAAATTAAATAATAATTCCTAGACGGAGATGATAGTCCGCCATCTAATTACATGAAAAACTTAGATACACATTCTAACCTCTAAGGAACCATAACCGGTATTAATTAATTAATAAATAATTAAACAACAATTTAATCAACCATAATTAATTAATAAACATTCACCACATAATCCATGACAACATATATATTATATAGAAACCTAGAGTGCCATCTCTCTATAAAATTCAATTCAAGCATTGGAGAGATTAAGATCACAAAATTTATGCATATAACATGATCACAAACTTGCAAATTTATGTAAAAACCTCGGCTCTGATACCAATTGTTGGAAACAAAGTGCGCAGCGGAATTTTTAAAATATTTTCATCAGAGTATTTTCCAAAATACAAGTATGACATGTTATATGTATAAATTAAACAGATCTTACTAACCTCAGTGTGCCGAAGAACCTCCGCGACCTGTGTAGAGAAGTAACGTTCCAGAAGAGCCTCAACCAACTGGTCTTCTTTGCTATTCTCTATCCACAACCGGAGTGAGTGTGGGCTCACACGTACAGCTCTTCCACCGGTGACTCTCCTTCCAACCAATAGAGAGAACCCAAAGCTAGTGTTCGTGATTTGTGAACAAAAGCTCTCAGGGAGTTTTCAGATGCTCACTAGAAGAGTATCACTCTTAATCTCTCAAATTGATCTGAGTAAATCATTAGACTCACTCCCTTTTTATACCTATTGGTCCTTGGGGTCAGTCCATATCAGATTAGGTCTCAAAAATCGAAACAGAATCAAGTTCGGATCAATATCTGATAAGATACGCGTGAAAAACGCGTAATCTTAGCTGTCGCGGTCGGCATGCCGAACTGTGAGATAGGCAGGCCGAACTGGCCAGTTCGGCAGGCCGAACTTTCTGATCGGCAGGCCGAACTGCCGAGAAAAAATCTCCGCGAATCTTTTATTTTCCACCCGAGATTCTAAAGGATAAAGTCTCAGTTTTGATTCAAATAGCCCAATAGAAAAGATATCTGATCAAAACAAACTCTATCAAGATAATCTCTAAGAAAATAAATCAATTCAAATAATTCTACAAGTTTATCTTATTCTAATTGTCCAAAATTAAAACAACCGATAAACAGACAAGAATTATCCGAACGCCATAATTCAACAAGTTCATCTTGAACTAATTTCTTACAAAATTAATTCAACCGATAAACAGACATGAATTATTTGATTCTTATAAATTTTAAACCAATCTGATAAATCCGACATAAGTCACCAATTATTGGAAAAGCACGCCGTGTCGTTACAGGATTTTGTGAGCTAGCAAAGGGGACCAAAATGGACCTATAAAGTTCAAGCTCATGATAATTATGAAACCCAATATCCCAGATATACATTTCACAATTATCAACTCCAACGCTACTCCACTAAAAGCTTGGAGCTACACTCTCGAACTTTACAGAATTACGAAGCTCATGTAGCTAAGTCTCCATGACATATCATAGTGTATCGCATCTCCATATGATCATCCATAATCGGCTTAAGGACAAGTTCTGTCTTACCTTCCCGATTATTTTTATCTTACGTTCCATTGTCTCACCATTAGAAAACTTACCATCCAAAGATAGTATACCATTCGGTTACACCTATGTATCCAAATGGTTGAGCGCTCCAGTTTTCCAATTACAGGACAACGCATATAAGAGGATATCATTACTCCTAAAGAGGAGCTATGGATTCCATATCTATGAATAACAAGTCTACGCTATCAAGAGTCATGCCTCCAACGTACCGGCATGCATGCCACTATAGAGATGTGGGAGTCACCCATTGGTACATCAAAAGACACAAGTCGAGACAACGGGCCCATTATTCATCTCAGGATTAAGATACAATACAAACGACTGTCTAAAGTGAATCGATTTGCCAAGACAGAATTATTAATCCAAATCAATTCACTTTATGTCCCGATCCAACACATCGTCACCTATGACAACGCGCCAATGTTTCTATTCACGGAGTCCAACTCCGATGGCCAAGACAAACCATCTCCCAAAAGGGATATAGACAACATAACAATCTTTACATGAATAAAGCGCCCAACTTTATTCCCTCGATTGCGGATCATATATTTTAGACCATCACCTTAAGAGTCGTGTCTACCGCATAATCATCCCATCATATGCCCAACTCTTAAGGTTTAGACTGACAGTCTCAGACTACTGTTTGCTTATCATACATTCAACGAATATGAACGTAAAGAGGACAATATTTGGTATATATAAATGAATAAATTCTTTATTGATAAAAATATCTCCAAAAACGTATTACATTTTTACTCCTTAGAGCATACATGTCTAACATAAGCCTCGTAACTTACAACTAAGGGTTCAAGGCTTACGAAAAACCCATTCATTTTTACAAAAAATAACAGTTTTGCCTTTAATGTGTTTTTCATAAGCCTCGTAACTTTACTAAACTTCTTGTTTTACTTTACTATCTTGTTACAAATGGGTTATGGAAAAATTCCTGCTGAAGAGCATTTTCCTAAATTGAATGTTTTGGGATACATTTGGGTTTTTACGAAAAATGATCATTTTGCACTTAACAGGTGTTAGAAAGCATTCAGAACCTATTTTAAACAAAACTTATATGTTCTTGTTACTTGTAGCATTGCAAAAACAAAACATCAGTTTTCTTTTCACAAAATCTATTTTATCAAAACTTTACAGTGTTGACCCTATTACGAAAATCTTGACGATTTGGCCCTTGTCGTGTTTTTTTTCTCCCATGAAGTCTCTAAATTCTTTTGGGTGTTTAAACATAAAATTACTTATTGCCCAAAGCTATGTAGAGAGCCAGCTTTGCATATAAAAAAAAAAAAAGTTCTTCATGGTTTTACGGTTTTGGCCCGAAATACAAAATCTTAACATTTTTGTCCCTAGAACCAAAAGCGATCGGTTTATACCAAAACATCTAGTTTTTTATAAGGATTAAAAATTATAAAAGCTTCTTAGTCAAAATTCTTTTACTTTAAAAGGTTTTCTTAGTTTCAAAATTTTGTGTTTAAAATCTCATAAAACTCATAACTTGAAATCGGTATGGAATTTTCACAAGTCGTCTACAATTTAAAACATTTGCGATGAGTTCTACAACTTTTTTGTTTTAACTTTTCTCAAAATCATTCATCTTCATAGAGTTTTTGGATGGGCAAAACTAAAATCAATATTTTTAGGCTTGATATGATAAGAATTCGAGCTGAATTCCTTCACGAAAGTTGTCCAGATCAATGTTTTCAATAAATCTTATGTTGAATTCAAAAAATAATTTGGCCTTTAAGTGTCTCAAACATGTAATTCTTTCAAAAATACCCTTAAAATATTTTTTGCATCAAAACCATTCTTAGCTTCCTTTCCTTGAGTTTAATTTTATTTAAATTCTTCTAAGCTCATCATCAAGCACTTAATACATAAAAAAATATACCATAATATCTTTCTTACATGCCATGCTCAAAATCCTTTTATCGAGCATTTAGAGTGCTTAAAAACACTTAAACTTGTTGTTTATAACTAAGTTTATCATAACTTTTCTTTTGCTTTAAAACCCTAGTTTTTCATCTTTTCATCATCATCATAATCCATATTTCATACTCTATAATCATGCCATATAGTCTTTTTTACATGCCATAACCCATAAGTTGTATCAAACACTTGGTATACATATAAATCTAAAAAATTTAACATAGCTTGTGGGGCTAGAGTTTTACCTAGACTATCCAAAGTGTTTGTCCCCCTCCTTTTAGTTCTTGAAAGCTTTCAAATTCCCTTGACATCAAGGTCATAGCATACCATAAAAACCCAACTCAAAACTTGAACAAAAACCCTAAAATAAAATAGGGAATGTTAGGATTTTACCTTAAATCTCTTTACTCCTTCACTATACTCCTTAATTTTGCTTCAAAACATAATTGGGTGGCTTGGAATTATCAAACTTGAAAGAGAAAATCATGGGGAGGGGGGCGGATTTCTCTTGTGAAAATGGGAGGATTTTTGATAAATCAAACAAACTTTTATTTCACTTAAGTCCTTCACTTTATAAACACTTGCTCTAGGGGTGTCACTTTGGTGGAGATAAAAGTGTAATTTTCATCCATACACTTAGTCACATTAAGACACATCACCAAGGATTTGATGCCATAAAAATTTGCTCCAAAACCACACAATACAACATGTTCTACCATGGAGAGATGTGGCAATTTTCCTTCCTTTGGGTGTCATCATGTGGGTCCCACTCACTTTTACACAGTCTAAATTTACACTAATAGTATTTTTCTTATACTGTCAATATGCTTTCTACACAATCAGTATATTTTCCTGTACAGTTTATGAGGCATCACAACGTTCCATACCTTTCCATCTCCTTCACACAATACAATTCCAATACTGTTTAATTTTGTACAGTCTAAATTTTATACTACATAACTTTATACAGTATAATTTATATATTACTTAACTTTATTATTATAATCCTTATACTGTATTATTCTCACATTGCTTAATTTTATATAGCTTTGATTTTTGTGTTATATGATTTTTATTTTTTTTTATTGTATTTTCCTTTTAATGTATTTCTATCTTAAAATTTGTTGTAACATCTTCTGCAACCATTAAGCTTTGTAGTTTATTTTTAGATCTTTCGTTCCTTGTTTAAGACTGTGACATGATTTTTAAATCTTAAAAATCTCATTTTTACTTTTATAGAATTTATAGTAAAAAAATCGGATTTACAAGGTAATCTATGTGGCACATACATTGCTCTTAAAATAGTTAACAAATTTTCGAGTATAAAATGTAGCTTCATAAAATATATACATAATTTATTTAACATAATTCCTCAATTTTTGCATGTGCAATGCATTAGAAATTCTCAAGTGTCACAGTTTCAAACTTCACTTATAGCATAAAGAAAATGATTTTCAAATGCTTTTGTATATGTTTCAAATATGTTTGTATTTGTTATGCAAATTGTTTTAAAGAACATGTCATGATTTACAATATGTCTGCATTTATTATGTTTATGGTTTTAGACATTAAGTTAAGTCATACAGCATGTTAATTAAGATTACAAGATCAGTAATCTAAACCCTTAAGTAAAGATAAGAAAGTAACGTAGCAGCCTCCCGACCCAATGGGACTATCATGTAAGTTATGTTAAAATCTCGATGATACAATGACCTTGAGCTTTTGATATGTACACTTGGGCTCGTAGTTTAAGATAAGTTACGAGAATAAGTTGATAACCATAATAGAGTATAAAAGAAAACATGTGTTGTGATGTTACTTGTATTCCTTTTTAAGAAATGTTTCATGAGAAACATTATACGAGACATGCATGTTTTATGAGAAATATTTTATGAAAAATATTTTATTACAAAAGGTTTACGTGGTTTTACGAGAACATTTTATAATGAACGTTTATGGAAATGTTTTAAGAAAAAGGTTTTATAAACAACGTTTTATGAGAAATGTTTATAAAAAATGTTTTACAAGAAAGGTTTTAAGAGGAAAGTTTTATGAATAATATTTTTATGTTTTGTGAGATTTATTTGAACTTACTAGATGAAAACTTATTACAAGTTCGTTCATGTTATAGGTAATTTTACAAGAGACCAATATTATTAGTTGATAAGCTAGATGTTACTGTGAAACAAATGCAATGGTTGGGCTATGGATACCATTAGAGTCAGTTTTTGTTGTACTAAAAGAAGATTTCTACTCTTTGAAAAGATGTTTTAAAAAGTTTTATGAAAGTAAATATTTATTTAACAAGTGTTATGAAATGTTTTTGATGATTACAAAGTTAAGTTTAGTGCTTATATTTCAGTTTATGTTGCAACAAATGTTACGATGGTTTTAAATATGTTTTTCAGAAAAAAAAAATAAATTTACTTGACATTTTCTTACTTGTAAGTAAAACTAAGATTAAAAAATTAAGTCTAAGCAAGTTAAATAACAGCTCAAAAAAACCGAGTTGTTACAAATGTAGAAAACAACAAAGCATGTAGAAGACGGTTGATGCTTGAAAATCCACCGACAAATATAGAACAATGTCAGCGATGAAGCTGCATCCATACAGATTCACTAATTATCTCCTGACAAGATTATAGAAAGAAATTTCAAAGGAGATCAGAAAGTTTTGCCAAAGATCTTCGAGTTGCAAACGAAGGAGAGGAAAATGTGCAGCAATATGGACAACAGCTATGCATAGGATCTGGGGCACGAAACAGCATTAACAAAAACTAAACCAAAAACAAATAGAAGCTACTAATAAAATCAAATCATGATAGTTAACTTGACCCTTTTCTCAAAATAACATAAATACCTGATCCAAGAAAAACATGATCCCAAAATTTTTAAGATAATCAATATGTTCTGTCCTCTGTAGTTATTAAAGTCGATGTACTTATACTATGGAGGCTTAAGTCTTGGCAATGATTCATTCTCAAAGCATGGTTGCTCGCCATAATATGCATCCAGTTCCAAAATGTTGGGCAGATTTTGAAGATCTTTGATATGATCACTGCTACTTTTGAGCAAGCAATCTGTGGTCCGAGTAGATTACATTTTTTTATTGGGTTATTTACCATTTTGTATCCTGTGTTTTAGGACTATTTAAAGATTATATCTTTGTTTTTTGATCTCATCTAATGTATATCTTGAAATTAGATTAATATAAAAATTTATACTTTTTCCGATCAATCTTCAATTTTGATCAATAAGTTTCCCAAAATACCCTCAATTTGAAATAAAGGACCTTTAAAATTTTTTTAGAAAAAACTTTATACTAATTAAGGTTTTTCACTTCAAAAATGTATAGAATACTCTCAAAAATAGGTATTTTGTGTGCTTGTGTTTTTGTTTTCTTTTTATTTTTCAAGAATTAAATTTTTCCTCTTTTACTTAAAGATAATTTAGTCATTTTAAAAATTAGAATTAACTATTGACTGAAGTAAGGTTAAATTTGCATATTAAATCTAATTTGAAAATGTACATTCGATGAGATAAAAAATAAAAAATATAATTTTTTAATTAACCTAAAACAAAAAGTGTAACCCAAGGGAGTTTTAACTACTCCTCCATAGACTACGGTTGCATAACCAAAGTCTAATACTTTAGACTATAGTGAAAAAACATAGTCTAATCTTTTTTTTTTTTGGTTTCTTTTTTTTTTTTTTTTTTTTTTTTTTTTTTTTTTTTTCTGGTAGTGTTCCCTCTATTTGTGCTATGGGCTTGAGCAAGTCCGAAGGCATGCTTGAAAACGAAAAGAACTTCGGTCCTCTCTAAGTGCTTTAAGCAGAGTATTTAATTTTCTTTATAAATTGTTGACTGTTAAAATCTATGTTGTGTGTGACTATCAAATATCTTAATAAGTGTTTCCATTTTATTCACAAATAACCAACGTGGTCTACGTTATGTATGCATGTTACCGTCTTCTTACATATGTGTTTGGAGTTTGGTTTATAGATTTAAATCGTATTTTAGATTATTTTATTGCAGGATTTTTTAATAAAAATTTGAATTTCTGATGAAACCTATAAACCGAACGTGCATTGACTATTGTGATTCACTCAAATAGACGAACGATTTTTACTTTTTGTAGCCTTTAAATTTCTATATTATGCAGTTACTAGAGTAATAAAGATGTACAATTATCTACAACAGCTCTTTGGCTACTTGGGCTTGCATTTGTCTCTTCTTATCCACTATATTAAGTATTTTGAAGAGATAAATTAGAAAACTCTAGCAACTATCAGTTTTTATGAGGACTAATCTTTTCATGAACATTTTAGAGAAGGAGAATGCCTTTCTCAAATTTAAGGCAGACATAAAGGAATTATGATAACAATTTTTCCTCAAACATAATTGGACTATTCCTGCTCCTTGGTAAGTTTTGGAGCCCAGTTTAATGCCATGATGAATTATCATGGTCGGTGTCGGAAGGGTAATGGAAAGCCCCCCTTCTAGGAGTACGGGAGCGGAGCCCTCGTATCAAAATCTCATTAAGAGTGGTTTGGAGATTTCACACTTGTAAAATTCAATTGCCTTAGGTTTCATATATGTAAAGAGAGGCCACGTTAAGATTAGATTAGAGAGAGGAAAAAAAAAAGAAGAAAAAAAAAGAAAGAGTTTAAAGTGGTATGCGATTTTTCTTTTAAAAGCTTCTTTTTTATCATTGTAAATTTTTCAACAACTGTTGAAAGTAGCCATAACTCTCACATTGAAAAAAAACCACTATAAATTTTGTATATATTTTTTGCTTATTTTTTTTTTCATGCGTTTTGTTTACTCTTGGTATAAAATTAAGGCTTCCAATTCTTATCATTGTTGACTCTTAGAGTATTTGAAAAGTATGGTTAGAATTAAACTTTTGAAGTGCAAATCATAACATGTGAAAACTCTACACTATAGTTTACATTTTCTAGTCAAGGTAGCAAGCGAGAGCTTGGGTGTGTCCCTTGCCAGCTTTTTGTTGTTCTGGTTTGTTCTTTGTTTTCTTAAAAGAAAAAAAGACAAACAAAACAAAACTAGTTTCCTCCCTTTTATCAAACATACTATAAGAAACAAGGTTACATAAGGTAAGAATTGGTTCAACCATATAATACAGCACCAAAAGGTAACTAACCAACCAAGCCGAATTTGAATCTTTTGTCCTTTGGATCAGAGGACACAAGCCTTAGGTAAACAATAGTCATTATTCTACTTGGTTTCTCAAGAAGAACCTTAAATCTGAAAATTTCAATGTATAGGTAATAAATTAGCAATTGACATTTGAAATTTTTGCGTGACTATTCCACAAAGTTACAACTGATGACTGAAGTTTTCCTCGAGGCCATGACAAGTTCACTGCACTTGGCAGAGAACAAATTCTTAGATCAGTATGAAGAAAAGAGCAAAAGCGACAGCAAAATTCAACCTCTATCCAATCAGGCAAAGATAATTCAAATAAGGGTCGACAAAATCAGCAGTTATCATACACACACATATACACATAAGAACTTAAACTACAGTCATAACAATGGTTCTTTTTTATGTGCAGAAATCGAGTAGGGTACTTTTTACAACCTCGCTAAAACTACATAGTTGCAATTGTTATAGTATAAAGCTCTCACATACTGCAGTATAAAACAAAAGTAAGCTATAGTATAAAACTCTCACATGTTACTTTAAATTGGTTCCAACTTTTGGTTTCAAGTACATTGCCAACACAACCATAATAGAATAGTCAAGAGCCCAATACACATAATGACAAATTAGTGATCAAACTAAATGACATTGTTCTTTCTTTGTGAAATATAGCTCATCAACTTTTGGTGTTAAAACTCACAAATGCACAATTTCAAATGGATGACCAGAAATGCCAAGAATAACCACCTCTAAAAGGGACAAGAGACACAAAAAGTCAAGGATGAGAATCAAGAAAACACATTTAAGACCATGGAACAGAAAAGGAAATGCATTGTTGCATTCAACTGTAATTTCACTATCTTCCATATAATTTGTCCCAAAACATTCTATAAACTTCCTAGTTCACCGTAATTAGATTAATCATCTAGTGTTAGAACCATATAAACAAAGAAAGACCACAATTTCATGACCAATCTACAAAAACAAACTAAACATTAAATTCACTATCTTCAAGGGGTACCCTCAAAACCAACAAATAAATCACCTCCTCCCTCATAAAACACCAATTCTCCACCACCATTACCATCACCACTTCCACCATCATTCCCACTTACATCCTCAACACTTTCTTCACCGCTTTCCGCAGGCCCGGGGTGCCGGATTCCTGCCTTCTTGGACGCCACGGATTTCACATTCTTCATCCGCCTCGCCCGAACTTTCACAAACTTCCTTTACCACTTCTCATCAGTGTGACTCTGGCTCTCATTATTCCCATTCTTCAAAACCTCGTCCCAAAACCCATCTAAATCATCTTCTTCCTCACCACCACCACCACTGCTTCGCAAACCAGACGACGACGAAGAACTACTATCCTTCTGGACCCTCTTCCCTTTCCTATGACAATCTTCGTCCGAGGAAGAATCGCCGTCGGAGATCTCCACCACCTCTTTCACATTCACATTCAAATCCATTCCCTTGTAAGCTAAGGGGAAAACTCCATAACAGAAGTAGTACTGATCCTTCGCCGGTATTAAAATCTCCGGCGGCGGCTCTCCGATAGCCACGCCGTGGAAAGCTCTCCGGCAGTTCTGACACCTCAGGCAGCACTCCTCGTACGCCTTGCCGTACTCGAACATGCAGTAGCAGTACGGACACACGGTCCAGAAAGTCCTCTCGCCCTCCTCCTCCTCGATCTCCGCATCGTACTTGCTCTTCTTCTCCGCGTCGGAGAGCACCGACCAGGCCTCGAAGAGCAGATCGTAGGCCTCCGCCGAGAACGCCGCGACGTCTTCGTCTTCGTCGTCGTCTT
Organism: Artocarpus heterophyllus; assembly: GCA_025403435.1. Lineage (NCBI taxonomy): Eukaryota > Viridiplantae > Streptophyta > Magnoliopsida > Rosales > Moraceae > Artocarpus > Artocarpus heterophyllus. The sequence continues at coordinate 20,545,910 of CM046331.1, read as the reverse complement.
GGCCTGCGGACGGGTCCACTACCGTCGCAAGCCTCTCGAACCGAGTCCAGACGAGTTGGCAGTCAGCCGAGTCGGTGCGGCTGATTTGGAGGATGGAGTAGAAGTCGGGGCGGTCGTTGCGGAGGAGGCGCTCTCCGGCGAGGAAAATTCCAGCGACGGCGAGGACTTTCTCTGCGCCGGCGATGGTGGGGTCGGATTCTAGGCCTTGGGCGGCGAATTTCCGAGAGGCGGAGAAGTCTCGTTGGGTGAGGGAGGTTAGGGCTTTTTGGAGAAGGGATTTGCTCGGTGATGATGCGTCCTCCATTGTTGTATTGTTGTGTTTGGTTTGAAGGAAAAAGAAGAGGGAATGGGAAAAGTTTTTGCTTGGCTTTTCGCCCCTTTGGTGCTTTATGTACGGTTTATCGTATAGACGATAATGGGCGTGAAGTTTTGGGGAAATTACGGATTTCTTCGATGGGATTAGGGGTTTATCTCTGCCGTTGGATGATAATGTGGGGGTCTGAACATGGGATGGACGGTTGGGATGAATGTTATGCTGGATAATTGGTGTGGGGGTACTTTGGTCTCTTCTGGATAAGTTGCTTGCGAAGCAATCCTTTTTTATGACCGGTTTTCTGCTCCTTGAGAGATTGAGAGAGGGAGAGAGGCATAGGGACATCATCTTTAAAAAAAATTTTGAAAAAATTAACGAGGGCAGAAGAGAGTCCCTTGTTGTAATTGACCGAACAGAGAGAACTATCTGTTTTTCCTTCTTTTTTTTTTGTCTTTTTTAGAGTATTTGGAAATTTAAGGGTTCATTTGATAAATACACTCCAATTAGTAATTTGATTTAAATTGTATGATTTAAATTAAAATTTAAATTAGTGATTTGAATTATTATCTGAATTGATGTTTGGATGTGCATTTAAGTTTTAATCTAAATATAAGATAAAATTGAAATTTGTGTTTGGAGAGGTAGTGAAAAGAGTTTTTGATTTATTAACAAATCTAATAAAATCTTAATGTTAATGATCCTAAAAAACATACAATATGAATCTTAATTTATTTTTCTTTTCACTAGAAACACAATGAAAAAAGAATTATGTCAATTGGATATCAAATGAACAAGTTATGAATTTTTTTTTTCCAAATATAGGAAAGAGTATTTCAGCTTTTACTATAGCAAAGATATCTAAGTATCAAGTGTTTAAGAGGTATCAGAACTCCAAAAATTTAAATTTTTGATACTCATTTGATTCGAATTTTGAAAAAAATAAACACGCATCTAAAAGATTTTTGATAATCGAATCCAAATTTAAGTCTATTAAATCTAAAGAATATATGAAACAAATATGTCCTAAGTAACATGTTAGAGTTTTACAATATAATATATTTTTGTTTCAAGTTGTTGCATACAAAAGCTTTATCACATAACACTTAAGAAGTTAATTTTAAGAGGTTTAATGATTGAGATGTTGTAAACGAGCGGGCTCAAGAAACTTTAGTCATAGGCAAAAAGTTTTACAAGCTCTTTCAATTTTTTTAAAATTAGTTAAAACTATAGAACTCAAAAGCTGTTTGGCAACTACGATCCAAAATACTTTTTGATTCAAATTTTGTGTGGTTTGAGCTACAATTGATGGTTTAAAAAGCTTTCTCAAACGAATAATTAGTTAGAAATTAAAAAATATACAATTAAACCTTATTTTAAAGAAGAAGTCTTTTTTTTTAATAAATAACAATTCACTAAAGTTATTAATGATATTTAGTATGTTTGGGGTTGTGGTTCCAACTACACAGTTTTAACTGTAAATAGTATATATCTCTCATATGCTACAATGCATTTTTGAAATTTTGTACTTCCCAAACACTATAATTTATAAGAAAAATACTCATCCTTTTCTTAGTTTGTTGCTTTCTACAATGTTTGAAGGAATTGATTCAAATATTATAACATACAAGAGTTTTATACCATTGCTTATTTTTGTTTTATATCGTAACATGTAAGAGCTTTATATTGTTATTGGTTCAAACTACAATATTCCTTTTAAGAATATCTCTTGTTGTGGCTTATGATTAGTTTATAGATCTCTTAGTTCCGATCGATCGGACTCTTCGATTGAGATTCTAGAGGAGTGTTGTAAAGAGCCACATGTGTGCTCCATTGCTTGTGTACTTTATAGGCTTCTGGTTGTTGGAGCTTGACACACATTTTATTCCCTTCGACCTTTCATTAGAATTTACTACTGGCACTAGACAGTGATCGGAACTGAGTTTCCTTGTGATGCAAGGTTATTCATGTCATTATCAATGTTTGTACCTAAAAATAAATAAAAAAAGAATATCTCTTTGACATTTGCATATATTAAATCTAAGAATATAAATCTATCAATAGTCACTAAATTCTTTTCTCTCTTCTCTCTTTAATTAGTCCTTGTAGTTAATTTTGTCCCTAAATAGTCCATGAACTCAAAAAAGTATCTCATAAATGGTCTATTAGTTAAAATTTGGATAGAAACCTTTAACTTTATCTGGAAAAGATCCCTTAACTATCTTCTCTATTTAGAAATAGTCCATATATTAGAAATTATATTAAATTTTTTGTCCCTAATTTAAAGAAATGCTAAAAATAGATCCTTTAGTAAATAAATAGATGGAAAACATTAAATATGAAAAAGGGTAAGAAAAAATTCCCAACCTTAGCTTGGGTAATTTGTATTGATATATATGATGCATTTAATTATATAATTTTTCTTTTTTTTTTCTCAAAATTATAATACATATATAAATGCGGGATGTCTCTAGTCTGATACCTTTTTCATTCCTTCTTGGTCGTTGAGATTAATTTGAAGGGCAATGAACTAATCGATTCTCCATTTTTTGTTGGAATTCTCATCGCATCCCATAAAATAGGTGTCACTTACCAGCCCTAGGCAAGTACATTACTAGATGTACTTACATTCCCAATTCAAAATACCAGCTTAATTTCAATATTTTCCTTTATTTAAATCCTTGAGAAATAGAATTATTGTTCTCTTTCAATTAGGATGGATAATGCGTAGTAAGTAACAAACATAATTGCAATTTGCAATAATTCATATGTTTAAGTATATGGCTTGAAATTTAGCCTTTTCGGTGAAATTTCCTTTTTTGAAATTTTGTTAATAGATAAGATTTTTGGTTTGTAAGACCTTTTGTTGAACTTTAATTACTGAAACTGTAGAACTTAGTGATAATTGGAGAAGAAGGAGAAAAAAAAGACTATCATGTGATTGGATCGATAAGCTCGAATTTGTGCTAGTATTGGACTATTGGATTAGGAGCCACATAGCGTCCTGACCTATAAGCAGGGATCTACGCCGCTGTTAAACTGACAAGTCGATACCATGTTGGGTTCAAACAGACAATTCTGGCCCATTGGCCAACCCCTAGGACAATCTCGATGCCCTAACCTAGACAACAATCTCGACTAGTTGGCCTAACAATGGCAGTAGTTCCAGCTTCTCACTGATGGTAATTGACAATTAAATTTCTTTTTACATGAGGATTAAATTATTTTTGAAGAACAACAATTTTTTCTTGCCCAAACATGTTTAAAAAAAAACAATTCTAGATACCTTTGTTTTCTTAATAAAAAAAAGTTATCAAAAACTTGTTTTAAAAAAAAGAAGGAACAATGTCATATAGGCTCTTATTTATTAAAATTTTCTTCTTGTTTTGAAAGATTAGTGCAAGTACATGGATAACAAATAGGGTTTCATGAGGAATTAAGTAGCCAAAAAAAAAATGAATGTATCAAAAAATATTTTTCTTTTCAAAAGGAACAAAAAAAAAATATTTGCATTGGCAATATTTGATTTTTTTAATTCAACTACATATTTTGATTTTTTTTTTTGGTTAAAAACCATTTTTTATTGCTTATCTTCTAAAGTGTGTCATTATTGTGTTAGATTCTCTTAAATCGTATTGTAAGCCAGAATTGATCACAAGCAATGAGATTATTTCGATAAGAAAGTTGATATTTGAGCATGAAAAAGATCGATAAAGTTGAAATGAAAAGAAAATGAAAAAGAAACCAAAAGGGAAAATGATTATTTTTTATTTACAAGATGCAGCGGAATCTTAAAAATTTTAAAATCAAATTCTTTTTCAAATAACAAGTTTGATATGCTAAGTATATAAATTAATAAAAGATCTTACGTACCTCTTTAGTAAACCAAAAATTGTACAAAATGCAATTAGAGAAAAATGTCATGGAAGAGTCTCAACCAACTGGTCTTTCTTATTATTCTCTTTTACCGGAAGAGCCTCAACCAATTAGTCTTCCTTACTATTCTTTTTCTACAATTGGAATGCAAGTGGTCATATGTCGTATAGTTTTTCTTCCGGTAACCTCTCTTTCCAACCACTTGAGAAAATCAAAAGTTAAGATTCTAGATATTGAACAATAGTTTTATGGTAGTTTTAGAGTTTTTTGACTATAATACTTTTTCTATACTTCTCAAATGATCTGAAGAACAATTAAAAATAGTTGCCTTTATATAGTGTAAGAATTTGGGGTTAATTCCTATCAGATTAGGCTTCGAACTTCGAGTCTGGATCAACTTTGAATCAAAACGTGTCAAAAACACGTATCACGATCATCGTGCGATCAGCATACTGAACTCGTGCATTGGCCAGCCAAACTAGTGGCATCAACCAGCTGAACTCGACAACCAGCCTGCCGACCAAACAATAATCTGGAAATCTCGAAATATCTTATTTCACACTGGAATCTTAGATAGAGCCTCAGTTTTAATTCAAATAACCTAATAAAGAAGTTATTTGATTAAAACAGTCATATATAAATAATCTCATATCAAATAAAATATTATCCAAATAATTAACATGTTTATCTTGAATTAATTCACAAAATTAATCTAACCAATAAACCAAAATGAATTATTAAATCTCGTCTATCGAATTTCAGTCAATCTAATAATCAACATAAGTTGTCAATATGTAGGAAAAACATGCTGCATCGTTACAAAAATTATTATGAGTTAGCAAAAGGGACCTGATATACTTATATAGATCAAGATCCTGTAATTACAAGATAACATATCCCAGATACATATATTTTATAATTATCAACTCTAACGCTATTCCACTAAAAGCTTAAGTTGCACTCTCGAACTATATAAAATTATAAAAGTTCCGTAAGCTAATCATCCATGACATATCATAATGTGTGACATCCCCATAGGATATTCATAATCGGTTAAAGATAAATTCTATTTTTTGATTATTTTTATTTTATGTTTCATCATCCATAAATAGTATACCATTCGATTATTTTACCTTTTCAATTATTTTACCTTTTCGATTATTTTTATCTTATCATTGGAAAACTTACTATCCATAAATAGTATACTATTCGGTTACACCTATATATCCAAATGATTGATCACTCTAGTTTTCTAATTACAAAGTAATACCTATAAGAGAATATCATTGACTCTACAAAAGAGCTATAGATTCCAAATCTATGAATAACAAGTCCACGTCAATCAAGAGTCATGTCTCTAACATATTGGTATGCCTACCTTCATCTAATTTAGGATGTCACCCTTTGGTAATCAAAAGACACAAGTCCAGAATACGAGCCCATAAATTCATTTCAGGCTTAAGATATAACACATATGATTGTCTAAAGTAAATTGATTTAAACAAACAAAATTATTAATCAAATTAATTCCTTTTTTTGTCTCGATCTAATATATCGTCACTTATGACAATATACCAATGTTTCTACTTACGGAGTTCCACTCGATGATCAAGACAAGTCATCTCTCGTTAAGGATGTAGACAACACAACAATCTTAATATGAAAAAAGTGCCCAAATTTATTCCTTTGATTGCGGACTTTTTTCATTCAGACTATCACCTTTAAGATTCATGTCTTCCACATAATCTGTCCATCATATACATGATCATAAAGGTTTAAATTAATAGTCTCAGATTTTTATTTGCTTATCATATCTTCAATAGAAATGAACATAAAGAAGACAACATTTGATATATGAATATAAATAAACTCTTTATTGATTCAATGTCTGTAAAAACTTATCATATCAAGTACTCCTTAGGCACCTAGTCTAACACTATTTTCATTTTTGGCCCCCAAGGAATTATGGTCATTTTATGTTTTTTCATGATACTCTAAATGACACAAATTTATACCTTGAAGTTTCAATATGTGACACCAATAGTTCTTCTGTCTCCCAAATGTTAAATTTATAACAATTGGTTCACATGGGATGCATATAACATGTTGTATAATGGAAAATCACAAAAAAAAAAAAAGAAGACTCTTCTTTCACCTATGAGAAGGGAGATCCAAGATTTGGTAAAACCTTACTAAGCTTCAAATTTGGATTGATTATATTAGTTTCAGTCTTAAACACAAACAATTTATGCAACTTTGTCTTTAATGACTTGTTACTTGCATGTTACGTACATCTCATGTGAATGAAATGTAAGAAATTTAATATTTGGAAGACAAAAGGATTGTTGGCATCACAGGTTAAAACTTTGGGGTCAAATTATGGCGCTTGGAGTGTCAAGGACTTAAATATGATGACCCTAATTTCTCGGGCCTAAAAATTAAAAAAAAAAACCAAAAAAATTGGAAAACATTTGGGGTATAGCCATTGATGATTGGAGCCAAAAAGAAGCAAAAACATTGAAAAAGAACGAAAAGAGAAAAAAAAAAAGTGAACAAATAAGAAAAAAAGGGTAAAGCAACAAAATGGTGTATTTAAAAATAAAGAAAAATTCAAATAAGAGACTATAATTAAAAAAGTAGAGCAAAAAAAAAAAAAAAGCAAAAAAGTAAAAATAAAAAATGGAGATTAATTAGAGAAAGAAAGAAAAGAAGTGAAAAAAAAAAAAGAGTACCAAAATGCTTGCCAAAAATGAATGGTACAACAATCTTTTAATATAGTCAAAGAAATAGAGTTACTGTGTTGTGGTGTTTGGTAACCTTAATTGGAACTCAAGTTCTAAGGGCAATGACCAGGTAAGCTTTTTTGGTATCATACTTCAATAAAATAGCTTACTATGCAACGAAGTCAAAGGATTTATAAAATGTAACAAAAATTGAGCCAGCGAACTTATCAGATAAGTTCGAACAACTATTCTCCGCCGCACAACAAACCCCCGACTTTTGACACCTCAAGAATAATGTTAGCATGATTCTAATCCACCATTCGCATAGCTATGAGATCCGGTTGTTGTTAGGAATAAAGGAATTACAAATAGGCCACAACATGGACAACAGTCTACTAATGACTCTACCAACACAACAAGGAGAAGGAGATGTGCTATATGCAAAAGACATGGACACAACAAGACATCATGCTGCCTTCGAGCTAACAGAGGAACAAACAACCCATGGCACTCTAGCTAATTAAAGTCCATAAACTTCCCAACATAATCAGTTTCGGTAGTCCAAGCAAAATTTCGACATTAACCTGATGTTATCTAGCGCAAGAGAATATACATCGGTAATTGAGCAACGACATTGATCAATTTATCCGCCCCTTAGATGGCGACATGATATCGCAGGTTCGAAGCTCTTGGTGGAACGGGAACTTCTTACTTCAACAAAATCCTTGCACTGACAATGAACAAGATGCACATCATCTAGATGATGACTAGAGAGGAGTCAAGATCGCCTCATCTCTATTCTCACCAATTAAAGGGTTTTATTGCGTACTTATATTTTATATGTATCCTCGTTGTGTCCTCTTTCTCCATCAACTTGTAGTATCTACCTTAAGATCAACAAAAAGAAACAAAATGTTTGGAAGATGGTAGGAACCAGTGGTATGAATCATTTTGACTGTAGCATGTGAGAATTTTACACTGTAGCATTTTTTTTTAATTGTTACTGTAGCATGTAAGAACTTTATATTGCTTATAACTGAGTTTGTAGTAAAAACTGTGATTTCTACTACTATACCAAATAGAGGGTAAAAGTAGTCTTGTGGACCATAACATGCCTCTCCTACTATGTTTCTTTTTTGTACTTAAAAATGATGCATCTAAGGAATAATCAATTATTATGTTTTCAGTACCATATCAAATAAAAATTCACTTTATATCATCACAAAAAGACAATATAACATTATGCAGAAATTGTTCTTTACATACTTTTTCGTTATCATTAAACATGCAATTCGCTCCATCTTTATTAACATTGAAATATATAGCTTCTTTAAAACCAAATTTCAAAAAGTCCCCAATAGACGTAATTTGCAAAGGAAAATATGTAATAAAAGTTCTTTTGTTCATTATTCTTACAACAACCTTTCGTCGCCAAGTTTATAAACTTTTTTTGGATTGCCGAGAATCAATTTTTAATCTCAAATTTAATCCAACACGCTATCTTTTTTAAACTTCACTATTGAGACATTCTTCGAAAAATATGGATAAATTTGTTGACTACAATTGAAAAAATTAAATGTTAATTATTGACATTGTTTTAGTATTTCAAAACATTAGACTGCTTAAAGAGTTTTTCCCTTAATTTTGTTTTACTTTCTTATTATAATAAAGATAATTTTTGAAAAATTTAAAAAATAGGGGGAAAAATGTTAGGACTATAAAAAATATAGGGCTCTTAAAAATATAGGATTTTTTACCCTCTCACAAGTGTTTTTCTCATTACGGTATTGTTTTTTATCGCTTAATAAACAGATTTTAAAGTATTAAATTAAGGGTCTTTTTTCGTATATAAAGACAAATAAGTCCGTTGGAAACAATGAAATTACATCAAATATTAATGCAGAGGCTTCAAAACCGACAAATGCCAGTTATCCTCCCACCTAGCAGCCTCTATTCGAGCATCTTTTCTGAACCAAATCTACTGACAACAGATCATGGCAGGAGTTCACTTACGTCAACCTCGAGACACATGGTGAAGTTTTGGTTCAACTGAAGCCTCTTATATATTATATATTGACAATTGGCCAGAAGGTGGGTGTCAAGTGCATGTGGAACGGAGAGAAAAGTTGAGTTCAGTTTTGATAGCAGTGCACGGAAAATACAGTTGAAACTAATAACAAAATTAAAATAATAATATATTTTTTTTATATTTCAATATGTAAAAATTTTATATTGTAACCGGTAAAATTAAGTCTTTAAACACATTTAACATTTTTTTCTCAAGAGATGGCTTAAGATGTGTGTAATAGTGATGTTTGTCAATATTACCAAGTTTGATATGAACTAATTTACGTACTCATTTGGGATAAATTGAACATTTGCTTTTATATAGTAGAAGCAGATATAGTAGAAGCAGAGAAGTATAAGTTAAACTTTTTAATGAGTGTTTAAAGAGTATATAGAAAAGTATTTTTTGATATCAAAAGTGCCTTTGAACTTATTTGGTTAAATAAGTAAAAAAAACTCTTATTATCATAAAAAGTAAAATAACATAAAGATATAAATGGACTTTGCAATTTATTTCACAAATTTAAGATTAAAAGGTCAAATAAAAAAGCTTTTCATGACTTCAAAGAGGTGGTTTGTTACAAATTTGTTTATAAAAGCTAAAAATACAAACAACTTATCTATCCAAACAAGTTTCAAAACAAATTTTGAGCTGAACAAGCCAAAATCAGCTTCTTTTAAGCCATTCCAAACATGCTGTAATGTTCAACACTTTCAAAGTCTTCCAAGGCAATGACCTCTTTGGCAAGGCTGTAAAGAACATCAAAATTTCGATTATCAAATAATGCTAGAAGCTTTTATAATATCAAATAGTGCGTTCTTATCAGTCATCTAATAATATTTTAATCCACAATACATCAAAGTTTATTGCGCGAATATTTTATAGCATTGTTTACTGTATTATAAAAATAAAAAATATTGTTTAATGTAAATTGGGTGCAAATTTCAATCTTTAATGTTTTCTATCTATTTATTTAAGGAAGGAACTAATTTGGCATTTTTTTTTAGTTTAAAGACTACATTTAATACAACTTTTAAATAAGTACTATTTTGATAAAAAGAAGATAGTTTAGAAATATTTTATGAGACAAAGTTCACGATTTCTGTCCAAAACTTAATAGATGGACCATTTATGAGACACTTCTTAAGTTCAGGACTATTTAATGGACAAAATTGACTAAATGGTCTAATTTTAAATAGAGAAAAGAAGTCATAAACTATTCATGAATGTGTTCCTATATCTAACTATCAATGGTAAAAAATATGACTTGCATCATAATTTAGAACGTCTTTAAAATTTAAACTATACTTATTTTAGTATATGATTTTAATTTCACAAGTCTAAATAATACTTGAAAGTGCTTAAATCTACTTATAAGTAAATAAATAGCTTGATCACTTGCATAAACAAAATAGTTAAGTATAAAAGATCCTTTAACTGAATGTGTATTATTATTATTATTATTATTATTATAGATTAATTACATAATTGTATCTTCTAGTTTTAATTATTTCTCAATTTGTCCCTCTGTTTTTAGAAACTATAAAGGTATTATTCAAATTTTAAAAACTTTTTTCAATTTCATTCAATAAATAAAGAATTAGGCAAAACAATATGACTACTCTTAAATAGTTATGATAAATATTTTATATATTAAAAACATAAAAAAAATCCTAAAGCAAAGTATCAAATTTCAAAAAAAAAAAAAGATCTTAAGTTTTATGACTTTTTAAATTTTAAAATATATATTTTTAAAAGTTTTCTCAAGAAGAGACATATTTTTCATAAACAAATTAAGTTTAATCAAGGGTATTTTTATCTTATCTGTAAGGAATAAAATTGAAACAAGTTTTTCAAATTTAAAAATGATATCTTTGCGGTTTCTAAAAATAAAGGAACAAACTAAGAAATAATGAAGAGTAGGAGGTGTAGTTATGCAAAATAATAATAATAATAATAATTTTTAAATTATCTTTCTCTACAACTCACATAGAAATTTTTATGAAATTTGGATTATCATCTCATTTTTAATTTTAAGTTGAAATATCACACAAGTTTTTTATAAAATAAAAAGACATTTTGATTATTTTTTATTTTAGAAGAAGCCTTTATATTTATAAATTGAGGTCCTTGGCTAACTCGGGGATGGATGAGCCACTACTCTACTTTTAGCCAAAGGAAAAAATAATAATGTTTTTATTATATAGTATTTAATAAATTCATTTGAATTAAAAAAATTAATTTAAAAATTAAAGCTTATAAGAACTTTTTATAAGAACTTTATATTATATTGTATAAGACTTTAGATGCTGCTGTTTCGAACCGGTTTTTCCAACCGAAGATTAGACTTGAACTTTTTTTTTTTTTTTTGCTACCAAGTACCAACCCATGTCGGCGAACGTTTTTATTTCTTCCTTACTAATGATTGGTGCACTTTTGTATTTTGTTTCATTGGTCTAACCACTAACACTCTTATTTTTAAGGGTAAGTATGAAACATCATACATAAAATCTATGCAATAAAAGCTATGCAATAGAATTTGTCGTCAAAGTGAAAAGACCACTCCACAGCTACATTCAATAAAAATGTATAAAATCTATACAATAGAATTTGTCTTCAAAGTGCAAAGTCCACCCCCACTTCGAGGATCTTGTTTATCTGTTAACCACAACAAGGGTGTTTAAGATTTTAGATTTAATCCATCACTTATAATTCTAAACAAAATAAAACTCTTATCAACTACGTCAAAAAATAAAAAATTATTATAATATAATATTTTTACATATTATTATTTTTAAATTTAAAACATAAGTTACAACTCAAATTTCAAATGATAGCGTAATACCATTAGCTAACAAACAAAATATAAACAATAGAAGTATTATTTATATATTTCTTTTCCTTTTAAATACATCATTTTTAAATTTAAATTATTCTAAATCTTGTTATTGTTTTAAATAAAAAATAAAACCCTCTTTAACGCTTAAAAAAAATAGCAATATGCCAACAATAATTATTCTTTATATTCTATCCAAAAATTTTTCTTTATATTTTCTCAGCCTCTCGTGCGTTGCCATCTGCACGGTTGTGTACCACTTTGTCCCTTCCGCTCTTTATGTGGCTCTGCAAATACTTTGAGCAGGTCCCCATCAACCTGAACATTCTGTTCAACACAAAGCTTCCTCTCTTCTTCAATCTTCACTCTTCACTCTTGGTTTTTCTTTTCATCTCGTCTCATGGATGAACCGCAAAATCAAACACCGCACGTGGCGATTGTTCCGTCGCCGGGGATGGGTCACGTGATCCCGCTGGTGGAGTTCGCCAAGCGCCTCGTAGGAAACCACCGCTTCGCCGTCACCTTCTTGGTCCCCACCGACGGCCCTCCCTCACCCGCCATGAGATCCGTTTTCAACGCCCTCCCGGACTCCATCGGCCACGTGTTCCTCCCTCCGGTAAACTTGGACGACCTTCCCGAAGGTTCCAAGATCGAGATCCGGATCACCCTCGCCTTCGCCCGCTCCCTTCCGTCCATCAGCCACGCCCTCTCCTCCCTCATCTCCCGGCGCGTGGGTCTCCTCGCCCTCGTCGTCGACCAATTCGGTACGGACGCCTTCGATTTGGGGAGGAAGTTGAGCTTGTTGTCTTACCTTTTTTACCCCTCGGCGGCGACGACCTTTTCTCTAATCTGCCACTTGCCGGAGCTCGACGAAACGACGTCGTGCGAGTACTGGGAATTACCGGAGCCGGTGAAGATCCCGGGCTGTGTCCCTATCCCGGTTGAGAATCTTCCCGATTCGCTTCAGGACAGGAAGAACGACGCCTACAAGTTCACGCTACACAAATCCAAACTGTACCGTTCGGCCGACGGGGTCATAGTCAATTCGTTCAATGATTTGGAGCCAGGGGCAATTTCGTCCTTGCGGGAGAGAGAAGCACGCGAGCCACTGCCACGTGTGTATCCCGTGGGCCCACTTGTTAAAATGGGGTCGACCAACAAGGTGGATGAGACAAATTGTCTGACGTGGCTGGATGGCCAGCCACATGGCAGAGTCTTATTGGTTTCCTTCGGAAGCGGTGGAACCCTCTCTTCCCGCCAAAACACGGAGCTGGCATTCGGATTGGAGAAGAGCGGGCAGAGGTTCCTCTGGGTTGTGCGGAGGCCGAATGACGTGGCTGCAAACGCCGCGTACTTCAGCGTCAACAGCCAAAACGAGTCGTCGTTTGACTTCTTGCCCGACGGGTTTCTGGAACGGACAAGGGATCGGGGCCTGGTGGTGGACTCGTGGGCCCCCCAGGCTCAGATTCTGAGCCACGTGTCGACCGGGGGGTTCTTGAGTCATTGCGGTTGGAACTCCATTCTCGAGAGTGTAGTCAACGGGGTGCCTCTGATCACGTGGCCTCTCTTCGCTGAACAGAAACTGAACGCTTTCTTGTTAACCCAAGACATAAAAGTGGCTCTGAGGCCAAAAGCGAGCGAAAACGGCGTCGTTGAGAGAGGGGAGATTGCGAGGGTGGTCGAAGCTCTAATGGAAGAAGGGGAAGAAAGGGAAAAACTCAAGAACAGGATGGAGAAGCTGAAAGAAGACGCTTCAAGAGCTCTCAGTGAAGATGGGGCCTCCACTAAAGCACTTGGTGAGGTGGCAAATGTGTGGAAGAGCCTCGTTTCTAATTGAGCAATCTTATTTAAACCAATATTACAATCTCATTATTAACAAAACAATACGTTTTGTTAGGCTAAGATTTATAGTTTTATAAATAACGGGTTTAATTTTATAGAATGAAATCATGGTGAGTTTTGTTAAGCTGAGATCCATAATTTTATAAGTGGCATGGTTTTAACTTCATAGAATGAATTCTTTCCAATTAGATGGGTTTGCTATTGCATAGAGGAACTCAGACCTCTCTTTGACTTGTTCATAATCATAGTTTATATGGTCCGTAAACAAAATGGGCAACTTTCGGGAGTTAAATGTGTTGTCTGTTGTAGCTTCACCCTGTAAATTCTAATCCTTTCTTTCCTGCTCGTATGTTGTTAGTTGCATGGTAAATATATGGAAGTACGTCCCCATTTGATGTTTTGGATAGATTGTTAATGTTGGGGGAATTTAATGGGTCTGGTGGAACTATGGTGTTTGATATGTTTGTTCAGAGGCATACCAAGATCGGTTTGTTTGTGAGACTGTTGATGTGTTTTCATTTTTTTTCCCCATTTGTTCCCTTTTTTTTTTTCAGAAAATTATCCCAAAAAAAAGAGAAAAAGAATTATTTCAAAGTAGCTCGTAATTGGCTCATGACTCTTCTACAAAGGGTCCCGATAACGAGCTAGTGTGCTGTGTGAAATCAGAAGTTTAGACCAGTCTTTTTCCCCCCTCAAGAAAGTCATGGACCTAATAGAAATTCAAAGTCTAGCTTGAAAGATTTATTTTTTTTAATTTGCCGGATCAGCATGCTACATTTCCTATCAGTTATTTCAAGAAGTCATATAGACTAAATTGAAATTCAAAGTCTAGCTTGAAGGGTTTGTCCTTTTTAGCAATGGTAGGAAGAGAGTAAAATGTAAGCAAACAACAAATACATAACAAAGGTGTAGTTTGATATCATTAGGGATGCTCACGGATTAGATTAGACGAATTATAGATCAATTCATAACCATGTTATGTATTTACATCAGATTGAAAAAATCATCAGATGGGATTTTTCTTATAGGTCAATTCACGGATCAGATGGGCTTTTTCCAATCTGTATACATCAGATTGGAAAAATCTCAATCTAAACCAATCCGTAAACTCCCCAAGCCAATCTAATCCAATTCAAAAACCATGGATTTTGAGGATTGGATTTCCTGGATTTACGGCTTGAGCTCATAAATTTATTAAAAAGACTAGCAATTAAAATTAGCATAATATAACATAACATAATTTAATAAATACTAATATATTACAACTTAATAGAATGCAAAAAATTAAATTATAGTATTACAAAATATCACAACTAACAAATATAAATAAACTTTGGGCATGAGTATGTAATACCCGAGAAATTCTTAGCGCATAAAATAAGAAATATTTAGGAATTGGCATGAGCAATTTATATACAAATTTTGTGAGTTAAATTTATACTCAAAAAATTGTTAGGTACTTAAAGAGTAAATTTAATGTCGCAAGAATTATTATTTAAATCTAAATTTTGAGACAATTTAATTAGAGTAAATATGGAATTTACAAGCTTAAATATCATGCCATAGTCATAAGCTAAGTATGAATAGAGTAAAGGAAAATAAACTTCAAAGCATAATTATTGTAGAATGTGCTGCAATGAATTTTAAAATGGAAATGCAGTTTTAGAAAATATTGTATGGGGAATATAAAACTTATACAGTATTAGAATAAGGCAGTATAATAATTATATTGTATAAAGTTAAGCAGTATACAAATTATACTACATAAAGTTAAGCAGTATTAGAATTATACCATGTAGAGTATATGGATACTATGGAAACTTGTAGCAGTATAAAAATATATTGATAGTATAGAAAAAATATACCGATAGTATAAGAAAAATACTGCGCAAGTAAATTTGATTGTCAAAAAGTAAAGTGGGGCCCATTAGGTGACACCAAAAAGGTGGGAAAATTTCCACGTCTCCACTCTAATAACCGATTGTACCAAGTGCGGTGGGGGGGCATATTTTCTTTTCATTTAAGCCTCCCTAGAATGAGTCTAATATACCTA
This sequence comes from Artocarpus heterophyllus, assembly GCA_025403435.1. Classification (NCBI taxonomy): domain Eukaryota; kingdom Viridiplantae; phylum Streptophyta; class Magnoliopsida; order Rosales; family Moraceae; genus Artocarpus; species Artocarpus heterophyllus. The sequence continues at coordinate 20,530,202 of CM046331.1, read as the reverse complement.
AGGGTATTGTTAAAATAAAAGTTCGGTTTTATTCATGAAAATTGCTCTCATTTCTGCCATAAAAACTAACCCCCTCAAGATAGTTTTTCCTCAAGTTTTTGTTGATTCCGAAGCCTCCAAATCATGTTTGGAGCAAAATCCAGTATGTGGAGAAAGGACAAGGAAGTTTCAGAGTAAAAACTTAAACTTTGTCTTGAGTTTTCAAAGTTTAGTTTTGAGTTTTACATGAATTTTCATGGTGTGATATAGACTTCATGTCAAAGGAATTTGGAAACCTTCAAGTGCTAAAAAAGAGAAGACAAACACTTGGAAATGTTAGGTAAAATCCTAGTTCCTGAAACTATGTTAAAGTTCATGTTTTTACTATACATACCAAGTGTTTGATGTATATTATGGACTATAGCATGTCTAAGGTTTTTATGCCAAAAAGAGGAAGATAGTTAAACTTTGTCAAAATACAAAATTTAATTAGTTTTTAAAGAAATAGGTTTTTGATAAGCTTAGAGGCAAAATTATTTTTTGAAAAAGTTTAATATTTATTGGAAACATCGAGATGGACAACTTTCGTGAAGAAAATTTCCTCGAATTGCAATCGAAACAAGTTGAAAAATATAGATTTCGGTCATGGCCGTACTGAAAATGGGCCAAAACTCAATGAAGATAAATGATTTTAGGAAAATTAAAAATATAAAAGTTGTAGATCTCATCAAAACTGTTAATCATGGTTAGCGATTTGTGAAAATTCTGTACAGATTTTAAGATATGAATTTTACAATATTTAATCACAAAATTTCAAAACGGTAAAATGAAGAAAACATTTTGAAATTATTTGAGTGTGACCAAGGAGCTTTTGTAAGTTTTAATCATTGCAAAAAACTGCACATTATGGTATAGAACGGCTATTTTTTAATCCAGGGGCAAAAATGTCAAGATTTTATATTTTAAGCCAAAACCATAAAGCCGTGTGGAACTGAATTATTCATGATGCAAAGCTAGTTTTCTGCACTATTACGAGAATATGAACAATTATAGATTTTTAAGTCAAGAGAATATGTGATTTTTCAAAAAAAAACCTACTAAGGGTAAAGTTGTTATTTTTTTATAAAACCACTAAAACGGATCCTAAGCCATTGCGAATTAGCAAAACTTCCTTAGAAGAAAAATGTTTAGTATCACAGTAAGTAACGAAACCGTCAAGTAGGATGGAGAATTTGACCATGGAACGTTCATGTTAAGCAATATAGTATTAAACCGATTGAATAAACTTGGATAAATTTTAATAGTGCGGTATTGTTTAAAGAAGACACAAAACCAATTAATAAAAGGAAAAAAGATAAAGTGAGAACGTTAGAGCAATATTCAAGCTAGTTTCAAACCCTATCTATGGCATGAAGAAAATTATTTTCAAATGCTTTTAATATGCTTGCATTCGTTATCCATAATGTTATAATGTCAAGTCATGATTTACAATATCTTTGCATTTGTTATTTTAATTGTTTCAGATATTAAGTTTTGTCATACAGTATGTTCACTAAGATTATAAGACTGATAATCTAAATGCACAAGTTTAGAAAGAGAGTATTGTATCATTCTTTCGACTCAATGGGAGATTCATGTTAAATTATGTTATGGCCTTTGTGTTTGATGGTTAAGTGCATTTGGTACATATACTTAGGCTCATATTTCAAGATAAGATGAGAATGATGATAAAAAAGTTCATAATTGAACATAAATAAAATCATGCATTATGATATTGTTTGCATGTCTTTCAAGAAATGTTTTTATGAAAAATTTTTACAAGAAGGGTTTACATGAAGAACATTTTGTGAAAAACATTAATGAGAAATGTTTCAAAAAAGATGTATCTTTTTTTTAAATGTTTTTATGAGAAACATTTTATGAAAATATTTTGATGAAAAATATTTTATGATAAATGTTCATGAAAATATTTTACGAGAAGAGTTTTATGATGAAGGTTTAATGAAGAATGTTTTTATGTTTTGTGGGATATGTTTAAATTTACAAAGCGAAAGCTCATTACAAGTTCCTTCATACTGTAAGTAATTCTACAATGGACCGATATGACTAGTTGATGAGCTGTATTGCAGTGACATAAATGCGATAGTCAAGCTATGAATACTATTACAATGAGTTTTCGCTGTTTTAAAGGATGTTATAAAAGTTTTAAGAAAGTAAATATTTCACCAAAATCTGCCATTATAGTACATGACGAATGCCTTTGACACTTTGTTTGCTATTGATTAACCAATAACAACTTAAAGAACCATGATTTTCAAATGTCAGAAGAAATGCAAAATATGATGTTATTTTCACATAGGATATGCAGAAATTATGACTCTTTGCACACTTCATTGAAGAACTGTCGTCATCAGCATCATTATTTGCTTATTTATTTGTATAAAGACATAAAAATTATGCTTAATTAAACTAATTAATGTCATTCTTTCACAGTATATGCAGAAATTATATCTCTTTGCAAACTTCATCAAGGTTAAACTATCATCATCAGCATCATCGTTTGCTTATTTATTATGTATTTAGAAATGAAAGATATGAATTATAAAATTAATATATGTCATTCTCATATAGTATATGCAGAAATCTTAGCTCTTTGCACATTTTATCAAAGTTAATAAACTGTCATCACCAACATCATTGTTTGCTTATTTATTTATGTATTTTTTCTTATTATTACTACCCTTCCAGGTGAGTAGCTTGGAAGGTCAAGTTCAAATACACGCGTTTATTAAAAAAAAAAAAAAAAAAAGAAGAAGAAGAAGAAGAAGCCTATGAGGTCAACGATTTCTTCTACTGCTTACATTTTTATCCGTTGTAAAAATTAAAGTATGTGCTAAAAGTCTAATTTAAATCAAAGTTTCACTTCTTTTCCTTGGTGTTTATGTAGTTTAATTTTTGTTTTCCTACTTCTTTTTTTTATTTTTTATTTTTTATTTTGCAATGTTTATTCCTTTTTTCATTCTTGATTGTAAACACTCTGCATTCTCACATGTTTGGCATGTTTGGTTTGTTCCGTTTTTAAGGAATCAATCTCCAAGGATCTATCGAGAGCCAAAATTGTTATTAGCGTTCCCCACAAACCAATAATGATGTAGTTTGTAAAGATGCAAGGCACGTGGTTGAGAAATACAAGTTCAGGCTATGTTTATACCTCAACTATCCTTTGCTTTGGCATGTGAAAAATTGGAGCAACAAAAGGAATCTTACAGGTGTTTAGCAACATTCATTAGAACTATAGCTGTGGTTACCAAATAGTTTAAAGCTCTTATATGTTACGGTTAAAAGTAAAAAGTTATTGCAGTGTATACTCTCATATATTACAGTGTTTGAACCACAACCATGGTTCTAACCACACTTCCCAAACACCTTATTAATTACACAGTATTTGTTTCAAAGTCGGAGCACTAACATTGAAAGTATGAAGTTTTTTTTCCTTTGCAGTAAGTTTAAAATCTGTTTTGTTAACCGAAAAAGGGATCTTATAAAAATGTTTAAGAGAAATTCACGTTAAGATGCTATCTTATTGTCCTTGTGATCTTTTATTGTTTATATTTCTATTCATTCTTATGAGAACGTAATCTTTATAAAAATCATCTCACTATTTTTTTTTGTCTTTATCATCTCTTGTATGCCTATCTCATTCTGTCTTTGCCTTTCTCTTTGTGTCATAGACTGAGTTAAATATTGCTTTCAAAAATGATATTTGCACATAGTTCTATGTTCTCTTTTCATAAAAAGTCCTTTCTACAGTAGAATCTGCTCTGCATGCAAATAGTTCCTCTTTTTTTTTTTTTTTTTTTTTTTTTTTTTCTGTGTTGGGGCTTAGCTTAACTAAATTAATGTCTCCAATTTCAATCATTTATAGGCTATTAAATAATATGTCAATAAGGTAATTTTTGTTTTAATCAATGTTTTAACTTGTCAAACTTTTGACAACATAGGTTTTTAGGGGTGGAATCTTGCATGTACAACTTTCTTATTTTTATTTTTAATTGTTCATAGAAAGAAATAGTTTAATTAGCTTGTTTATTGGTTTTCCTAAACAATACATTAGTTGAACTAATGTGGTCATTCTTACAATAGCGTTGTTGATACTTGAAAACATATCTTCTTGAGTCCCAGTTTAGTTAGGCCAGTGAAGTGGGCCTTGCTCTATAGAGATATAAAAAAGAGAATTACGGCATCAGGTTGAGTTATATTGAGGCCCAATAATATGTTAGTGATGTGCCCTAGGTGAATTATGTAACGACCATATTTTGATTTCGTTACATTTACATTTTCTTAATAAAGAGGCATTTTTATTATTGTTTTTTATTCTAATTCCATAAATAGTTAATTCTGCCTAAGGTCATCAAGTATGTGACTTGATAGTAAAACTCTTAAGTGAAAATTGAATTATATTCTAAATTATTCCTAGTCTGTCATTATTATTGGGATAATAATAATGAAGACTAGTATGAAGTTTAACTGATGATTTTGTTTTACTAATCATGTGTATGAGATACTTAGTCAACTCATAGATGCATATTTGAGAAATAATGTATTAGATCGACCTGCTATAAGAATATTGCATGGATAATTGTCATAAGTGATTCTCATCACAATAGTATGATCCTAGGCCTCTGACCTGAAATCACCATTGTTTCCTACATGACAAGTTTTATATTTTGACACATTCTAATATTATCTTTAACAGGATGATGGAATAGATTGTTGTTGGATATAGAGTGAATCATGTGAGGAATGTGAGTGATTAAGAAGGAATTTGTCCCTTATTTATTATGAGAAAGATATCTATGGGCCCCTCGATAAGTTAGACTGAAGAAAAATGTATGGCCATACTAGAACGAATTGATAAGGGTTATCAATATCAGTCTACTTAGGATCAAGAAATAATATGATTGAATAGTATAAGGATGACATAAACCATGCCTTATGTTCAATCAAGATATTTAGTGACAAAAAGACTTTAATACTTATTGTGGATTATGTTATGTCGGATTATTGACATTCACATAACTTGGGTAATCATAATATCTTGCTAGAGGCCGCTTATGATTTGTGGGCTAGAGACAGAATTTCAATCAAGAAATAATATGATTGAATAGTATAAGGATGACATAAACAATGCCTTATGTTCAATCAAGGTATCTAGTGACAAAAGGACTTTAATACTTATTGTGGATTAGGTTATGTCGGATTATTGACATTCACATAACTTGGGTAATCATAATGTCTTGCTAGAGGCCGCTTATGATTTGTGGGCTAGAGACAAAATTTCAAGCTCACTACCAACGTTATGTGAACCTACAGGGTCGCACACTTAGAATAGACCAAAAACAAATTTTGGGTTTACTGTGTCTAGGTTCAATGAACCTGATAATGTCCAGATTCGATGTACTAAATATGTCTAGGTTCATTGAATCTGACATTATCTAGATTATCTGAATCATATTCGAATTACAGATATTATCTAGATTCTCTTAATCATATTCGAATTACAGTTTACCCTAGTTAAAATTTGACTCTATCTTGAAGTCAATAGATATGTATATATATATATATATATATATATATATCTGTTTTAGGGTTCTAGCCAGATGAAATGAGAAAAGGCGTTCTCTTATTCTAAAGGGCAGAAAACATTAAAACCCTAAAAATTAGAGAGAGTCATTTAACACAAGGAGAGGGTGCTAGCACACCAATTCGGTTTTTGAGAGAGTCTGTTCATGTAGATACCTGCAGAGGGCGTTGCTCTAAGTAACAACGTCTGATCCGATCCTGAATACGAAAAGCTCGAGTTAGGGTGTCACCGGAGTGAACTCGCTCTCTTCCTTCTAGAAATGTTGCCCCTTTTGTCATCCTGGTAAGATTCTATGACTTTCTTGTCAATCTAATCGCATTGCATGAATCCTGCGAGAGTTTTGTGCGAATTAATTTTAATTTTTCGCTGCTTATTTGAATCACAAAATCCAACAAAACCCAACATAATAGCCATAGAAAAGAAACGGATGAAATGTTTGGTTTTGCCTTAAATGGTCTTGCTATGAAAGATTGAACAAGGAGAACTTGCCAACAAACCAGGCTGCTTAAAACAACTTGAAATTGTGAAGGTTTTGTTGTTAACTACCTCATGACTTGATGGCCTGCAAACATTTACCAGCCTTTTTATGGGAAAATCTGTTTGTTTTCTAGCTAAGTAGCTCATGGTGTTTGATAGACTGACTGATCATGTATTGTGACCATCACTGAAAAAACAAGTTACGTGAAAAACTAGGCTGTGAAAATATGTCCGTATGTCTCTCATGCTCTATTTTGTGTTTTCTATTTTCTATTGAGATATTGCAGGCTTATGTATGGTTGATGTTGAACTCGTATGGATATCGGCCTTTCGATGCGACACATGGGCAAAGGCTATATAGTTAATTGCTAAGCTTATACGTCGTGTGCTCAAATCATACTGTTCAGACGATCATATTCAAGTTCTCTACCACAATAAGCAAGTCTGAAAGTGTGGTTGACACAACTCTCTTCATGACTACTCATGTAAAGAAAGCAATATTAGAGAGTTGTATAGTGTTGTAAATACTTAAGATGCTATTTTCCATTTGTTTTGTTTTGTTTTGTTTTTGTTTTTGTTTTTGTTTTTTTTTGCAAGACCATGTGTTTTTGTTGTCTTCTGCTTCTTTATCTTGCTTTTGAATTTAGATAATTGACGTGCTTTGTCCTATTGATACTCGAGACTTTAATAGATTTGATATAATTTCCTTTATTTACTTTGGCTATGTTTGGTATACCATATTGTATTGTATTATATAAGGTGTATTGAGTTGTGTTGTATTATTATAATATAATATGGTGTTTGGTGTATAACATATTATATAAGAGGCTAAAATGTAATTTTTTAAAGTTTATGTGGTCATAATGTAATTTTTTAAAAATGTTGAGTTGAAATATAATTTTGAAATATAATTTTATCATAATTAAGGGATCAAAATATAAATTTTTTAAAAAAATATAAGGTCAAAATAATTTTTGGAAAACATAGGGACAAAATATAATTTTTAAAAAGTTGAGAGGCTAAATGCAATTTTAAAAAATATAAATTTAACTCCAAAATTTAGAAAATTGTAGGTTGCGACCTAATTTTATATTGGCTTAATCCTAACCTCCTGTTGGATTCAATTCTAACAAGAATCATAGATCCAATATAAAATAATACAATACAATACACTAAAAATGAGCCTATTCTATAATATGACATAAATAGTATTAATTCACTTTTTGTATTAACTTATACAATATAATGATCAAATCAAATATTGTATTAGTGTATTGTTATACAATACAATGCTTTAATACATTGTATCAAACATACCCTTTAATATTTATCATGAGCAAATTTTGTTATGTTTGTTGTTTACAATTACAGAATTACTCATTATCTATTGTTTTATAATTATTTCCATTGCATCTCTGAAAATTTGTTCTTGAATTATATTGGATTAGGATAGTTATGCCATAACATTTAGCATAATCTCTTCAAAACTCACACAAAATATCCACACGTGTTGCACCCGCATTCACTTAGTCCCTTTTAAAAAATGTAGATGTCCATTGACACTATTGATCTTGATAATGATATTGTTGATTTTAATTTATTATATAAATCAATTTTAATGAGACAATAAAATATTTCGAATCATTAACCTTTTTAAATAAATCAAATCCCCAAAATTATAGCATTTTTAATAGCTGTTAGGTATTGCAAAATAATTTTTCATCTCTCTCCCTCTTTGATGATACTTGCCATATTATAATTAAAGAATATTATTGACGGTCGACACTATATGTGGCTACGCACAACGATCAGACTGTCTTACTTTGCTCTCATCGACTTCACCGGTTAACCTTATAATAAGAGGGAATGCCTTGAAGGTCAAAGGTGGACACCAATGTAGTTCCGGCCAAGAGCTCTTCGATGTTCAAGTCAGGTACCTATTGACTGCTGTCATTGCCTCTTTGACTGCTTTACACTCCACCATAACAAGTTTTGAGAGCCTTCAGGACCAATATGAAGTGGATGAGGACTTTGGTGACATATGGACAACTTGTTCCACTCATGAATCAAAGAGCGACTACCTCTTGGTAGATGGATTTCTCTTCCAAGGTAACCAACTTTGCATACCCAACACATCTTTAAGGGAGTTTCTCATTCGAGATCTCCATGTGGGTGGCTTGGCCACTCACATTGGTCGTGACAAGACGGTTGTGCTTTTAGAGGAACGTTTCTTTTGGCCACGCACAGGGTGTTAACTTGTTTGTTGCTCGATGTGCCATTTGCCAACAAGCCAAGGGTCACTCACAAAACAGGGTCCTCTATACACCACTTCCAATTCCGAACAATATTTGGGAGGACGTAAGTATGGACTTTGTATTGGATTTGCCTAACGCCACATGCCATGTTGATTCGATAATGGTCGTGGTAGATCATTTTTCTAAAATGGCGCATTTTGTTCCATGCTAGAAGACCATCTATGCTAAGCATGTGGCCCAACTCCTCTTCTGCGAAAGTGTGCGACTTCATGGTGTTCCTCACTTTATCACCTCCGACCATGGCGCCAAGTTTCTTAGCCACAATTGGAGTGAACTTTGGCAGAGCTTCAACACCTTGCTAAACTATAGTTGAACCAACCACCCCAAAACCGATAGCCAAACAAAGGTGGTTAACCAGACTTTGGGAAGCTTGCGTCGTTGCATGATGCTTGATCATCCTAAGCAATGGGATGCTGCCCTTGCCCAGGTCAAATTCGCCTTTAACTCTATGGCGAATAGGTCCATCGGTTGCGCTCCATTTGCTGTTATTTACTCCAAGGCCCCAAACTTCACTGCCGACTTGATTTATCTAACTCATTTCAAGAGAAAGACCGCTGTGGAGATGTCACGCCCCGGAGTACGGGAGGTGACGTGGCAGAATATTTAGATTAATTAAAAGAGGATTTAATTAAAAATCGAGAGTTTAAGAAATAAATTAAATGAAAATTAAGAAGATTTTCCACCAGATTTGATAAACGAATTTATAAATATTAAACAAACAATAATTGAATAAAAATCGCGAATATAGGTTCCACAACCCACAACTTGTGCACACACATGATTCTGACAATATCATAAATACAATTACAGTCCAAGTACAAATAAAGTTAAGTCTTACATGCCTTGATTAAATAAATACAGAATATAAATAAATTCTCCTATTGCTCTTGGGTTCGGTCCGAAGAATCTTCTCCAAACCTAAAGGGGAAACCATCTAGATGGGGGAAATTTAAAACAGATAAAACGTGAGCGAAAGGCTCAGTAGGACTATGTTTTATAAAATAGTTTAATGCAAAGAAATATAGCATCATTAGAAGTTATACAAAGGAAACTTAAATAAATAAATAAATAATTTGAGTAGAACCGTTCTGTCACAGAACAGTCCACTCGTCAAATCAAAACACCAATTTACTTTTACCTAGGTAAACCATGATATCACCACCGTAGTGGCCCAGCTGGGTTTCGGGACCTGCCCCCAAGGTCGATCGCTACACGACCCGATCTCTGATATGGCATCATGCCCATGTGTTTATTATCATTATCATTCAAAACCCAATTACCGAGTGTTGTCAATTACATTTATTATGAAATTCATTTCAGATCACGGTATATTAAAATATAACCGATAAAACCATTTTCAAACAACCGTTGAAAACATTTTGATAGAAATCATTTTCAAAGCCAAATCATTTCAAAACTAGGCTACCAAAGAAATAGGATAAAAGTCCTACCTCAGTACTCGTGCCGGTGCCCCACACGCAATCCCGGCCCGCTATACGTTAGCTCCGCGGAACCACGAACGATCCTAGATACAAACTAAGTCGATCAATATCTAGTTTGAGACATTCTATGTTACTAAATCATTTCATGATGTCCTAGTGTGCCATTTGTACATTTAAAATCATTCTATAAGGTTGGGGTTTAAATCAGAGTTCAAAACAGTGAAAACGGGTAAAAATCACAAAATTTTCCATGCCTCGGTCGGCCTGCCGGACGCCCTACTTCGGCCTGCCGAACTGCACAGTTCGGCCTGTCGGAAACAAGGTTCGGCCTGCCGAACATTTCCCCAGATTCGGCCTGCCGGTCGGAAGAACACCGGCCTGTCGATCATCACTCCGGCCTGCCGAACATGAACTTCGGCCTGCCGAGCTAGGAAGATCCAGAAATCCCAGCCACGGGTTTCTCGATCCCCAAAATTCAAATCTGGATTCCAACCTGTTTTTCTCAATTCCCAGGCATGAAAAGCAATTATACTTGATAGAAAAACGTACTAAAACATGTTTGGGCTCATTTAAACAAGATTTAGACTTAAAATCCTCAAAAATCCGAAAATGAGAAAAAGAGGAGAAAAATGAAAAATCTTGAATTCAATCCGTTTTTCTTCAATCTAAGCTTAGATTCTACTTGTTCTAAACTCATTTAACACAAATCCATGGTTTTCTAAGCTAAAAAAAACTTAGATTTCAAAAATACACAAAATTGAAAATTTTGTAAAAAGTTTTGAAATCTCGAATCGCAGCTTCAATCCGCGTCCTCGGTTGCCGAATCACGTCTCCGAGCTTCCTCCTTGCTAACCCGAAGCTTGGATTCGAATGTGGTTTCAAAATTTGTGAAGAAATTAGAGAGAGAGAGAGAGACTGCCGAGAGAGAAATTGAGAGAGAGAGCAGGAGAGAGAGAGAACCGGAGAGTGAATGAGAGGAGAGAGAGAGGAAGGAAATAAATAGAGAAAATCGGTGGGCGGTTTTACTGTGCGAAAACCATGTGCCGCCCACGGTTTTGCAAAACGGAGTATTTTTAACATTTTACAAATTGTGGTGTTTTAAAACTCAAAACATCATTTTGAAACAATAAGAGATCCTTCGAATTCATTAATTTAACAAAACAACCAAAATTTCAAAATCCAACCAAATATTTAATTAATGTTAAAATGTCAATTATGGCACACTAATTCATCATTTACATTACATTAATATTAAATAAATTTCGGGGCGTTACAGGAGATCGCTAATCCGATTGTGCACATTCACTGTGAGGTCGAGAAAGCCAATGCTCGGTATAAACTTGATGCCGACAAGCATTGTCATCACAAGTCCTTTATTGTTGGTGACTTAGTGATGGTGCATCTCTCTAAATCATGCCTTCCTCAGACTGGTTGTTCAAAGCTGCAGGCCCGTAAGTATGGCCCAACGACGTGTACAAGATGGAGTTGCCCCTCGAGCTCTCGATCTCCTCTACTTTCAACGTCCATTCTCCCTACGCTGCACCTACCTTGGTCGAAGATTTGTGCGCAAATCTTTTTCAAGTGGGGGAGACCTAATGCAGGCGTTCTTTGTCATTGTAACAAAGTCAAAGTGCTAGTTTTTACTTATTCTACTTTGTGTTGTTAATCGTTTTGCTTGTGAGGTCTAAAAGACCGAGTCGTTTATCCTTATAAGGCTTTTAACGTAATATCGTGCGTTTTGTATATTAACCTAGAGTCAAACCATTCTTCCCTGAGTTGTTCCTCAGTTACATGAAGGTAAGCCTTAACAGCTGCGAGCAACTTGGACGGTAAATGAAACTGGGTTTTATCCCTTTACTTTGCTATGTTTTCTAACTGCATTTATTTTTTCTCTTGGCTTGAGGGTGATTCATGCCAATTCTTTCTTTAGTTTAGTCATTAAATTTGTAAGATAAGATGATTAAATTTGTAAGATAGCTGCTTCTTAGATAGTTGTGGAAAAGGAGCAAAACCTCTTAGATAGGTGTTTGAAAAGGTAGTAGAAATCGTTGATTAGAAACACTTTTAATGTAATATATGAGAGCTTTACACTGTAACATTTTTTTTATTATTATTGTAGCATATGTGAGAGCTTTTTACTGTTTATAATTGAAAAAGTGATAAAAAACTACTATTTTCAAATATGTAAGATGCAACGTCCATCACCCATGTCCAACGTCTAATCTTGTTATCGGTTTCGATCCGCATACCGATGGACCAGCAATCATCTTATTTTGTATGATCAAATTATTGAAGGTCTACAGTTCTTGACAGACAACCAAAACTTAAGAGAGCTCCAATTATCCCTCAAGCTCTTCTCGTCAATATTGACAACCAGAGAGAGGTAAGAGCTAATATGAGATAGGAATAGTCCTTGTTTACCATGTTTAATTTTACCTCACGATACTAAAAAGTGACAAATTAATACGCTAGCATTATTCATTTAAGCATGATAAAGCAACGTCTTAAACACCTTTAGTACATACACCTAGATGTTCTTTATACTTGTATATCCATTTATTTACATAAATAGAGGTTTTAAACCAACCAGATCCTCCAAAAGGCTCTGCTTTTAGAGTTAAAAATCAACCGTTAAGCTCATACAATGCTTGTTTTGTATGCAGTTATCAAGAAATGGAATATTCAAAGTCCTAGTACCAGGGCAGTGACAAATTTAAAGAAGATTTCTTTGATTATACTGAAACAGTGAACGAGATTGAACTTTTTAAAAGGCGGGTCAACGGATTAAGACTCAAATTATACAAAAGATCAAATATATATATTTATACGGGATGTCTACAGGACGACACCCCTTTAATGGAGAATAAAAACTTCAGTCGTTTCAGAGCCATTGGAATCAAGCAAGACGGCTGTAAAAAAAAAAAAAAATAGGGGCAATAGTAGCCTCTTATATATTCTGATAGCGGGAATCACAGCTTCATGAACCAATTGTCAAAGTAACTGTTTAACTGAGAGGTAAAAATCACAGTTTTTATGTAAATTTAGTTGTAAATAATATAAAATTTTATATATTACAACAATAATAAATAAATTACTATTATATAAAATTTTTATATATTATAATAAAAATAATTTTAATTAATAATTTTTATTATTTTTTTAAACACGATAAAAGTTAATTGGTAGAGATAATATTAAAAAACCTATTTATTTTGATACTTAAATCATAATTTAAATCACTTTACTATAATATTTTCTCTTATAAAAATTTAAATTTTTATTTAAATATTTTATTTAAACACTCAAACCAAACAACTTATTTTAATAATTGTCGTTCTACGCAAGGCTTCTCAGTGGTCCCGTCAGTTTGAAATATTACGTTTTCTTTTCCTCTTTGATTTGACAACATTTATAGCCAATAGGCTACTTGATGATGTCGGTGAACCCACCATCTTCTAGCTTTTAAAAAGACTAAACAAAACACGCTGACAGCTCCCTGACACACGACGGCTTTTGTCAGATGTGGAAAGAGAATTAACATACATGGGATTTAGTCCAATAGGCCAAAATTCCACCCTATATTTTGCGGCACATTTTGCCCCATTACAAATGTGAATCCTCCCATTAATTATTGGAGGTATTTATTACGAGCATGATTAGTTTGAATATTTTTTTGTATTTAATAACTTAAATAAAGATTTAAATATTAAATTTTTTAAAAATATATATCTATTTTTCTTAAAATTTAAATCTTTTAAGCATTAAAAATTTAAGTTTTTAAAGTTTTGATTCTTTTTAAATTTTTTATACTCAGATATTTTTGTTACAGTAAAAATTAAAATTCTCTCTTCTTTAAGGGAAAAAAATTATAACTTCTTCATTTGATCTCTAATTAAAATGATTCTTTTTTCATTATATTCTTAGTGAAGAGATGAATAAATCAAGATCCATATTACATTTTTTTGAATCATTAACATTAAGATTTTATTAGATTTATTAATAAATCAAAAACTATTTTCACTACCTTTTCAAACACAAATTTCAATTTTATTCTATACTCATTTTAAGCGGCTATTTGGCTGACGGTTCCCACTACAAACTCAGTTATGAACAGTGTAAAGCTCTCACATGCTACAGTAACAATAAAAAAGAAATTGTTACAGTGTAAAGCTCTCACATGCTAAGTAAAAGTGGTTATAACCAACGGTTTCCACCACCCTTCCAAACACCATATAAAACTTAAATGCACATCAAACGCTAATTTGGATAACAATTCAAATCATTAACTTAAATCTTAATTCAAATTACACTAACTTAAATCAAATCACTAATTCAAATCTATTTACCAAACATACCCTACATCAATTGTCTATCATCTCCTTCATACCTACGTAGGCATGCACTATCATTTGTTTAAGTCGTTGTGCAATCTGTTGTTTTAAAGACAACCCATTACAGTATTCGTTCAAACAATTAACTGTTTTTGGTCGCCTAACAGTGAATGATCATATTTTGACGTTATTTAGTTATTTTTTATTGTAAAATGAAACAGCAGCATCTTCAAAACATGTGTCTTCTATGTAGTGGAACAAAACATTTCTTCATAACCGGTTGCAAAGCCAACCTTCAATCTGCGCGAGGTGTAAGGGTATAATATTTTAAAAAATTCAATAAATGACTTTAAAATACACAAAATATTGTAGTACCATATTTTTTTAAGAAGTGCCAAACACATATAAGGACAATACATGAAAAAAAAAAAAAAAAAACTACCAATAGGGCTTCATCTTGACACGTTATGGCTCAATAAAAAAATTTTTCATATTTTTTATTTTAACGTGATTTTGATCATATCAACAAAGATACTCTCCTATAGAATATTTTTTTAGTTTTTGTACTTTCCACTACCCATGATGAATAGAACGCCTTGCGTTTCTAAGATTAAAAGAAAGTGATTATAATTCTGTCATGTTTAGAATAATTTCACAATTGAAATTTTGTAGGGAGAAAATCTTGATGAGAGAATATTGAAAAAGACTTACTCTACATTCATGTATCCCATATAACCTTACAACAACAATATAGGTTGTGAGGTTTTAAGAAATATTCTGAACTTATTTTGTCTCTGCTAGTGGTAGAAAAGAATAATGAACTTTTGATTAAAAATCATCGGTCTCATCCCATTGGTTTATGAGCATTGCCAGAAGCAAATGCTTCAAGTGTTGAAAACTCTTGACAAGCATATTGTCACGGCTGTGGTCGTGGTGATGGTTACGGTCGTGGTCGTGATTGTGGTCATGGCCATGATCGTGGCTGTGATCGAGGACGCAGTCAAGGTGGTTTTACAACCTTTCATAGAATTACACAATCCAAAAGCAACATTATAAAAGAAGGCATGATTAAAGGAAAGTTGTTCGCAAAGATTATTCCTGAAATCTTGAAGATTCCTGCCATAAATGTGGTCCCAAAAGGCACTAAGCTTGGGTTTGCCAAACGCTAGAACATCTTTGTGAACTTTATAAGGCATCCCTAAAATGGAAGGAAAAGGAAGTGAATTTTACTAAACATCTTGATCCAACAAATGATTCAACTTATCTTGATGCTTCTGATTTTACTAATGATTTTATTAAAAGAGATGTCGATGATAACTAGATATTACTACTATGTTGATTGTACTATATAATGTTTTTTTAATATTTTTTCTTTATCTTCGTCATATTATGTAATGCCTCATGTGAAATATTTGAAACTTTATTCTTATTAAATTGTTTGTCTTTTTGTGTGAAATTTGATATGAATTATACTCATGAAGGAACAAATTTCAAAGATAACACTAGGGATATTTATATTATAGAACGTGGTACAATGCACATTATCCTTAAAAGTAAAAAGTATTTCTTAGATCTAAAACAAACAAAGACAATTGTAAATACAATATCGGGTCCTACAAACTTGATTGAAGGAACTAGCAAAACCAGCTTTATATTACCAAATGGAACAAAGTTTTTTTTATGAATAATGCTTTGTTTTCAATAAAATCCAAAAGGAATTTGTTGAGTTTTTATGACATATATCTTCATGGATGTGATACTCTGTCTGAGACTGAACAAGATAAGAAGTATATGTACATTATTAATCAGGTTTCTAGAAAGAAGTATATATTAGAAAAACTAGCAAAGCTTTCTTCGAGATTGCATTACACATATTTAAATATGATTGAATCACATATGGTAGTTAAAGAAGATGCTCAGATATTAAACTTGTGGCATGATCGTTTCGGTCATCCTGATTCAATAATGATGCAAATGATTATTGAAAATTCACATGGACATCAATAGAAGGGCCAAAAATTCTTTTAAACAAGTAAAACTCTATGTGTAGGTTGTTTTCTTGGAAAGCTGATTTTGATATCATTACCAGTTAAAATCAATAGTGAATTACCTATGTTTTTCGAATGTATTCAAGGTAATATATGCGACCCTATTCATCCACCGTGTGGACCATTCAGATATTTCATCGTATTGATTGATGCCTCTAACATATGGTCACACGTTTGTTTATTATCAACTCATAATATTGCATTTGCGAGATTACTTGCCCCATTAATCAGGTTACAAACACAATTTATTGATTATACAATCAAGAAAGTTAGACTTGATAATGCTAGTGAATCTACATCTCAACCTTTCAATGATTATTGTATGTCAGTTGGAATTATTATTGAGGACCATGTTGCTTGTGTATATACACAAAATAGTTTGGCTAAATCATTGATTAAACACCTCCAACTTATTGCTAGACCATTAACAATTAAGACAAAGCTACCTATTTCTGTATGTGGTCATGCAATTTTACATGCTGCAGTATTAATTTGAATCAAGCCAAGTGCTTATCATAAGTACTCTCCATCACAACTAGCATTTAGTTAATAACCAAATATTTCTCATCTAAGAATTTTTTTTATTGTGCAATATATGTACCAATTGCTCCACCACAATGCACAAAGATTAGTACCTAGAGAAGATTAGGAATATATGTCAGGTATGAATCTCCTTTTATTATTAAATATCTAGAGCCGCAAACGGGAGATTTGTTATGGGACATTTTGTTGATTGTCATTTTAATGAGGCAGTTTTCTCGACATTAGAGGGAAATAAGAAATAGTTGAAAAAGGAGATTATATGGTGTGAACCATCTCCATTGCATCTTGATCTGTATATAAAACAATGTGAGCTCGAAGTGAAAAAGATTATGCACTTACAAATCATAGCAAATCAAATGCCAGATGCATTCGCAGATACAAAAAGTGACTAAATCACATATACCAATTGTTAATGCTCCTGCTAGAATTGAAAACCTAAAAGGATAAATAGAAAATGTAGTCACGCATGAGTCAATGGCACACATAAAGCATGATAGACCAATCAGTTCCAACGATAAAAATCCTCAAAAAAGAAAAGGAGATAAGAAGCATGATGAGCCTAATATGAAGGAACATGTTTCACAAGAAACACAAAATGAGACAAATCAAGAGACCCTTGGTGTTGCCCAAAACCCGAAAGGTTTAGAAAAACATGAGATCTCTTTTTATTATGTCGATATAAGAGGATTGTGGGATCGAAATAAAATGGAGAATATTGATGAAATATTCTCTGACTCAATGGCATGTATTATTAAAAGTGAGGATCCTGAACTAAGATCCACTATTGAGTGCAAAAATAAACATGATTGGGCTAAATGAAAAGACGTTATGCAGGCTGAACTAGATTTGTTTAACAAGCGTAAAGTTTTTAGACCTATTGTTCTCACACCTGAAGCTATGAGACTTGTAGCATATAAAAGGATCTTTGTGTAAAAGCGCAATGAGAAAAACGAGATTGTGCTGTATAAAGCTCGACTCATTGCACAAGGTCTTTCGTAAAGACCAAGAATTGATTATGAGGAAATGTATTCTCTAGTAATATAAGGTTTTTTGCAACGATCATGAATTGATTATGAAGAAACATATTCTCCAGTAATGGATTCAATTACATTTAGATATTTAATTAGTCTAACGGTCTCTGAAAATTTAGAAATGCGTCTTATGGATGTTGTTACAGCATAATTATATGGATTGCTTAACAGTGATATTTATATGAAAATCCCTAAAGGATTTAAGATGCCTAAAGTATCAAGTTCAAAACCTAAAGAAATGTATTCAATAAAGTTACAAAGATCATTGTATAGGTCAAAGCAATCCAAACACATGCAATATAATCGTTTAAGTGAATATCTGTTAAAGAAAAATATGAGAATAATCTTATATGCCCACGTGTTTTAATTAAGAAAACAATGTCTAAATATGCAATTATAGTTGTTTATGTTGATGATTTAAACATCATTGGAACTCATAAAGAAATTCTTGAGACAGTGACATACTTAAAGGAGGAATTTAAATGAAAGGCCTTGGAAAAACCAAGTACTGTCTTGATTTACAGATTGAGCATTTACAAAGTGGAAGACTTTTGCATCAATCAAACTATATTGAAGAGTCTTAAAGCATTTTAATATGGACAAAGCTAATCCTTTAAATAGCCCAATAATAAACATATCACTCATAGTGGAAACGAATCCATGTCGTCCTTTTGAAGATAATGAAGAGTTTATTGGCCTTGAAATGCCATGTTTAAGTGCAATTGGAGCTCATATATATCTTGCTAATTGTACAAGGCCAGATATGGCTTTTGTTGTTGACTTATTAGCAAGATTTAACTCAACTCTTACATGGAGACATTGGAACAGAATTAGGCACATATTTTGTTGTCTTCAATGAACAATTGACTTGGGTTTGTTTTATCCCAAAGGATCAAAATAAAGACTAATTGTTATGCAGATGTAGGTTATCTGTCAGATTCACATAAAACCAAATCTCAAACTAGATATGTGTTCACATGTGGAGGAATTGCGATTTCTTGACGTTCACAAAAGCAAACACTAGTTGCTACTTTATCAAATCATAGTGAAGTTATCACACACCATGAAGCGAGTTAAGAATGTGTGTGGTTAAGGTCTATTACTCAACATTTCCAAGCAGCTTGTGGATTACCACTCAATAAGGATCCAACAATATTGTTTGAAGACAATAACACATGTATTACTGAGATAAAATATGGATACATCAAGAATGACAAAACGAAGCGTATCCTGAATAATAGAATTATAATGTGTCTTTCTACTAAGAAGACTAAGAGTGGTAAAAAATATAAATAAAATAAATAACTAAATTCAATTTAAATTATAATAAATTACTAATTACTAAATTGAATTTTAAATTCTAAAATAAATAAAAATTTAAAATAAATAAATCAAAAATACAATAATCAAATCGCACCATCTCTTTCTAATTTTTTCCAATCAAATAAAGGGTTCAAATCAGTTTTTTATCGACATGAGTGTTTTATATCGAAAAAAATTCCAACTCTTTATTTTGAAAACATTTATGTATTAACATAGTAGTAGAAAGAGTACCATGCTTGTATCTGAACTTCAAAAGATTTAGCCTTAACCCTATTAATGGTCCCACATTATTGGTTGATAGAGAATCAAAGTAAATTTACCAATGACTCACGAAATGCTATGGTTCTTAAATATGATTTCTTAATTTATTCAGAAGTAATTCGCGGAATCATGCACCTTTTCTTTCCTAGTTATACCAAAACATAAAGTGCAGTTGGTTGGATTTGGCTTATTCTTGAAATAAAAACTCATACATACTCCCTTTCCAAAAAAAAAATCAATACACCAAGCATTACACTTAGATTTATAGGATTTGTTGCTAAAATAAAAGTATTAAACCCAAAACTTTTGGCGGATGGCCAATAGAAGTACATTACTATATGTAAAATTAGGTGCATGATATACATCGATACTCCAGTGCATTTTCCCCTCTGAGTCAGAATAAATATGTTTTCGAACCCTCTCTTTAAAATGAAAAGTGTATGTTAGTGCGCAAATCTCAACAATCACTTATTCTGATTGTACACATTGATCATTTTGAACTAAATAAAACTTTTTGGTGGAATAGTCACGTTATGTATAATATCTTCACTCTCAATAGTTACATACAAGTCTATAGAACATAGAAAAGCGGGGTGCCCGTGACGTGTACGTGTGGGATGAACCAAATCCTCATTGAATTTGATTTTTCCATTAGAAGGGGCTCGTACATGTTCTGCAGTACTTATAGCTTCTCCCAATTCGACGAGGGCGCCATGAGTAGGGCTCCGGCCATAACATAATCGACAGATCCAAGACGTACTCTTACAAGTAAAGGAAGTTCGAATAGAGATGGGTTGTGTTTGAAAGGTTATGAATCGATTGACAAGTCCAATACCAATATCTTGATTTCGAACAGCAATGCATCGTGATCCTATATATATATCATCCGCTAATACACGGCCAATCAATGTTTGAATAAAAATTCTTTCCGGCATCATCCCATTTCGCGGACTTACAGAAATCCCTTGGATAGTGCCACAGTCTGTTCTCCGTACAACAATGTGTTGAACTACTTCAACAAGTGGTTCAAATCCCTCCTCGCCCACAACCGGCCAAAAAGGGAAAGACCTTTCCCTTTGGGTTAGGAAAATCATGATCGGGATTGCGGACCCAAAGCTATGGAATTTGGGCGTGGGTCTTTTGTCGAAATGTAATGGACTTACTCTTTCTTTAATGGCATAATATTTAAATATTGTATGCCCCATCAGCATATTTTTTTGTTTTACGCCCCGTAATTCTTCCTCAGCCAGGCGGGGGCAGAATACCGGAGCAAGTACAAGTATTAGTAGCATAGCAAAAATGCGTTCCTCGTCATTAATATGTTTGCTCGCGGTAATTGTGGCCTCTCGGGCGAATCGATGACTGCATCTTTGATGCACTTGCTAGTACATCTAAAAATTCTTAATTTGATAGCTGTACTGTAGATTATCTCAGACCTACGTTGAGATATTGACAATGGTTCTCAAATATCGCAGAACAGAATATGATACGAGAAGATAGAATGCTAAAGACACAAGGTACGGGTTACCTACTCTTAACAGTCAAAGCGAACCCTTAACCCCAAGGTTCTTCTCATTTACCCAAAAGCTTGAAAAGAACAAAGATATTGATATTCAATATACTCGTTCAAGTGACAATACTGCAGATCTTTTCACAAAGGCACTTCCCATATCAACTTTCAGACGACATGTACAAAGTACTAGGATGTGCTATTTAAAGGATTTGTGAAAAACAATTAATGCTAATTTGAGGAGGAAGTCTAGACTGGCTGTAATCTTTTTCCCTTGCTATGGTTTTGTCCTACAAGATTTTTCTAGTAAGGTTTTTAACAAGGCAACATATAGCACATATGCTAGAATGATGTAATCTTTTTTCCTTTGCAATGGTTCCCACTGGGTTTTTCCTAGCCAAGATTTTTAACAAGACATCATAAATAGTGGATATCCAAGGAGTGTTGTGAAATGTCAATTATGTCTGTCCACCAAAAATTACTATACAATGTGTAAACAATCACTCAATTAGTTAGTTTACTATAGCAACAGTGGCTACACTATACCCATGATGGCTACACCATAGCAATGACGACTGTACTATAGAAACGATGGTTGTTTATTATTGACATGGTGGTTAAATTTTTCCTATAAATAATCACTCCATAATTTATTTTCAATACACATAATCAAGAGATTAATAAGAATTTCACTCTTTAGAATTCTCCTTCAATTTTATCACTTTGCCTTTGTATTACGTGGTTTTTATAACAAAGACAACCTTTCTACGCTGCTTCGAACATTCTTTCCCAAACACGTCATACAGCTAAAGTCAGTTACTTGCCCTGTGCATATACTCAGTGGCATGTTGCAATGCCCTTTTTTATCCATTGCCACACCAATTTTTAATACTAAAAACAGTCACTTTTACGTGATATGACAAGGTTATCTATTCTTAAGCTAATTTCTCACAAAACAAATAAAAGCTGAGAAAATCAAACAGGAAACTCTCGGTTTCCCACCCTACTTCCAACTTCCACAACCAGATCTTTGGGGGGGACAAGAACTTCTGACAAAGATTTCCAACGGTATTTGCAGCGGCCACCATTGAAACATATTCCTACACGTGTGGAGTTCCGGTACATGATGTACCGTAGCAAGCGCTTCTATTTATATCATGGGATCTATTTATGGGTACTATCAGTAGGAAAAGAGATCCCAAAAAAGACAAAAAACTCTCATGTCATATTCTGCCATATAAACAACTGAATAACCCAAGTGAGTTGAGTTGTGAAGCACGTACACTCAGCTTTCATAGAGAACAACATGAATTGGGATACAATGTACTCTCCGAAACAGAATAAAAAAGGTGTCGTTACAAGAACGTGGAAAATAAAATAAGACAGATTTTGAAAAGACCCAGCATCCACTAGTTTTTGAAAAGACTAAACAAACATGCTGACAGCTCCCTGACACAAGACAGATTTTGTCAGATACGGAAAGAGAATTAAAATACATGGGATTTAGTACAATAGGCTGAAATTCCACCCTGTCTTTTGCGGCCCATTTTGCCTCATTACAAATGTGAATCCTCCCATTAATTATTGGAGGTATTTATTACATCAATTGTCTATCATCTCCTTCATACCTACGTAGGCATGCACTATTATTTATTTAAGGAAGATTTTGATGAATCCCTCTTTATTTAAGTCGCTGTGCAATCTGTTGTTTTAAAGACAACCCATTACAGTATTCGTTCAAGCAATTAACTGATTTTGGTCGCCTAACAGTGAATGATTATATTTTGACGTTATTTAGTTATTTTTTATTGTAAAATGAAAATCATAATGAAACAGCAGCATCTTCAAAACATGTGTTTTCTATATAGTGGAACAAAACATTTCTTCATAACCGGTAGCAAAGCCAACCTTCAATCTGCGTGAGGTGTAAGGGTATAATATTTTAAAAAATTCAATAAATGACTTTAAAATACACAAAATATTGTAGTACCATATTTTTTTAAGAAGTGCCAACACATATAAGGACAATACATGGAAAAAAAAAAAACTACCAATAGGGCTTCATCTTGACACGTTATGGCTCAATAAAAAAAAAATTTATATTTTTTATTTTAACGTGATTTTGATCATATCAACAAAGATACTCTCCTATAGAACATTTTTTTAGTTTTTGTACTTTCCACTACCCGTGATGAATAGAACGCCTTGCGTTTCTAAGATTAAAAGAAAGTTAATGATTATAATTCTGTCATGTTTAGAATAATTTCACAATTGAAATTTTATAAGGAGAAAATCTTGATGAGAGAATATTGGAAAAGACTTACTCTACATTCATGTATCCCATATAACCTTACAACAACAATATAGGTTGTGAGGTTTTAAGAAATATTCTGAACTTATTTCGTCTCTGCTCGTGGCAGAAAAGAATAATGAACTCTTGAATCTTGATTAAAAATCATCAATCTCATCCCATTGGTTTATGAGCATTGCCAGAAGCAAATGCTTCAAGTGTTGAAAACTCTTGACGAGCATATTGTCACAGCCGTGGTCGTGGTGATGGTCATGGTCGTGGTCGTGATTGTGGTCATGGCCATGGTCATGGTTGTGATCGAGGACGCAGTCAAGGTGGTTTACAACCTTTCATAGAATTACACAATCCAAAAGCAACATTATGAAAGAAGGCATGATTAAATGAAAGTTGTTCGCAAAGATTCTTCCTGAAATTCTGAAGATTCCTGCCATAAATGTGGTACCAAAAGGCACTAAGCTTGGGTTTGCCAAACGCTAGAACATCTTTGCAAACTTTATAAGGCATCCCTAAAATGGAAGGAAAAGGAAGTGAATTTTACTAAACATCTTGATCCAACAAATGATTCAACTTATCTTGATGCTTCTGATTTTACTAATGATTTTATTAAAAGAGATGTCGATGATAACTAGATATTACTACTATGTTGATTGTACTATATAATGTTTTTTTAATATTTTTTCTTTATCTTCGTCATATTATGTAATGCCTCATGTGAAATATTTGAAACTTTATTCTTATTAAATTGTTTGTCTTTTTGTGTGAAATTTGATATGAATTATACTCATGAAGGAACAAATTTCAAAGATAACACTAGGGATATTTATATTATAGAACGTGGTACAATGCACATTATCCTTAAAAGTAAAAAGTATTTCTTAGATCTAAAACAAACAAAGACAATTGTAAATACAATATCGGGTCCTACAAACTTGATTGAAGGAACTAGCAAAACCAGCTTTATATTACCAAATGGAACAAAGTTTTTTTTATGAATAATGCTTTGTTTTCAATAAAATCCAAAAGGAATTTGTTGAGTTTTTATGACATATATCTTCATGGATGTGATACTCTGTCTGAGACTGAACAAGATAAGAAGTATATGTACATTATTAATCAGGTTTCTAGAAAGAAGTATATATTAGAAAAACTAGCAAAGCTTTCTTCGAGATTGCATTACACATATTTAAATATGATTGAATCACATATGGTAGTTAAAGAAGATGCTCAGATATTAAACTTGTGGCATTATCGTTTCGGTCATCCTGATTCAATAATGATGCAAATGATTATTGAAAATTCACATGGACATCAATAGAAGGGCCAAAAATTCTTTTAAACAAGTAAAACTCTATGTGTAGGTTGTTTTCTTGGAAAGCTGATTTTGATATCATTACCAGTTAAAATCAATAGTGAATTACCTATGTTTTTCGAATGTATTCAAGGTAATATATGCGACCCTATTCATCCACCGTGTGGACCATTCAGATATTTCATAGTATTGATTGATGCCTCTAACATATGGTCACACGTTTGTTTATTATCAACTCATAATATTGCATTTGCGAGATTTCTTGCCCCATTAATCAGGTTACAAACACAATTTATTGATTATACAATCAAGAAAGTTAGACTTGATAATGCTAGTGAATCTACATCTCAACCTTTCAATGATTATTGTATGTCAGTTGGAATTATTATTGAGGACCATGTTGCTTGTGTATATACACAAAATAGTTTGGCTAAATCATTGATTAAACACCTCCAACTTATTGCTAGACCATTAACAATTAAGACAAAGCTACCTATTTCTGTATGTGGTCATGCAATTTTACATGCTGTAGTATTAATTTGAATCAAGCCAAGTGCTTATCATAAGTACTCTCCATCACAACTAGCATTTAGTTAATAACCAAATATTTCTCATCTAAGAATTTTTTTATTGTGCAATATATGTACCAATTGCTCCACCACAATGCACAAAGATTAGTACCTAGAGAAGATTAGGAATATATGTCAGGTATGTGAAGACCCGTCTTTTCGGGCAATCACTTTACTTTTTTAAACATCGTTTCATAAATAGTAATCTTACTTAGTAAGAAAAATACTAATTTTTTTTCTTTAAACGTTTCTTAAAACTGATGCGACCTTTGTCGCCATTCAAGTTGAGACATCGCTCAACACTTATCCTTAAAATCATTTCAAATCGTTTCTTAAAACTTAATAAGAAACCTTTATTAAATCATAGCTTCAAACTTTACTTTATAATTACATAATACAGTTCGTAAACTGTATCGTAAAACTTTGAATACAATTCTTAGAACTCTGATTTTTTTAAACTTCACAAACACTACATTAAACAATAGAAAACCTTTTCTTTGCATAGCGGAAGCAAACAGTGATGGTACCCATACTCAAATCTTCGCATCTGTCCTCCGCAGCACCCAGCTCTTTTAACGGGTCCTATTGGTCATCCATAAAACTACCTACAGCATGAAGAAACTTTTTATGAGCTTTCGCTCAGTAAGTTCAAACAAAATCTCACAAAGTAACACGTTTTTTTTTTAAAAAAACCTTCCTAGAACGTTTCCCATAAACGTTTTCTTAAAGCAATTGCTATAACGTTTTTCATAAACGCTTCTCACAAAATATCTAACATAAAAGAATCATCAGATTGCTCTTCATAATGTCATTCATGTTTTCATAAACATTTAATATAAAATACTCCTCAAAATGTTTTTTATAACATATAAATGTTTCACAATAAACAAATCAAATACAATCACAATGCATGTTTTAGTTTATGCTCAATTATGAACTTTCGATTATGAGCATCTTATGACCATTCTTTCTTACTTTGACTTTCTATCCTTGTTCCTTTTATTTTCTTATCTTACACTTTAACTTTCCACCTTTTGTTCCTTAACTTTCTTTATCTTATAACTTTTAGTGTTCGTACCAACATCTTTAATCATGAGATCATAAACGTGATGCTTCCCTTGTGGAAGACTTAAGACCATCGAACTTCGAGGTCGTATACCTCACATATGGGAGGCCAAACTTTAACTATACTTTTATTGCCTCACAACGAGGAGGTTGGTACGACACTTTCTTTTCAACTTTACATTACCTTCTTATTAACCTTAGTGAGCACATCAAATGCAACCACATCATATGCAAATACACTTGCAAATCATTGCTTGTACTATAAAATCTATTGCATAACAAATGCAACTTAAAATGCAAACACATTTTGATAATCATAATTTGTACTCTAAAACTTATTGCATAACAAATGCAACTTATTGCATAACAAATGCATCATATAACGCAATCACATTTTTATTCTGAAACTTATTGCATAACAAATGCAACTTATTGCATAACAAATGCATCATATAACGCAATCACATTTTACGAATCATAACTTTTATTCTGAAACTTATTGCATAACAAATGCAACTTATTGCATAACAAATGCATCATATAACACAATCACATTTTGCGAATCATAACTTTTATTCTGAAACTTATTGCATAACAAATGCAACATATTGCATATCAAATGCATCATATAATGCAATCACATTTTTATTCTAAAACTTATTGTATAACAAATGCAACTTATAACGCAATCACATTTTGCGAATCATAACTTTTATTCTGAAACTTATTGCATAACAAATGCAACTTATTGCATAACAAATGCATCATATAACACAATCACATTTTGCGAATAATAACTTTTATTATGAAACTTATTGCATAACAAATACAACTTATTGCATAACAAATGCATCATATAAAGCAATCACATTTTGCGAATCATAACTTTTCTTTGAAACATATTGCATACAATGTAATATATATCATAATCACATATTGGATATTATAACTTTTATCCTAAAACATATTGCATACAAATGCAATATATTATGCAATCACCTATTGCATATCATAACTCTTATCCTAAAACATATTGCGTACAATGCAATATATTACACAATGATATATTGCATATCATAACTTTTATCCTAAAACATATTGCATACAAATGCAATATATTACGAAATCACATATTGCATATCATAACTCTTATCCTAAAACATATTGCATACAATGCAATATATTACGCAATCACATATTGCATATCATAATTCTTATCCTAAAACATATTGCATACAAATGCAATATATTACGCAATCACATATTGCATATCATAACTTTTATCCTAAAACATATTGCATACAAATGCAATATATTACGCAATCACATATTGCATATCATAACTCTTATCCTAAAACATATTGCATACAAATGCAATATATTACATAGCAATGCTTCAGAAAACTTATAACTTACATTATAACACATTATGCATTGTCGAAATGCAGGATTTATACTAATCCTATTTCGTATCTATGTTGCACATCTGCATCTAGATCATAATTTGGTACGTAAAAACTGGTCAGTAAGTTCATCTTTTTATTGTTCAGTCTATAGGCCTTTTATCATCTAGTCGTTCTAGACTAGTGACAATGTTGATTTAAAACATGTTTACGTACCTGTCTGAAAACTTCTAAGGGTCATAACAGCGCTTAACTTTTTATATCTCTCTTAAACATGTCTAGCCTTTCTTGGGGGTGCAGTAAAAGGAAAAACTAGCTTTTATCTTCTCTTTTTTTTTCGTATTCATAAAGTCTCTGTCTTGGCTCTGCTTTTGTGACCTCGCTATCGGTCAAGAGAAATTTTCTAAATTTTACTTAATTATCTAAATCATTCTCACAATTTCTAATCGAACCTAGGGTATCTTATAGTAATTTTTCTAGTTTCTTATAGGCAAATTGAAGATTATATCCTTAATGGATTTCTTATGGACCTTATTGTGCATATCCGTTATGCACTACATGGTATTGTACTTATATACTATATCTTGTTACATTATAGATAACAAGCATCAATCATAACATTCTTATCCATATTATTTGCTCGTATAAGTATTGTACTTGCATATCATATTCATAAACATATCATACATATACATGTCATTCATACCATACTTTCACATTTCATGCTTTCATATATTACTCATATTCATGTCGTTCATATCATACTTTCACATTTCTTGCTTTCATACATTACTCATATTCATGTTGTTCATATCATACTTTTACATTTCATGCTTTCACATATTATTCATACTCATGTCATTCATATCATACATTCATTTGTTGTTCATACTTTCATATCGTGGAGTTGCTATACATTTTTCTTCTTTGAATAGCAACTATTTCACATTATATCCATATAATACTTTAAGTCATGTCACATTTATAATACACACACCAATCATAGTTCATAACGTTCATGCATATCAATATGCAAATAGGCTTCAAACATAACGGTTGCAAATTCAATGCAAACCTTATTTTGTACTTTAGAACTTTGTTGCATAATAAATGCAAATATACTTTTAAAAACAACTTGCATAACCATTGCAAACTCATTTACAAATGCATATGGATGCATTAAAAACTATTTACTTCATGTTGTAGGTGAAATCTGAACTTACCCGGACTATGCCCTAGTGTTCTCCATTTCGTTCCTTTTCTTTCCATTGGTCGGCTTTTGTGTCCTGATCATACGACAACCGACTCATTAATTAACTTTCTTTTTATCAATCCACTTGATTGATAATAAAACACAAACATTAACTATTCATTCCTTTTAACTTCGTAACCCATCGGTTTACCTCTCGTTTACTTAAAACATCTCTTATTAAATCTCTGGTCTCACATGACCGTTACGTTACTTAACGTATTACGGAACATTTTTTGTCTAATAACGTTATGCTAAATCAGAGTGTTCGACTCCGTTCTAGCCGTTTCCTTGATAATGATGATTTTACCCTTAACAGGTTTTTCGTCACCTTGTAACGTTATAAAACTCATTCTCACATAAAACAGTGTAACAATCACTGATCATGCATTTCATAAATTTCTATGAAACTATCTAAAATAATTTATTCTAAAACAGTTCATACTGTAAGCGAGATTCCTACTTACTTGAACTCCAAGCTAAGCAGATCCAGTTGTATCTCGCTGCATCTACAGTATGCGAAGCATCCTCTGCAGTGCTCCTCGAGCGACCATGAATGGCTAGGAATGCTTCCTGGAGATCATACATTCTTAAAAACATCATTCTGGACTCTGATACTGCTGTTTGAATCGCCTCGATCTACGTGCAGTCGGTACCAGATGATTTTCATCGAAGTGGAATTAGCTCAAACGGAGGTCACCATTGCGTTCAGAGCGTCGAAACGAGTCGGGAGGCGGTCTCGGATCTTCGATCGGAGGTCCGGATCACAAAATCCCAATTTGGCCTTGACCTGCCGTTGACTGCCGTTGACCGGCCGTTGACCGGCGGCGGTTGGCTCCGTTGAGGGCTGAGCTCGAGCCTACCCCCCCTAATTCGACCCTCCTGAGTCGATTGGTGAGGTCAATTTCACCCAATTCGGCCTCCATCTGCTCCAATCGAGGATCAAAGTCGGCGGCCAAAAGAGGAGATTCCGATCTCCTATCTCCGGCGGAGATACCGTGCAATTGAGGTGGGGGATTTGTTCCCCGACCTCCTCTGAGTGTTTTCGTGCCATCAATTTGGCACGAAAGCATCGGGGATGGAGAACCCGAAGTGCTCACGGCGGCGGTAGGCGGCGGAAGCCATTCTCCGGCGACCGGCCATCTTTTCGTGAAATTGATCGAGGGGTTTTACTCCCCTTGATCCTCTGAACCCATTGGGAGGGGTGGTGTCGGCCACCTCCTCCGGCAAGGCGGAGTTCCACCATGGGGGCGGCGGCGCACGGCGGTGATAGGCGGGCGGAGCAATCCGGCCGTTGTTGAGCTGCCACCAAGGGTGGGTTTTGTTCCTCTCATCACGGTGGTCGTGTAGGAACAAGAATCACGTCGATCGGACGTCGGACGGTGAAGATATCTCGTCGGAAAGAAATGGGTTTCGCCGCCACTTTGGGAGGCGCGTGAGCCTTCCTCCGGCGGCGTTTTGGGTGGCACGACACCTCGTTGGACTCAGCTCATCGAGAGCTTTCCATTGGTGCGGGAGGTGTCGAAAGCGGATGCTGAAATCTCAAACGAGATTTAAGGAGAGAGAGAGAGAGAGAGATAGAAAGTAGAGAGAGAGTGTCGAGTCATGAGAGATTTTTCTGATTTTTTTCTTTTTTTTTTCTTTTCTTTTATAAAAGTATAAAAAGAAATTGTGGTCCACACAATTCAATTCTTATACTGCATTGCTCTAATACTGTATAATTTTTCATGTTATTATACAGTATTTTTCTTTAAACTGTGCTTTGTCTTAATATAATCATCAACTTAATGCATTTTTAATGCATTAAAAATCTCGGGTGTTACAAGGTATGAATCTCCTTTTATTATTAAATATCTAGAGCCTTAAATGGGAGATTTGTTATGGGACATTTTGCTGATTATCATTTCAATGAGGCAGTTTTCTCGACATTAAAGGGATATAAGAAATAGTTGAAAAAGGAGATTATATGGTGTGAACCATCTCCATTGCATCTTGATCTGTATATAAAACAATGTGAGCTCGAAGTGAAAAAGATTATGCACTTACAAATCATAGCAAATCAAATGCCAGATGCATTTGCAGATACAAAAAAGTGACTAAATCACATATACCAATTGTTAATGCTCCTGCTAGAATTGAAAACCTAAAAGGATAAATAGAAAATTTAGTCACGCATGAGTCAATGGCACACATAAAGCATGATAAACCAATCAGTTCCAACGATAAAAATCCTCAAAAAAGAAAAGGAGATAAGAAGCATGATGACCCCAATATGAAGGAACATGTTTCACAAGAAACACAAAATGAGACAAATCAAGAGACCCTTGGTGTTGCCCAAAACCCGAAAGGTTTAGAAAAACATGAGATCTCTTTTTATTATGTCGATATAAGAGGATTGTGGGATCGAAATAAAATGGAGAATATTGATGAAATATTCTCTGACTCAATGGCATGTATTATTAAAAGTGAGGATCCTGAACCAAGATCCACTATTGAGTGCAAAAATAAACATGATTGGGCTAAATGAAAAGACGCTATGCAGGCTGAACTAGATTTGTTTAACAAGCGTAAAGTTTTTAGACCTATTGTTCTCACACCTGAAGCTATGAGACTTGTAGCATATAAAAGGATCTTTGTGTAAAAACGCAATGAGAAAAACGAGATTGTGCTGTTTAAAGCTCGACTCATTGCACAAGGTCTTTCGTAAAGACCAAGAATTGATTATGAGGAAATGTATACTCTAGTAATATAAGGTTTTTTGCAACGATCATGAATTGATTGTGAAGAAACATATTCTCCAGTAATGGATTCAATTACATTTGGATATTTAATTAGTCTAGCGGTTTCTGCAAATTTAAAAATACGTCTTATGGATGTTGTTACAACTTAATTATATGGATTGCTTGACAGTGATATTTATATGAAAATCCCTAAAGTATTTAAGATGCCTAAAGTATCAAGTTCAAAACCTAAAGAAATGTATTCAATAAAGTTACAAAGATCATTGTATGGGTCAAAGCAATCCAAACACATGCAATATAATCGTTTAAGTGAATATCTATTAAAGAAAAAATATGAGAATAATCTTATATGCCCACGTGTTTTAATTAAGAAAACAATGTCTAAATATGCAATTATAGTTGTTTATGTTGATGATTTAAATATCATTGGAACTCATAAAGAAATTCTTGAGACAGTGACATACTTAAAGGAGGAATTTAAATGAAAGGCCTTGGAAAAACCAACTACTGTCTTGATTTACAGATTGAGCATTTACAAAGTGGAAGGCTTTTGCATCAATCAAACTATATTGAAGAGTCTTAAAGCATTTTAATATGGACAAAGCTAATCCTTTAAATAGCCCAATAATAAACATATCACTCATAGTGGACATACTTAAAGGAGGAATTTAAATAAAAGGCCTTGGAAAAACCAACTACTGTCTTGATTTACAGATTGAGCATTTACAAAGTGGAAGGCTTTTGCATCAATCAAACTATATTGAAGAGTCTTAAAGCATTTTAATATGGACAAAGCTAATCCTTTAAATAGCCCAATAATAAACACATCACTCATAGTGGAAACGAATCCATGTCGTCCTTTTGAAGATAATGAAGAGTTTATTGGCCTTGAAATTCCATATTTAAGTGCAATTGGAGCTCATATATATCTTGCTAATTGTACAAGGCCAGATATGGCTTTTGTTGTTGACTTATTAGCAAGATTTAACTCAAATCTTACATGGAGACATTGGAACAGAATTAGGCACATATTTTGTTGTCTTCAATGAACAATTGACTTGGGTTTGTTTTATCCCAAAGGATCAAAATAAAGACTAATTGTTATGCAGATGTAGGTTATCTGTCAGATTCATATAAAACCGAATCTCAGACTAGATATGTGTTCACATGTGGAGGAACTGCGATTTCTTGACGTTCACAAAAGCAAACACTAGTTGCTACTTTATCAAATCATGGTGAAGTTATCACACACCATGAAGCGAGTCAAGAATGTGTGTGGTTAAGGTCTATTACTCAACATTTCCAAGCAGCTTGTGGATTATCACTCAATAAGGATCCCACAATATTGTTTAAAGACAATAACACAAGTATTACTGAGATAAAATATGGATACATCAAGAATGACAAAACGAAGCATATCCCAAATAATAGAATTATAATGTGTCTTTCTACTAAGAAGACTAAGAGTGGTAAAAAATATAAATAAAATAAATAACTAAATTCAATTTAAATTATAATAAATTACTAATTACTAAATTGAATTTTAAATTCTAAAATAAATAAAAATTTAAAATAAATAAATCAAAAAATACAACAATCAATTCATACTATCTCTTTCTAATTTTTTCCAATCAAATAAAGGATTCAAATAAGTTTTTTATCGACATGAGTATTTTATATAAAAAAAAAATCCAATTCTTTGTTTTGAAAACATTTATGTATTTACATAGTAGTAGAAAGTGTACCATACTTGTAACGCCCTTATATGGGGGTTAACAGTTTTTAATAAAATAAAATAAAAAATAAAAATAAAAATAAAAGTAAAACCTTAAAAATAAAATTGCTCGGGGCTTAAATGAAAACTCTCAAATCAAAAATAAAAATATAAACGACAATTAAACCACAGTTGAATGTAGCACCTTAAATTTAATAATATAAACTGTCGTCATCATCATTTTAACCCTCAACGCATTTTAATACAATCACAAAAAGTAACAATTATTGCTTACATTATCATGAAGAACATTCTTAACAATTGAAGCAATCCCAATGTAATATAGCTACATCACTTCCTCAACTATTTTTCTGGTAGCCACCTCACACTTAGTGAATCCTAAAAGATACAAATATAAGGAAATGGGCGACAATATGCTCAGTAGAGAAAACCATTACTCACCTTTAGGTTTTTATCATTACCACATTAAAACCTGCATGGTTAGTTAATACTCATCATTATCCAGATTATGAGATTTATTATAATCATATTCCGTGGATACCATAGTTAATCATTACCGAGTTTCATACATATACATATATACAAATATTATAGTTCATCATTATTCCTAGGTATCCACGTTCAATAGAGTATCACTCAACTCATCGAAACCCAAATGGGCGCGCTTGATCACCCTCTAAACATTCCAAGGGTGTTCTAGTGAGGGGACATCAAGCCCCGAGTCCTCACCAAGTCGATTCCTGTACAGTGTGTTCTAGGACTTTGAACCCAATGAAGCGTCATCACCTTCCCCTTATTTTACCTTTTAGGGTATTCATGCCCAAGGACGTAACCGCCGCCCTCTTCACGTCTCACCATTTCTCTATATTCAATCATTATTAATAGTCAGTTTTCCTAACCATGCTTCTCAATTTATAACATGTGTCAATTCATTATGTTCCTCACTGTACAATACAAGACGAGTCCATGTCATAGTTTCATATGTGATACTCATATAATATCAGTTCAACATAGATATATATATCTTGCGGTAAAACAATCAATTTTAATTCCATAAAAACCTCACAAAAGACGAGTAATAGAATTCCTACCTTTCAAGCTTATCAACAATCTTTTAATCCTGGAATCAATTAACGTTAGCTCCATACTCCCTTGATCCTAAGGCCTACATAAGGACAATTAAAACTAAAGCACAACATACAACTACATTTATAAATAATCATGTGTAAATCTATCTTACTAGTATGCCATTAAAGCTTTTATGCAAATCTCTTTTGAATACCACAGTAAACAATTTTTGTCTTAACACAATATAAAATTAAACAAGTAATCTATATGTTTTAGTTCCTAATAAGATTCATCAATCACTTAGGATAATATTGGAAAGGTTGCAAGACATTAAGGAATTAGGTGGTGAGCAAAGATGGGTTCTTGGTTCAGGTTAGCAGCTGGTATACCATAATAAACTGACAAGTTTACTAGTTTCCAATCCGAAAATTGAATAATTCATAGAAAATAAAATACAACTCTGATTTAGGTTTATAATAGCTCGTTAGAAAGCTTAGGATGTTTACTTTTTAAATATTCAAACCTATTTACAAAATTCATTTTTATTTAATTCCAGAATTTCAAGAAAGAGCCACTGCCCATAGAGGTATTACAAAGTTTAACAATATAAATTTTCTGTCTATAGCATATACACTTAGACTTTATACATATGCTTAGGCTTAATAACACAAATTTGAATAATCCTTAAGTATAAACAAAAAAATTATAAATGAAATACTAAATTTGTTCATACGATTCTAACCTCAGATTATGGCTAGTTGAAAGCTTGAAATGGCTTCAAAACAGGTTCCTTGACTTCGGTATAGTTGAAATTATTGCTCAAATGGAGGTGATGGTGGCTGATTTTTATGGCTGCCTTGAAGAAGTTCTCTAAGTATTTTGCTTCAGCAAAGAAATGAGAAGAAGAGTGTGGGAACCGTGGAAGAAAAAGAAAGAAAAGATGAAGTCTTTGAAGAGAAGTGATAGAAGCAATTATGGAGGAGACATGTCGGAGCATGTCACGAAAGAAATAAAGAAAATGAGGGTCAAGAGTAGTTGGAAAAAATATCCTCATGTCTCTTCTGGAGACTTTAGCGCACATAATGCCAAAATGATATTTTTGAAATTTATTAGAAGTTCCAAGGCTTTTCAGTAAACATACTAAATAAGTATAGGAGAATTTTAGAAAATTTAAAAATAGATAGAAATAAATATTGTGAAATGGATTTTAAATGAAACAAATTTTTGATTGGCACACTAAAAATAAATTTAATTACCTTAATACCCGTTAGGAGAATAACGAGTGTCACAATACTTGTATCTGAACTTCAAAAGATTTAGTTTTAATCCTA
>CM046331.1:20377017-20492017 GCA_025403435.1 Artocarpus heterophyllus | reverse complement strand
AAACTCTCGGTTTCCCACCCTACTTCCAACTTCCACAACCAGATCTTTGGGGGGGACAAGAACTTCTGCCAAAGATTTCCAACGGTAATTACAGCGGCCACCATTGAAACATATTCCTACACGTGTGGAGTTCCGGTACATGATGTACCGGAGCAAGCGCTTCTATCTATATCATGGGACCTATTTTTGAGTACTATCAGTAGGAAAAGAGATCCCAAAAAAGACAAAAAACTCTCATGTCATATTCTGCCATATAAACAACTGAATAACCCAAGTGAGTTGAGTTGTGAAGCACGTACACTCAGCTTTCATAGAGAACAACATGAATTGGGATACAATGTACTCTCGGAAACAGAATAAAAAAGGTGTCGTTACAAGAACGTGGAAAATAAATAAATAAATAAATATATCAGTGGAGCTTGTCCATCCCCAAAATGAAACTCGAATTTCCCACTCTTCAAAAAGATGCAACGAACAAGAAGTCAAAATCGCAGAGGGAGGAATAACCAAAAAAGTCTCCCAGCCATACAAACTCATTGAAACTAAACCAGACTAATGAACGCCTTTTTGCCTTAAATCGTTAAGGGATAGATATAATTCTGAACATACAGTTACCTTCACGAACTCTGGCAGCTTCACCCAGTCTTTTTGAAGTTCTAGAATTGCATCATCTCTTGCTCCTAGTTTTTCTAGGTTCTTGTATATATTTCAAGTAGTTTGCAACCTCTTGCTCCTAGATGCATTGTTGCCCAATAGAATTCAACAATTTCCTGCATCTGGCTGTTTCTTAATGGTGTTGATGAATTCAAAAAGTTAAGGAGAGAGCTTACCCGATAGCAGTGGATCTGTTTAGATAGGGTGACCAAATTACAACAATGATTGAACTCAATAGCCCTTCCAAAAACAAAAAAAAAAAAAACAAAACAAAAACAAACTAGTTAGTGTCAACAAAGAGAGTATCAAATAAAAGCACCTCTTAGCTTCTTACAGAAAGAGAGCAGGATAATGGTTCATAACAAGAGAGAAGTCAATAGTAATCACATGGCAAAATGGATTACATCCCAGCAAGTCAAATATTGATCCAAACACAGATGGGTGCCCCAAAAAACACCGAATGTAAAAAAGAAAAGAAAATAGTTGTCCTCTTTGAGTCTTTGACTTACCAACAGTGAGGGATGCTTGAACTCAATCCTTTTGAGCATTCGAAGCCTCGGAAGAAGATCCTAGTGTGGTACGATTTTCAGACAGCATTAACACAGGTTTTTCCAACAAAACCTGGGACTCATCAGCATTCTCAAAGAATTGCTTTCGCAGAACCCCATGCAAATGCCCAAAAAGTTGTTTCTTCAACGATTTAAAAGCCAGGTCTAACCTCTCTAGCTGCTCCATCGCATTTACATTATACATGAACAAGCCGTAGTAAAGATCAAAGCTGTCTCCTGCTGTGTTCTCCACCAACGTCAACAACGTTTCATAACCTTTAGTGTTGATTGGCGTCGTCTCCAATCCCAACTTTTCCAGAATTCTTCCCATGGTATGTGTAATGAACTGCGACCCTGCTGCATACTTATCGTGCTCTGCACAAGTCATGTCCACCATTCGGCACCCTTCTCGCACAAATATTTCAAGAAATCTTTCACACCGCGAAACTCTTGATTCCTCGCTTCCTATCCTAACCTTGTCATAAACAAAAGTTAGTGAGGTCCACCCATTTTTACCACTCTCTGGTCCAAACATAGGATGCGTGCAGAGGATATCAAAATCTTGTGGCAAATATTGGAGAAACAAATTTCTCGGGAACTCTTTCACTGAAAGCACATCAACAAACAAAGTGTTCCTCTTCAATCTTTGAAGTGGCAATGACCTGAGAACTTTCTCAGTCGAAAGAATCGAAGTACAGAGAAGTATCACTTCTGGATGCTCTTCGCAAAGATCATCTGCATTGGAGAAAAAAGACACTCCTAGTCTTTGAGCAACTTCAGAGTAATCCGATCGAGAATAGGCCAAAACTGTGTGGCCTTGCCGTACAATGGTTTTGGCCAGGAATTGTCCAAAATTTCCAAATCCAATGATTGCAACCTTGAGCTTTGATTTATTGTCAAAGCGTTTGAAAATTTGTAGTTTATTGTTATTTGGTACATCAACACTCTGAGACCTGAAGATTCCAATCAACATTACAAAAATAATTTAAAATCAGCAGGCCAAGAAAAACAAATTCTTCATCATCTATTTCTTTCATCTCAATCGTCCATAAATTCAGGCCATCAAGCACGCTAAAAACTGAATTAGAGAGAGAAGAAACCATCCCAGTTCAGCATTGATTTACAAGAAACAAAAAAAGCAAAAGAAGTCTGACTTTTACCTCGTAGCTTCTGAAGAAGATGGCAAAGCAGCTCCATTAGAAGAATGCCTATGCTCCTCCATTGATATCTGCAACCTTTCTTGACCCCCAAACAACTGCTTCCTCACAACATCATGCAAACGCCCAAATAGCTGCTTCTTCAAGGCCTCAAACGCCAAATCCAACCTCTCCAACATCTCAAGCGAGTTCTTATTATAAACAAACAAACCATAATACAAATCAAAGCTATCAGCAGCAGTATTTTCCACCAAATTCAATAGAGTCTCATAACCTTTTGTGTTAATTGGTGTAGACTCCAACTTCAGACCCTCCAAAACCCTCCCAACAGTGTGAGTTATGAATTGAGACTCGGCAGCGAATCTATCATGCTCGGCACAACTCATCTCCACCATTTCACAGCCTGCTTTCTCAAATATCCCCAAAAATCTCTCGCACCTCAAAGCCCTAGACTCCTCTGCCCCAATCCTAACTCTATCGTACACGAAGAACAGTCCATGCCATCCATTCCGAGCACTCTCGGGCCCGAACATTGGGTGCGTACAAATTAGGTCAAAATCATCAGGCAAAAGACTGAGAAGCAAATTTTTGGGAAATTCTTTCACTGATAAAACATCGACGATCAATGTGCTTCGACTCAGTCGGTGCAAAGGAAGGGATTTGAGAACATTTTCCGTGGATATTATCGAGGTGCAGAGGAGGATTACCTCGGGGTGCTCTTCGCAGAGGTCGTCAGCGTCGGAGAAGAAGGAGACGCCTAGGGTTTCCGCGACTCGGGAATGGTCGGATCGGGAATGGGCGAGTACGGTGTGGCCTTGCCGGACGAAGGTGCTGGCGAGGAATTGCCCGAAGTTGCCGAATCCGACAATCGCGATCTTGAGCTTGGTGGAGGATTGGAAGGCGGCGGCGAGCTTGGACTCGTAGTCGTAGAGCTGCGCAGCATCGATGGCTCGTATTTCAAATCGGCGGCGTCGTAGACGGCGGAGGGAGAAGGTCGGAGTTGCGGAGGAGAGAGAGTGAGGTGAGAGAGACAAAGTGCGCGGGAGATGAGAAAGTTTCGGAGGAGAGAAGTGGAGAAGAGGTGAGAGAGAGAGCATTGTGGAGAGAGAGACTCTTTCTCTTGATATTTTCAGTGTTCTTATGACTCTTGTGATTTCTTTCTTTTCTTCTTTTTTTTTTTTTTTTGCTATTGATGAATGAAACTGTTTGTTCAGGCAAATTTCTTCTCTGGTTTGTGCTGAAACGTTTCGCGAGGATTAAAACGTTAACGAACGCAGAAAACGATAAAACGAGACTCTGAGGAAATCCGAGTTCGCAGTTCCAAGGAACAGGAATGTGAAGACGGAAGTGCAGGGGAAACGAGTTCTTTTTGGGTAATTAGTGTTGTAGGTCCTCGAATATTTAATTAACTGGCAAATTGGTCCTCGGCCTTTAAATTTTGACAATCTCATCCCCGAACTCTTAATTTAAAGACAATTTATTTTAATTTAAAACGTTAGTTGAGTTTCCAATGGAAAAGTCTGATTGCGTAGCAGATTGTTAAGAAATAAATATTTCGACTGCAGCCGAGAGGAGTGGAGGTGGGCTCGTGGCACGACGGCGACTAGGGTAAAAGGTGTCTAGACTTGCAACAGTGATAGAGGGGGTTCGAGATGGGAGGAAGGGGGAGGCTTGGGCTTGCTCCCAATAGTGGTGGTGGTGCATGAACTCATGAAGTCAATGGAGGAGGAGGCTCGATTATGTGACGGAGGGGTTTTACGACGAATAGTGCTCCCGAGGTGGGCAAAGGATTCACGATGGGTTGAGGCTTGATGCGACGATCTTGGCAACAGGGGGCTTGCTGGCCTCGTGATGCTCAGGGCTCACAACACTACGGCTATGATGGCCTTGAAGATATGGTGGTAATAAGCTATAGGGAAGAAGGTTTGCTCTTTTCTTTCTTAGGGGCAGGGGAGAAGGAGGTCTTATCATCCCTTGGGAATTCTTTTAGGTTTTCTTTTCTGTGGTTTTTTTTTTTTTTTAGTTGCTCTTTTTTCATAGAGTACTTTAGTGATTTAGACAAGAATTCAGGTTCTCGTAAACCTTTTTGTTGGAAATTACACGGACTTCTTAAAAATTGGACTAGATTTGCAACTACACTAGAAGTTGGGGAACGAAATAACTAAAAATTAAGAGCTCAGAAACCAAATTTCTAGTTACTTAAATATCAAGAGCAACATCACTAAACTACCCTTTTTCCCCTCTTGTATGTATCCTTAAAAAGAGTGGTTTTCCCTTAGAAAGGAAAAGAAAAAGAGTGCGTATGCGCTCGCAATTTTCTTTTATTGCATCTTTTCTCGAGGATTAAGACAGCGTAAAGATTGCCAAGAAAATGACAAGTTTCCCTCTTTAGATTACCAAGAAAAGAACAACTTTCCCCCTTTAGTAAACAAAGAGTTCTTAGCGATCCGTAGTCTTAAATTTTTGCATTAATATAAATTATAAATACACTTTGAATTCTATAAGACATCGATTAAAATGACAATTTGAGTCTCAAAAATCAAAAATCTTAACTTAGGTGGTTGAATGCATTTATAAATGCACTTTGAATTCCACAAGACATCAATTAAAACGACAATTGAAGTCTCAAAAATCAAAACTCTTAACTCAGGTGGTTGGATGCTTGAATGCATGGGATTCAAAGATCACTAAAGTGATCTTATTTCTCCTCATTA
The DNA here is from genome assembly GCA_025403435.1 of Artocarpus heterophyllus. Lineage (NCBI taxonomy): Eukaryota > Viridiplantae > Streptophyta > Magnoliopsida > Rosales > Moraceae > Artocarpus > Artocarpus heterophyllus. The sequence goes on along the minus strand of CM046331.1, from coordinate 20,486,944 downwards.
TAGAAGGAGCCGTAAGTGTTTGTGTGTGTATATTTAAAAAACAAAACAATTAATTTTCTAAAAAACAAAACGAAATAAATGAAAAAAACAATCTTAATTTTCTAATAGAAGGCAGTAAATCAAATAAGACGGCAATGAGATCAGTAAAGACTAAAAACAGATCACACTTCGAAAATGAATGAAAATAGAAGAATAAAAGAAAAGGAAGCTATTGTTCTTGAAAACTCGAGAATTATCACCATCATCATCGATATGATGTTCAAACCCTTACAAAGGGCAAAATTTCTTGGGTTGATTCAACGTTAAAAGAAGACACTGTTCTTCAGAAGCTATAGCATAACATGAACTAACAGACTAAATATATATTTTGGAAAGAGGAGAGTGAATAAAAAAAGGTGGGAGAAGGTCAGCAAAGAAAGAAAAATGCGGACGATGGGGTTGTGGAATTGGGGACATACAAACAGAGCAAAAAGTGATGAAAACCATTTCCCCCGAGTCCGGTGCCCAACTGTCAAATGCTTTCAACTTAGAAGATCTTAAAGAGCAAGCCACCATGCGTCGCGAAGAAAGGCGCGAACACGAGCGACTCGACAGCCATGAGCTTGATAAGAATGTTGAGCGATGGCCCAGACGTGTCCTTCAAGGGATCACCGATGGTGTCACCGATGACGGCCGCTTTGTGTGGGTCGGAACCTTTTGGACCAAGAGTTCTCGCATGCTCAGACGCTCCAGCCTATTATATGATAGAATATGTAGTTACTATAAACCGAAATTGTAATCAATAAAAAGGATCCCAGAATTTGACTGAAATGCTTACCTCAATGTATTTCTTGGCATTGTCCCAAGCACCACCAGTGTTGGAGGCAGAGATAGCAATCTGTCAATTCATGAATAATGGAGACAATCAATGAAGCGTTTCTTTTTTTCTTTTTTTTTCAAGTCAAATGCATGAAGAGTGTGTCGAGCAGACTAATAGTCTTACCTGGACACCAGAGACGAGGGATCCAGCAAGAACACCAGAGAGGGTCTCAACGCCAAAGAAGATACCAACAATGAGGGGCGTAAGCATGACAAGAGCGCCAGGTGGGACCATCTCCTTTATGGAGGCATCCGTTGAGATCTTAACACAGGTCGCATAGTCAGGCTTGGCACTGCCCTCCATGAGACCCGGGATGGAGTTGAATTGCCTGCGCACTTCCTCAACCATCTTAAGAGCTGCGCTTCCCACACTCTTCATGGTCATGGCAGAGAACCAGTATGGAAGCATTGCGCCAACAATCAAACCAATAAATACTTTTGGAGTCAACACATCAACAGTTGAGATGTGTGCACGGCTCACAAACGCACCAAAAAGGGCAAGAGATACAAGGGCAGCGGAACCAATAGCGAAACCCTGAAAATAGGACAAAAGATGCATTAGCCACATTCCAATGAGTCTGCCTTATGCCATTTGCATGATACGTGAACGCCATTCATCAAAGACAAACTGAAGACAATTTATTTGTCATAGGTGACAATCAATATGAAAGAGCTAACGCTTCTACGATAATTTGTCATTTCACAATTAGAAAGAAAAATATATATATATATAACAAAAAAATCATGGAAACTGGCAGCCACGTAATGCCCCTATAGAACTTGTGATTTTTTTTTATTAAGACCCTCAGAACTTGTGCTTGCTGAATTATGCATGTGATTGCGAACAGGATAAATCTAACAAGAAAAAAAGTGAATAGCACTAGGGACAAAAATTTCTCATACCTTCCCAATAGCAGCAGTAGTGTTTCCTGCAGCATCAAGAGCATCAGTTCTCTCTCGGATTCTGTGGCTCATTCCAGCCATTTCAGCAATACCACCAGCATTGTCACTGATGGGACCATAAGCATCAATTGCCAAACCAGTGGCAATGGTACTGAGCATACCAAGAGCAGCAACAGCAATACCATACATGGCAGCAAAGCTAAAGCTAACAAAAATACTGACTGCAATAGCAAAGATTGGAATAATGACGGATTTGTATCCCAATGCAAGGCCAAATATAACATTGGTAGCTGCACCAGTTCTGCATGAATCTGCAACATCTTGCACAGGGCTACACGGTATTAAAAGAAAGTCAATCTAGAAGTTATTGGACGCAAGAATACGATATACGGGAAACACTTTAATGCCAACAAAATGAGTACCTGTATGCATTGCTAGTATAATACTCTGTCACAAAACCAATGATGAGCCCAGCCCACAAACCAACAGCGACGCATAGAAAAAGCTGCCTGCAAGCCCAAAATGACTTCAGTACATGAAAGAATCCAATGCTTTCATAAACACATCACTGCAAGAACCATTGGAAAATAATACACCAAGAAAAAGAGCACCGCTTGTTTATGCTAAATATGTCCCTAAAATAGAGTAAGAGCTCACCAGTTCGTAACAACTTTCTGTGTTCCAAAGTTAAAGATGGTGAAGGAAGGTGGCAGGGCAATCCAACTAACAATAGCAATTGCAACAGTCATCAGAGCAGTGGAAATGATTAGCTGCCTCTTTAGTGCCGGTTCAATTTCCTTCACAGCCTTTATCTCAAAGAAATCAGTTGCAAACAAGGTAGTGATCAGGCACACAATGATACCAACAGAACTGACAATGAGAGGATATAACATTGGAGTCAACTCATGATTGATCCCGAAGGAGGAGATGGAAGCAACAACTAGGGCAGCACAAGAAGACTCAGCGTATGAGCCAAAGAGATCTGACCCCATGCCCGCAATATCACCAACATTGTCACCGACATTATCAGCAATCACCTGACAGCATGAAATCACAAGTATGAATATGGGACAAAGCAGAAATGTTAGAATCTAAAAGAGAAACTAAGAGTAGTAATGCTTACAGCTGGGTTTCTTGGGTCGTCCTCAGGAATGTTCCTCTCAACCTTGCCAACAAGATCAGCACCAACATCAGCCGCTTTGGTATAGATGCCACCACCAACTCTACCAAAGAGAGCCATGGAAGATCCACCAAGACCATAGCCGGTAATAGCTTCGAAAAGACCTTCCCAGTCATCGCCGTAGTAGAGCTTGAAGAGATTGATGGCAATGAAAAGAACCAAGAGACCATTTGCAGCAAGGAGAAAACCCATTACAGCACCGGACCTAAATGCGGTGATAAAAGCTTTGCCAACACCTTTTCTTGCCTCAAGTGTTGTTCTGGCATTTGCATAGGTAGCAATTTTCATTCCGAGGAAGCCAGAAACGACTGAAGTGACGGCACCAAGCAGAAAGGATACAGTGCTGAAGGCAGCATTAGCAAGAGCTGGCTTGCACAAGTTTGATGGATCATATGTGCATGGTTGGCCCTTTGTGCTGAATCCCTCCACGGAGCCAAGGAAAAGGAAAATCAAGATTGCAAAAGCCACCATGAAAACGCCAACATACTGGTATTCAGTGAAAAGGAAAGATGTTGCTCCTGTTACATTTGCGCATCAAAAAGTCAATGTAACTCAAAAAAATATTGATTTAATTATTAGCCCCAAAAAAAAACCCTTATAGCAGCACCATCAATCATTTTCCTTCACTTCTTCTCTATTAAGGTCCACAGACAAGATTATGTATCAAATGATTTTTTTTTTTTTTTAGGGGAACAAATGAAATTACTTTCATTATAAAGTAAATGAAAGTTATTTCGTTAAAAAGCCAATACGCAGCTGTGCTAATGGAGCAAATTCCAATATCGAATTGTAGAGTACTATAAAAAAATAATTCAAATCCAGCAAGGCCTAAAAGGCAGTTAAAATACTCACAAAAACTTCTTATCAAATCGATCCAACAACAAAATCAACAATTTCTATCTAGTATTATTATAAAATAAAAAATTTAAAAAAAAATCTGCCTGTAGGCAGAATCAATCAAAACACAAACTTCGTACAAAGCAACTGGTGCTAAATATAAATAGCACATGAAAAAAGCTGAACAAAGAACTATCCAAAGAAATTTTAAATTTTTGAAGGAAAGCTAAATATACAATATTTCACACTCATGTGCAGTATTGTGGACGCTTTTTATTAGTTCAACATTAGATCTGAAGAAATTCTGAGGGAAAATAACAAGAGACAGTAATGCTGATATTCAACGGTGATTACAAAATTTAAAAAAAAAATGACAATCAAACAATGTGTGGGCCCTGGTTCCAGAAACATCAATCTTCAGATCTGAAATATAATTTATAAAAAAAATTAAAAAAAAATGCGCTTTCCAGCAGTTCAACCATTTACTATCTTACGCAACACAAATAATAATAATAGCATGAAGTGTTAAACAATTATTATCAAAATAAAAATAAAAAAGCTCTGAAAATTTGAAACTTAAATTAAAAATCAAATCTTTTTGAAAATGATCTATTTTTTTTCAAAAAGATTTTATTTTTTAATTTAATTTTCAAATTTTTCAGAGCTTTTTCATTTTTATTTTAAAAAAAATCAAATCTTTACGCTAACATTAAGACATAAATAAAACTTTCCTCAATAATAAAAAAAAAAAAGAAGACAAACATAGTAAACGATAATGAAACCCTAAGCAGAAAATCAGCTCAAGACCTGGTCAATAATCACGAAAATGAAAGCGCTACAAATAAAACGACGTCGGATCCACCCGAAATCTCGGAACCAAAAACCTCCAAAAAACCCGAAAAACTCGGCCACTAAACCAAATCGAAAACGGCAGAATTCAAGAGATAGATGTCGAAACATAATACATATATATAGAGAGAGAAAGAGAAAGAGAGAGGAGAGAGACCTTCAGAAATGGCGCTCTGGATTTCGGCGCACTTGAGGACGACGTTGTGGTCGTTGAGGCCTTCCTCCTCCTCGATGAGGTAGTCGGTGTAGCCATTTTTGCCGTTGTTCTGAGCTTCTCTCGCCGGTGAGAGCTTGACCTGGGAGACTAGAAACCACTGCACCAGCGAGAACACGATTCCGATCACGGCGCACACCGGGATCAGAATCTCCGTCCCAAGATCTGGCAGAATCGCCAACCCCATAGCTGAAAAAAAAAAAAAAAAGAAGAAGAGAGAGACAGAGGTAGAGCGAGAAACAGAGGAAGGCTTTTAGCGGTGAGAGGGATAAATATGAGAAGGTCGAAGGCTTGTAGGGCTTCTATATATAGTGGATGAGAGAGAGAAAATATGAATGAAATGAGGCATACGAGGCTACGAGGAGGGACAGTGAGGGCGTGTGGTGAAATTTATAATTACAAAAATCTTATCAAAAATCAAAGGAAAATATGTTTTTTTTGTTTTTTTGAAATGAAATATATTTTATTATTTATATTTATATTTTAAAAAAATGGATAGATTTGTTCAAAAAATAATAGAGAGGGAGATGGTGCCAAGTGGCTAGTAGATATGTTTGCTTCTTTCCTTTTTCTTCTCTTTCTTTATTTATTTTTTTTTTTTGGATTATTATTGTTTCTTCTCCATATTTAGCGATTGGGGAGTAACGGCACTAGAGTTTTCCTTACACAGTCAATTTTTTTGTTGTTTTTCCTCTCTTTTATGTTCATTGGTAAGTCCTCCGAAGCATGTTAGTTAGGGTAAATTGCCCTAATAGTTTTTAATATTTTATAAAAGTAAATATTTGATTTTTAATTTATTTTAATTTATCGGTCTCTAATTGTTAATTTTAGTTACTAAGGGATCAATTTAACAGCCAAACAGATAATTTTAGACATTAAAAAAAATGACAAATTGGTTCTAAATTTATCAAAAAAGTAACAAACTAGTCCTCAAAGTTATCAAAAAGGTGACAGACTAGTCCTCAAGATTTCAATCGTTAAATTGGTCCCTTAACAACAAAGATGAAAGGTTGGGGACTAAAATCACACTTTTCGTGAAAGATTGAGGACTAGCGTGGCAATCTATCCCATAAGATAAGACAGAGTTGAATTTTTTTAAGATAATAGATAGAGCTAATCTCAAACATTCTGTCTCGTTTGGTAGTATTTTTATTTTGTTGTGTTTTTAAAAAAATTTAAAAAAATGTTTTGGCAAATATGCTAAGACTGTTTTCCAAATTGTGTTTGGTTGTATATGCAGGTATGTTTTTTAACACAATATTTTTATTAAAAAATTATTAATATAAATAAAACCCAATGTAATTTTTAAAAACTAATTAATATTTTTTATTATTATCGATAAAACCAGCAGGAAGATTTCCTCTTCCTCTTACTCTGCTTCGTTGAGGCCAGGACGCTAGCAACGACCATCCCCACGAGCCCAGCCCCAGCTTGATGAACCCAATTTCACCCCTAACGGCGAGCTTATCTTTCCGTCGAGATCCACGAGGTTGGATGGGTTATTGGGGTCACCGATGAGGGATAAGAGGTGCCTATAGAGGACGAGGTGGGCGAAGGAGGAGGAGGGGGGTGCGGGTGTTGGGTTCTGGTTTTGTCGAAGAAATAAGAAGAAAAAAATGAAAACGATTACAATTCATTTCATTTTCTATATAAATCTTTTGTTTTTGTTTTAGGCCCAAAACTTAACTAAATGTGTTCTTAAATTGGTTTTCATTTTTTGCGCTTTCAAAAATAGCAAAAAACTTTTGCAAAAGCAAAACCAAACAAGCCCATTATTTTTTAAAATTTTTTTGAATAGTTCTTTTTTGAAAAATTTATGAATAATACTGCCTAATTAACACTATAGGAGCATGTACCATTTTTCTTCTTTTTTTTTTTTTAACTTGAAGGTAAAGAATTTGAACTTAAGCGACGATAGAGTCAAGTTTAAAACGAAGATTTACCAGTAGTATTATAAGCCATATATGGATCTATTTGCTACGTCTTGCATGTAACCAAGACGGAGCCAAAAAAATTAGTTAGAAGGGAAGAGGTGCAACTAAATTAACGAGATAAGGGGCGAAATTAATTTTAGAAGATGAATACAATTTTAAAGAGGCAACATGTAATTTTAAGCTAAGCGGAACATAATTTTTATAAAATTTTATATACTAAATTAAAAGAAAAAAAAAAAGTTCAACAAGACCGCCCATCCTCAAACACTGCATATAACGAGATACATATATATATATATATATATATATATATATGCAAGCCTTATTTGCACAGTCATGCATGCTTTTTTAGAAATAGTGGATTTTATAAATGGGACCTATGTTTTTGGTCAAAAATCAAAAGACCGTTCACAAGTCTTGTTATTGAAGAAGACTACTTTAACATCCTTTTGGTGGGACTGGAACGTGATATTGAAGAAGACCTATGAATTCATTGTTTTACAAACTAAAGCGACACTAGAATTAATTTCGGGTAAAAAAATGTCTCAAATTTTACCCATATGATGATAATTGTTATTACTTTAGCCATTCATGTATCAAATATTATGTCATGTTCCTTAACCCTTTGTTTGGTACGATTGAAAAGTTGAAGGAAAGAAAATGTTAGAGAGATTTTAAGATGAAAATTGATAAGTTGAGATATTTGATAGGAGGGAAGACGGGATGAAAAGGAAAATTGGGAGAAAAAAATGACTAAGTGAGTCCTCTTATTTTTTTTCCTTCCAAAAGTGGACGGATTATCAGATAGAAAAAGTTACAGTTATTTAAAAGGGGTAAAATTACTAGATTATCTATTCAAACTACACCAAAAACAAATAGAATTATACAAGAACAGTTAATGAATCCGAAGAAGGATAAAAGATGAATATGACTACCACGGCATTTGAATTTACATTAGATTTTACTATATATAATGCTAATATTTATAAGAAAATTATTGGGAAAATATATATATATATATATATATATATATATAAGAAATATATATGTCCGTAGAAAAGAACAATTAATAATAGGAAATAATTATTCTTTTCAATGGACATAAAAATTTACTATTTAAATAGTAAATAATTGTTCTTTTCTAAATTTTTATAACAAATTGTAAATTTTTAATTGTTCTCCATTTTAATGTCACATAACATGTTAATTATGGAAAAAAATTGTAATTTTTTTTAAATTTTCAAATGTGTTCTTGTTTTGGTCAATGGAAGCTTTTTTCAAGTTTCAACTTAAGAAAAAAATTTAACATTTTGGATAAAATTATTTAGGGCAAAATATAATTGCAATGATTATAATTTTTTTATCCTTTGGGTTTTACTTCCAATACCAAACAAGTGAATGTAAATTCATTTTCTTTCTTCCCTGTCATACCAAACAACTAAAGAAAAAACTAAAATCTTTTCTTTCCTTTCAATTTTTTATCCTTTATAATTTTCTTTTCCCCCTTATCTTCTTTCCCTCCTACCAAATAGAGGCTAAGAGTGTAACTTGTTGAAAAAAGTAGTTTATAACTCTTTTCTTCTTATCGTCAATTATTTTCTTTTCAAACTCCGATAATTTTTTTCCTATGAGACTAGGAGTTCTTTCCAGAGGATCTTTCAATGTGATATTTTTCTTTTTATTCTCGTCTATTTGTTTTCACTTTGAATAAATATATTCCTTATATCTCAACCGACAGTGATGATAGGACTGTTCATCGATTAAAAAATGTTGGTTTTTATTAGTTTGGTTACCGAACCAAAACTGCACCGCTTAGCAGGGTATTCGAACAATTAACCGACCGTTGCTAGTCTGTTTTCCATGGTCAATTCTGTTCAGTTTTCAGCTTTGGTAATCTAATGGTATGCAGGAAGTATACTATCAGTTTACTATATTTTACATTTTTTGGGTTAAAGAATTGCTAAAATAGTATAATGTATTGTGTATTGTTTTGGTTCTTTTTGGAATGGCGCTAACAAAATAGTATAATGGCAATTGACTTGGAAAGTTGGAAACAAACCTGGGGTTCGGGACAGCCTTTGACGACGGCAATGGGACATCGACTGTGATGGGTGTGTCGATGACGATGGGTGCAGCTGTAGCGAAGGTGGGTTTCGAGTCTTTTGACACTTTTGAGTTGTTGAAAGTGAAAATTTGGAGCTTGGAGGAGAAAAACTACTAGGGTTTTCAATTTTGCACAAAATCAAACGTTAGTGTTTTGTTGTTTTTGAAAAAAAAAAAGATATTTTTTTACTCTCTGGGGAGAAGAGTCAAGTATAATTTTTTTTTATTATTTTTAACCTTCGATTCGGTTTGATTTTAAACCGATCCTAAATTGTTAAACCGAAAACAAACCATCAACTACTGGGCGTTTCAGTTAACCGTCAGTTTAGTTTGCACTAAATCGAATTTTTCAGTTTTTATTCAGGGAGTTTCAGTTTTTTTACATCCCTAAGTGATGATGGGTCTGGTCCATGTAGATCTATTTTAAGTTTTTCTTTTCTTAATTTTTGCTTTTGTGTATTTTTGTGTGGTCTTTTGTTAGATTTGTAGAGTCTATAAAGATTGACATCGATAATAAATTCATTATCATACCAATCAGAAGAACCCTCATTGAAGGAGGCAATATGTATTTTTGGAAAGAGCCAAAAGATTTATCCCTTATAGAGTTCGAATTCGTCTCCCTTGTAGTGTTATGTACATGTCAATAAGAAAACAAGGCCAAATGAACAATCTATTTTCAGTCGAATCAATGGTTTGACTGATTTTTTTTTTATTGTAATAGTTTATTTGATGTATTAATCTAGCAATTTCTCTAAGATCTGTAATTTTAATGCTTATTGTAATTAAATGAGAGATAGTCTTTATTGAAAAAAATGGCAATTACATAAATATATCTTCTTCTTTTTTTTCTTTTGTTGCAATGTGTCCTTTTCCTTTTAGAAGTTATTCGTATATTCTTTTGATTTGAAAATTTATTCCAATTTTATTCTTTGTGCACCTCGTGAACAAATAACATAACAAAAAGGACAAAGATCGTTTGAACATTTAAAGGCTTTGTTTGGGCAACACGTTAGAATGCAAAGTTCAGTTTACTACAGTATAAAGCTTTCATATATTATAATAAAAAGTAAAAGTTTATTGCAACATAAAACTCTTATATACTACAGTTTTGAGCTTCAACTTCAAATTCTAACTGATTTTTCAAACACACTAAAATTGTTATGCAGGCCAAGAAAGAAAGCATTAAAGGGAAACACGCTCTTAGAAGTTTTAGAAAAGTTATTTTGGTTTAGCTCGTTATGACATGTTTTCAAAAACTATTTAAGAGTACTTATTTTTTTTGTTTTTTTTTTTACTTGTTTTTTTTTGTTTTTTTTTTTACTTGTTTGGGTTCGTTTATAAAATGCAAGAGGGGAATGATTAAGCCGTTTGGAAAAAAAGGTTGGAATCAACATTTTTTGCTTGAAAACTGTAACATGTGAGAGCTTTATATTGTAGCATTTTTTTTTTATTTTTTACTGTAGCATGTGAGAGTTTTATACCATTTATAGTTGTAACTGATGGTTTTTACCGTTCTTCCAAATGACTTAATATTGAAATAAAATTTATAAATCCAAATGGTACATCTATAGTTTATGACAAAGGATTAATTAAAAAGTTTAAAATTATAGAGTGTGTTTGGCATTTTTGTTCAACACTCAACTTTTAACTGTTGTAGTGTAAAACTCTTGCATGCTATAGTATTTTGTTTTAACTCATAATCTCAAATACGTTCCCAAACGCTCTCATAAGATAAACATACAAACATAGGGTGTTTGGCTAGTAGTGAGAACCATTTTTATTGTAGCATGTGAGAGCTTTTTATTGTAACAACTTTTTTTTAATTGTAACATGTGAGAGCTTTACACTGGTCATAATTGAGTTTGTGGTTCACACCACTCTTAACCAAACACCCTGTAATTTATGTATCATGCATTTAGCAAGCAATTTTGTGATGATACTTTAATATTTTACCACGGTCAATTTAAGCGCTTGTTTGACATCTTGGTTAGAATTCATAATCAACGTAAAAGCTCTCAGCAATTACAGTAAAAAATAAAAAATTGATACAATATTAAAATCTTATATGCTATAGTTTTGAAACTAATATTTACAGTTTCAACCATTCTCTTAAATACCTTATAAATGTTTTTATGTCACAAAATCAATACCTAGCTAATGGAGTCTTGCGCTCACTTAAAAAGGATTATGGACGTGTTTTGTTTTAATATTAGCATTAATTACAAAGGCAGCTCTTTTTCATTTCCTTTGATCAATACTATAAGATGGCTTCTTTAGCTTTTGCCTCACATGACACATGGTATTGCTTTCACATTACATAATTATAGCTCAATTACAATCCAAAAAACGTGGTAATAGATTCAAGACCAAGAAATTTCCTTAGCTTTTTTCCCTTCTTTATTATTATTACTATCATCATCATCATCATTGTTATTGCTTTTTTTATTTGTTTTTTAATTCGTGGTGTGAAACTGAAAATGAAGCAAAGAAAATGATAATTTTTGCCCTCCCCAAAGCCAAGGAAGTTTCTGACACCAACAATATAAATGGATACTAAAACGGCGTCGTTTATCAAAAGTCTGAGAATGTGGAATAAAGATTTTTTTTTATCTTGTTCTTTTGGGTACTGTGCTTTTATCATTTCCCTGTCCTTTTTCAAAAAATCGAAGCTGACGTGGCGTTTATTCGGATGACATATAAAGCTTCACCCATGGCGTATTTTAGACGCATTCAATTACGGGCCATGGCGTATTTTAGACGCACTCAATTGCGGGGTCGTATTTTTCTCTTATAAACTACTAATATTTTATTTTCAAAAAAAAAAATTAGTATTGATTTTTTCTTTTTTCTTTTTTTCTTTTCCTTTTTTTGCACTTTTCTTACTATTATTTTGACATTTTTAATTTTTTGATGAAATATCACTATAATTTATGCAGCTTGCGTATAGCGGCTTATTACCTAGACCCTTTTTTTTTTTTTTTTTTTTTTTGGAAGGTCATTGCCAATGCAATTTGTATTGTCTAACAAAATATAATATTCAAGGTGGATATGACTATTATTTCTTTGGGAAAACGTAGAGCAATTCTGTCGGAGATAGTAACGAAGTCGGATTTTTTTAAGGAATGACAACAAAAAATTGAAGAATTTATATATTTTTTTCATTTTATTGCGAGTATGATTAAAGTTTAATAATAATTCTAAAGTTGAAAAATCATAGTTGTCCCCTAAAAAAAAAAAAAAACACAGCTGGGCACCTGCCCTCGCACCCACAATCTAGAGAAAACATCAAAATTTACACATTTGTTTAAACATTAAAGTTTTTGTTTTTATTTTTTGAATGACAGAAGAATTATGTGAATATGACTCCCTCGAGGCAGGGCCATTTATTGTTGTTTGGAGGCTCATTGATTTTAAAAATTATAGTTTTACATCCTACTTTTACAAGAAAAAGAAAAATTATAACTATGTTTTTATTAAATAATTGAAATATATCATTGTGTCTTTATTTTTTAAAAAAAATTATAATTTATGTCCCCACTTAATAATCAAAACATGTAACTATATTTGCATTTTAAAAAAATATCCCTAATTTCTTTTATAGTGCCTCAAATAAAAAAATAAAAAAAAATCTAGTTCAGTTAGTGTCTCTGTGGATATTAAGATTCACATATTTATTCTAAGGGGGTTTGGTTCATGGGTTAATGCGGTTTGAGCCTATAAGCTTGATTTAAATTGGTGTTTAATTGTGCATTGGTTGAGGTGGTTTTAAACTTTAATGTAATACTTATACTTATCCAAAACTAGTTTTGGAGAGCTTATCACCCCTTTAAAGTCACATAATTTTGAATCTTTTTACTAAACATTTGTTCCTTGATGAGATGTTTTATTATCCTAGGCCTTTATGCTTGCAAATATTAGTTCAGATTAAAGAAAACCACAAAGGTCAAAGCCATTAATTCAAAACCATCAGTTGAAAACATAATAGTTGAAAACCACACCAATTCAAACCTACAAATTAAACGAACCTTAAAAACTATACAAAAATTTGTCCTTATTTCAAAAAAAAAAAAAATTAAAAAAATATTTCTTTTTTTTTTATATTTTGGTACATGGCTATAACCAACAGAATTCAAGGAGAATGATAAAATAAATTAATAAATAAATGCGTTTTTTTTTTGTTAAGGTACGTGGCTATGACCATTTTGAAACGTAATACAACCAGTATTGAGTGGGATTAAGTGTGACTCAAACCCTTAATTTATGGTTAAAGTAAAAGGATTTACAATCAACTAGACTGCCATCACTTGTCAAAACCCAATTATTTAGTAAACAATGAAATTAGATTGTGGTCCACTAGTGACATTTTTGCGTGGGAAGAGATCGTGTGATTATTCACCAAATGGAAGTTTATAACCCATGTTCAACTTTCTCAGGAAAGTTCCTGACTATTTCTTCAAAATGGAAAAAGAAAAACAGAATTTATTGTCAAAGAATTCAAATACGAATCTATTCCTCCAAATAAGCACAAATTCTGACATGTCTTCATTTTCAGGAAACTGTGCAATCAAACAATTGTAACTGAATTACTGAAACTAGGGATTGATGTTGTTGTGAATTTAGGACAATTGTGACTTCAATCATGCAATATGGCGAAAGAGGCATACGATTTTTGTGGGTGATAATGACATAAATCAAAAACAGGATAGATTCTTTTTTGAGAATAAAAACTTTAATAAGAATACCAGCCAAAAAATTATTAAGAAAACATTTACATCTCAATTTTGTGTATCATTTTAATAATAGATTGATCTATCGGTTCTGATTTCATTATTTCTTTCTTCCTTTCTTTCTGATTTTTTTTTTTTTTGGCTAATGTCAGTTCTAATTTCTTATTCAACGAGAGAAACTTTTTAGGAATAACTGCATTAAAGGTAACTAATTAAAGAGAGTATTATTTTAAAAACTAGAAAAGCAAATGATTTTGCAATATTAGTTGGGTTTCAATAATTATAATGAATGCTGAAAGATGTTATTCAGAAAAACAGTTCCAGCATTTATAAGATTTGAGATGTAGATGAATCTGTCCCCTCCATGCGAAGATATATATATATATATATATAAATAAAGGTAGAAGAGAGAGAATCTCCGTCTTGAGTAGGACAAATACTTTTCAAAAAGCAAAAAAGAGATGTTTTTCATCAAACATATCTCAGAAAGTGTTAATCAACTTTTTAGTTATAAATAATATAACAATAAATAAATTATTATAATATAAAACTCTTATATATTATAACTTTTTAAACAAAAAAATTAATTCAAATCAACATTGTCAAATACCTTATTAGTATTTACTTAAATTTATTTACCGAGATGATTTTGATAATTTTCTTTTGTTCCCAAACATTTAGTTACAGATTGGTTTGCTCGATAATATGTATGTGTGTGTATATATATTATAGGGGGAAATTTTATTCAACTTGAATAAGAGTTATACAAAACTGAAAACAAAACAAGAGCCTGTATTACAGGAAAACAAAGCCTTCAATGAGACTGAACCCATTAATAGATTTTAGCAAAACTCAATGGGAGAAACATGTGCTTGAGGCCGGGTGACAAGAAAGCAACTCAACACACCATATTGGAGAACATGTAACACTTTTTTTGACAAGACCCTTAGTTTTTTCAATCGGTAGAAAGGTAAGATTTAATAGCGGTAAGGCCACCGTTCATGCCACCAAAAAACACCTCTTACGGAAACAAATCCACACATATATCTAGTGGAGTCGTAACAAATCCTAAGGGTGGATGAGACTAGACAATACTGAGTAACCACAAAATAATGAATAAAGAGTTTCAATTGTCTAAGAAATTATGAACCAATTGATGAAAATGTAACTCCCCAAAGATTTTCCCATAAAACTATAAGGTTGTCTATCTGAAAAATAAATTATCGTTGGGTTAGTGAATGAGGGAACTTTGCTGTCACGACTGGTCAGTGGTCAGGGTCGGACCATAGCCCAAGCCGTTGCTGCTAAACGGCACAAGTCCTTCGCTCATATATTGCCTTTGGGATGAAAATTTTGTTCTCATAGAATATATATATATATATATATATATATATATATATATATATATTTTATATTGTAATATTTTTTTTTATCTTTTTATTTAAATTTACGAGGTATTTGATAAAATAGTTGGAATTATTTTTTAGTGTAACAAATAAAAATTCAATATATTTGTAACTGACAAAAGTGGTCCCGGCATTCGGAATCAGTCCATTCGTGGATTTACTTAAATGTCCTGATAAAGCTGAATGATTTGGCCATACTTGGGTCAACAGTGATGTTTGAGCTGTCGTAGTCTTCTAAATCTGGGATCCGAGGCCACGTCTCATTGGCCTCTTATAGAAAAGGGATAAAAGTGGAAAGATAATAATAATTATAATGACAATAACAACAACAACTAATGTTTCTATCTCTTTTTCTCTCTGTCCTTTTTTTTTTTGGGAACACAAAAGTTCAATGTTATATTTGACAAATACAAATACGTTTAAACTCAAAAAATTAAAAAAAATATTATAACATATAAAAATTTTATATTTTAATATATTTTTTTATGCTATAATATTTAAAAGCTTTATTTAAACTCTAAAGCTTAAACTGTAAATAGTATAAATATCTTACGTGTTACAATATATGGTTCAAACTTTAGAGTTAAAACTCTTCTTCTAAACACCTTGTAATAGAAGATGATAAATACAGAAAATTTAAAATATGAAGTAAAATAATACAGCTTTTTTGTCATGTATCTTTTGCTTAACATCTAATGACATAGTGATTAAAACCATTGGTTAAACTGTTTTTACTGTAGCATGTAAGAGCTTTATACTGTAGCAACTTTTTTCTTTTTACTATAACAATAAAAATTTTATAATGTTCATAACTGAATTAGAAATTAAGACCATTCATGCCAAACACCCTTGAAATTTGATGGGCAAAGACCGGGTGCACCACCCGGCCTCCATCCAGTAACTTCCTCTACTCTCTCACAGGTTAACCCTATAAAATGTCTTAATATTAGTGTATTCTTTGAAAAAAAAATTCAATTTCATTTTATTATAAAACTACATATGTACAATGACATTACTACTTCTAGGTTTTGTCCTATAAAAATTGCAACTTTATAATAATAATAAAGGTCGACAATGGTTATATATATAATATACAAATATTTACTGTTATATTAACGAAACTGAACAACAACTCTATAATAACAAATCAACGAGAGCAAAAAGATTGGGACTTGATGATAATAGAATAAGATTATAAAATTTTGTAAGGCTGGATGTTTCATGCGTATGATGCAACTATGGTCACTACATAAAATTGCCACTTAATAATCACAAAAAAAAAAGAAAAGAAAAAGATTACATTTTTAAAATGGTCATATTTTTGTATATACCATATGCAATAATTATGGTCATTATCATACAAATTGCAACTTCATAATATGATCAATAATACAAAAAGGGCAACACAGTTAGCATAAACAATTAGTTTTTGAATAATAAATATAATTGTGATATTGGAAAAAATAAACATTTGAAAAAAAAAAAGGCTTTTAAAATGAACATTTTATATAATTGCTTCTTTCTTCTCTCACTCACACCTTCTTTTTTTTTCTTTTTTTTTAATTAGGACCAGTGTGTATTTTGATGTTGTTACTCGTGATAGACATCTAACACAAAGTAAGAGTGCTTAGGAAT
Source organism: Artocarpus heterophyllus (assembly GCA_025403435.1). Lineage (NCBI taxonomy): Eukaryota > Viridiplantae > Streptophyta > Magnoliopsida > Rosales > Moraceae > Artocarpus > Artocarpus heterophyllus. Next base: position 20,470,298 of record CM046331.1, on the reverse strand, counting down.
GTTGTTGAAACTACAACTAATTTTTACTACGGTATTTTCTTTCAAAAAATTTAAATCAAAAGCTAGTTGATTATATACTTACCAAGTCTCTTTTTAAACTAAACGTGGATATAAATTTGCGTGAAATTCTTTTAAACTTTTTTTTTTTGAGAATTTTGTCTTAAGATATGAAAATATATTATATCAATAGAATACAATTATTAATAATCGATCATTTTGAAATCATATCAAATTATAAACTGTATAGTACTTTATTCAAAATTGATTAAGACGAAACAATTCATAATAACTCTTGCAAGCAGATTGTGACAGATCCGATTTTTTTTGGAGGAGCATAAATTAAGGCAAGAGTTTGAGCTACTACAACAATACAATTACTTTATTTTTACACTTGTTTATCTATTTGTATATTTGATTTTTTTTTTCATAAATGAACTAAGCATGTAATATAGCTTAATTTCTTACGTTTAGAGTCCAAAAACTATGAATATATAGAGAGAATGAGAAAAATGTTAAATATTTAAAAGTTTTTAAAGTAAATATTAAGTTTAAAAATATTTGTAATAAATAGTAGATTTATGATGTAAATAACTCATTTACTATGTAAATAATAAATATTTACATTGTAAACAAGATGGTAAATATATTATTTTCATTATAAATCAATTTATTATGTAAATAAGAATTATTTATAATATAATTAAAGAGATAAATAAATTATTTACACCATAAATTTCACATTTACTATAAATATTTTTAAAATCTGTCATGTACTATAATTAGTTTTAGAAAAATGATATTTTCTACAATTTTTGGAATTTTATACACTAGTATAGCTGATTTTTTAATTTGGTTGAGATTTTAAGTTTAGTTAAAAATCAAAATTTTCAAGGCATTTGCATTTAAAGAAAAAAAAATTCCAAAAATAAATAAGGGAAAAAAATTGCTAAAACTTTTTGGAGTATGGGCCGAATCCTAAGGAGCTGGGCCTGCGCAATGCACCCGACCCGACCTGCAGCAAGTCCATCCTTATAGTGGCCAGTTGTTTTTTTGTTTTTGTTTTTGTTTTTTTGTTTTTTTTTTTAGTTGGTTGCCATAAAAGGGACCCCATATCACAAATTTTCATACCAATGATTTGTTAACTAAATCACGTCAACCATGCTATCAGCTTGTTGGTGATTGGTGCGAGTAGACCATGGTTTAGAAGCCAGTCTATTTAACACGATTATTAATTTGATCTTAATGATGGGAGAGAAGACACATGGTTGTTTCTCGGCCGTTGTCTAAAATTAAATTAAATTAGCTCCACAAGTATTTGATGGATCAAACTCACCATAATGCACCAATCGACCAGATCCCAAATCACGTTCTCATTTGGTAGCACTTTCCATACTTCCATTATGCCATTTGGTGAATGAAAAGTCCCCACTTAATTTGCCTAAAAAAACCCAAAACTTGGGTCGCATTTTCATTATAAAACTAGAAAATTATTGATTTTTTTTCCCACTTGTCATGTGAATAAAATTATTGAGCATGTTTTTTTCGAACGTGACTAAATAGTTTGGTACTCCATGCTTCATTTTCCCTTTTAAATGTAAAGTTTTATTGCTGTAGAGAAGATTTTGCCAACCTCATAATAGGGACATTTCATCAGAGACAACTTGGCATGATTAATTATGACAATATGTAGTTTAAAATTGATAGTTTGTTACAAGTATGTTGGTGGAATACATAGAGTAGTCAATATCACTATGTTGTTGCTTTTAAATGAACTTTGCCAAATATACAAAATATTAGGTCCCATTGTTAGGTTAAAAAAAGGAGAAAATAACTCTTGAAAATGAATTCACATGACTCAGTATAATGGTCACTTTAATGGCTTATAACCTCAATAATTAAGATTTACTCATTGATCAAAACAAGAAAAAAAAAAAAAAAAAAAGGAAAGAAAGAGAATTCTATGCTATTGTATAACAAAAATGCTTTATAGATTTTGGGAAAAATTTCGGTGAAGAATGATGATATTCTCCACCAATAGAGAAAATTATAAATGGTCATTGGATCATTTTTTTAGTAGGTACTATAAAATTAGCTCATAGTTCAAAAGTAGGCTTGGATGTACGGAATTTAAAATTAGTTTTAAATTCAAAATAAATCTCAACCTTTGATTTTATAAACTTTTGATGGGTTAATTACATAAGTATACTTTTACATTTTAATTATTTTTCAATTTGTTCCTCTATTTTTAGAAACTACAAAGATATTCTTGAAATTTTAAAAACTTATTTCAATTTCATCCCTATGAATAGAAAAAAAAATTAAACAAAACAACATGACTACTCTTAAATAGTTGTAATAAATATTTTATATATTAAAAACATGTCATCTCAAAATCCACTTGCAGGATTTACAAAATCCACCGCCGGCAATGGGGTGTTCTTCTAGAGGGCGTCGACAACGGCGTAGGCTATGGAGAAGGAGATCTCAATTGTGCTTGGGTTTGGATAGTTTTGGAACCAAGGGTGAGGATCAAAAGTTAGGTTAATCGCATAACTATGCATCCTAGTTCTCATTATTTCTCAATTTATCTATCTGTTTTTAGAAACTACAAAGGTTTATATTGAATTTGAAAAACTTGTTCTAATTTTTATCTTATCTCCATGTTTTTTAAGTCAAAAGAGTCTGTAAGGGATAAAATTGAAACAAGTTTTTCAAATTCAAATAATACATTTGTAATTTCTACCGCATATAGACAAATTGAGAAATGATGAGAACTAGGAGGTATAGTTATGCGAATAACCGAACTTTTGATCTCCACCCTTGGTTCCAAAATCATCCAAACCTAGCACAATTAAGATCTCCTTCCCCATAGCCTGTGCTGCCGCTGGCGCCTTTTACGGAGAACACCCCATCGTCGGTGGTGGATTTCGTAAACCCTGCAAGTGGATTTTGAGATGCCGACGATGACCTCTATGAAGAACACCCTGTTGTTGCAGCCTTCAAGACACCGATGACCTATGTGAAGAACACAACGAAGGATGGGTGGCCATTTTGGTCGATGGTTGGCAGAGGACGATTACAACGGGTTTGGTCAACGGTTTTCATGAATCTCGCCGGAGCTGGGGTCAATGGGGCTGGGCACAGCCACGATGAGTTCACTCGACTGTTGGTTGGTGTTTTACGAATGTCGCTGAACCTAGGGCAATGCCTGCAATGGGGTTGGGTAGAACCACATGGGTTTGCTTGACTATTATTTGGTGTTTAGTGAATCTTGTCGAAGTTCAGGGCGATGGGGCTGGGCTTGCTGATCGGTTGCAGTACAAGGCTAGGCTTGTCGATTGGTCAGAGTGCATGGTTAGGCTCGCCGGTGCATGATGAGGAAGAAGATGGGTTCTCAAGTTCTTGGACCTTTTTTTTTTAATGTGCAATAATTATGTGTGAAAGATTGCATTTTTGTTTGATGGTCCTTTATCTTTTTACTGTAGGTTTTGGAAGCCTAACCGTTTGATTGGAGAATAATTTCATTTATTCTCCACCTTAGACTCACTCATAGATATTTTGTAGTTTCCAAATTTAGATGGGGACATTTTCGTGATGTTTTTTAAAACTTTTTAAAATTTTTTCACAACAAGCCTAAAGTTTCCGACCTAAAAATATATTGAAAAACAAACAATGGATTGAGATGGTATAATATGATTTGTTACATGTTGCGTATAAAAACAGAAGTAGAAATATAAAAATAGAGGTGCGGCGAAGAACGTAAAAATGCCAAAACAACTTTAATGGAATTGGAAAACGACCTATTCCAGGGAATAAGAATAAATGAGAATCCAAAAAAATATGAAGACGATATAAAATCCAACACGTAGCAAAGGGAAAACGTTAAACTAAACAAGGGCTTCGGTACTTTGGACAGGAGCCCGTGGAGGGATAATAAGGAATAATAAAATGGGGATAATTTAAAACACGTGGAATATAAAATTTGTAAACAGCTTCAGCACAATAATGTCATATGGGGATAGAAAGTTGAGAATTTCTTGCTCTTATCATTTGCCTTTTGACAAATAATGGATGTCACGACCATAGTGTAGTTAAAGAGGCCCAATATTGGACTTGGTCGGCTGAATCTCGTGGGCTATTGGTTTAACCCCCGAATCCTGTGCTCTGTTTAATGGGCGAGCCCAGTTAGTTTTTTTGTTGAAAAAATTATAATAGGTGACTAAATTATTGTTATAAAATTAAAATTTAACATAATATTTAAAATATTTTAAAAATATTTTTAATGATATAATAATTATCTTAATGATATTACATTTTATACTATATAATTACATAGCAATAATTTTAATGATATCATTTTGAGACATTTATAAAATTTTTACAAACTTGAGTCATATTTTATTTCAACAAACATAATTGGGCCAATTGTCTCATTAACTCTTTTTTGTTTGGGGAGAAAGATTTTGGTTAAAAATTAGTAAGAGAAAATTACATGTTATGCCATATTTTTTAAAGTTGTTTTTATTCATTCTACGTTTAAAAAAATGGTTTTGTTACACTATCATTTATATTACATGTTAGTTGTACCACAAAAAAAATATGTAATATTTATAAAAAATAAATCTTAAAAGATGACATTAATGAAAATTCCCCAATTAGTAAATAATGTCATATAGATTCAAAATGTGTAGTAAATAATATATCATAGGAAATTGAGATTTATCTATGAAAAATTGAGAATAAAAACCTCAAAAATACTCTTATCTCTTCTTTTTTACCAACCCCTCTCCTCCTTTGTTGACACGATGGTGGGCGAAATCTAGTATTTTTTCAAAAATACAATATTTCTCAGTGAAATTGCCGGGCATCACCGGTACCGATGACATCATTGACAGCTAAGAAATACACTATGTTTCTAAAAATATAGTATTTAGCAAAAAATATGAAAATTTACTGTAGGCATTGCGCCACTTTAGTTGTACCACAAAAAAATATGTAATATTTATAAAAAATAAATCTTAAAAGATGACATTAATGAAAATTCCCCAATTAGTAAATAATGTCATATAGATTCAAAATATGTAGTAAATAATATATCATAGGAAATTGAGATTTATCTATGAAAAATTGAGAATAAAAACCTCAAAAATACTCTCATCTCTTCTTTTTTACCAACCCCTCTCCTCCTTTGTTGACACGATGGTGGGCGAAATCTAGTATTTTTTCAAAAATACAATATTTCTCAGTGAAATTGCCGGGCATCACCGGTACCGATGACATCATTGACAGCTAAGAAATACACTATGTTTCTAAAAATATAGTATTTAGCAAAAAATATGAAAATTTACTGTAGGCACTGCGCCACTTTAGTGTATATATAGGTTCGTTTGAGAAGTCAGTTAGAACTTAAAGTTGAAACCTAAACACTGTAACACATGAGTGCTTTATACTATAATAAATTACTGTAACATGTGAAAGCTCTACATTGTAGTAAACAGAATTTGTTTTTTAAATGTGCTTACCAAACAAAGTGTATATATATTATATTATATATAAAAGGAGAATAAGGTTGCAATTTTTTGTTCTTGGACCTTCAATCTAATGATTTCTATTATTTAAATTTTCTTTAACTCCAATCAGGATGGTCAAGATTTATCCACATAGCTTTTGTGGGGAGAGCACACCTCATATTTTTATCTCAAAAAACCTTCCTATTTTCTGCTTTGTACTTCAACCAAAAGTGCAACTATAAATAAAAACAATCCACTTCTTATTAAGCTTAAATAAATATTCAAATAAAGATTCAAGATGATAGCTAACTTGTACAAATACTTCCACACGGAATTTGTTAAAAATGAAGGAGAAAATATCTATCTACTTATTTTTTTTGTTTTTTCTTTTTTAAAAAATTGTATTTTTAAAATGTTCACTAATATATTATTTTCCAAACTCAGTATTTAATAAAATTTTGAAATAATTTTTTAATATATTTACTATGTCACTTTAAATTAGTTTTTTATATTTAATATTATAAAAGTATATTTTTAATATGTTTACTATCTCACTTTAAATTAGTTTTTAAATTTAATATTATAAAAGATTCTCTTATTCTGAATTAAAAATTATTAAAAAAAAAAACTAAAGCACTGAGTGCGGTCGGCACGGTACCAAACTAGTTTACTCACAAGAGAGAATAAGAATGAGCTACCTAAAATCACACCTTTAGTTTTATACTATTTTCTAGAATATCAGTCCCTAGCATTTAAAATGTTAACTCCTCTTACTAAATAAGCACTTCTTGCTTTTTCATTTGTTGTTTTTTTTTTTTTTTTTTTGGTTTGTAAATATGCTATTGTGAGCTCCAGACTAGTAAGGTGTTTGGGGAGCATAGTTAGAACAAACTTTTTAATTCAAAATACTGTAACATGTGAGAGCTTTATATTGTATCAACTTTTTGCTTTTTATAGTAGTATATGAGAGCTTTATACTATTTATAAACAAAAAAATTGGTTGCCAAACACCATATAAGTTGGGCCAAGACGAAAATTTGACAAGGAAAATGTAAAGGTATTCAGGAGACTTGTCACGTTTTTAACCAATAGATTGACATATGCCATGGGCATGAAAACTATCTCATTTTTTGCCACTTTCGTTTTAAATTAAAATATTGATAGATTAACCTAGGGGTGGCAAAACGGGTTTGCGGGTCGGGTCGTGTCGGGTTGGAGTTAATTTTTACAAAATTAGGTCGACACTAACCCGACCCGTGACCCGAACGGGTTGAGAATTCTCAACCTTAACCCGACCCGTTTTGATACGGGTTGACACGAACCCGACCCGTGTCAAACCGTTTCTTATGCACAGTGTTAAAAAATAATAACCCGTAACCCGATTTTGACCCGTAACCCGCCTCTAACCCGCCCACATTAATATATATAATATTAAAAAAAATAAAATTAGAAGAGTTTCATACCACTTTAACAAGAAGATGAGTGATAAGAGAGGTAGGATTTGATATTTTAAGAGCTTATATTATATATGAAATAATATTAATTTTTTAAAAGTTAATTAATTAAATACGGGTCAAAACGGGTCATTTTAGTGTCAGACGGGTTGACCCAAACACGACCCGTTTTTTGACGGGTCAGTTTCGGGTCGACACTAAAATGACCCGTGGTCAAATTTTTCGACACTAACCCGCAAAAAAACGTGTCGGATTCGCGTCGTGTCGTCGTGTCGCAACCTGTATTGCCGGCCCTAGATTAACCCCATGTTTGACAAAAGTGGTTTCCATTACATTTTCAATTATAAATAGTATAAAGCTCTCACATGTTACAGTAATAATAATAAAAATTACAACAATATAAAACTCTCACATGCTATAAAAAAAATAATTTTAACCAACTGTTCTCACCACACTTTCAAACACCCTATAAAATACCCTCAAAAGTCAACTAGGTCTTTTTTTTTTCCTCTTATTTCAATCTCTTTCGGTTGTTTCTCACTTTCTCTCTCTCCCCCCTTTCCCCCTATATCTCTTCCTCTATTTTCTACTCCTCCGGCGCCTAAAATTCTTCGTCGTTGTCGATCTACAATGTCACCGCCATCAATCATAGCCATAGCATAATCGCACGGAGATTTTTTTGCCGCCGTCGTTTCTCTCGCCATAAACAACAACCCCTAACCCGAGATTTGTACACCTCCTCGTCGTGGCCACTGTGGTCTTTTCCTTCTCCTCCTCGCGACGGGAAAGATCTCCTCCACGCTACGGGAGATCTCCTTTGTGAAAATCCATCTCCTTCGCGTGATCTCCCGCCGCGCTCGTCGGTTGGAGATTTTTTGGATCCCATTTTTTGCACAGGGAGATCTCTTCCCATCACAGCCGGTCTCCATCGTGATGAAGATCTCTATGACGTCGGACATCTCTTTTCTTTTCTTTTTTTCCCTGATTTTTTGTTCTTTTGTTATTTTTTTCTCTATTCTATGTTTTTTTTATAGTTTTTGTGATATTTGGGTAAAATTTTAATACTTTTTGAGATCTTTTTGTCTTTTTAAGTATTTTATTGGCGAGCGGCCGCTAGAAATGGTGGTTCCTGACGGCAGATTCAAGCTGGTATCCGTCGCATCTAGCATCTACCATGGATGCTGGATACTATGGGATGACCTCGAGGGTATATTTGTTTGTTTATTTGTTTATTTTTTTAAATATAGTATGACGATGTGACATAATCTTTTTTACAATTTTTTTTTTAAGCATAAATCAATATAATATTTATGTAAAGGGCTTCAAGATGTATGGGCGTTTTGGGCCATTGATCCATGCTTTCTTGCACTCGCCCTTTTGAGCCGTAGTCTATGCAAGTTCTACTAGACGGTGACTTGCTGTAATCAATCATTCACAACTCCCCGCTGTCCATTGATGCATACCACCAGTTTTAACCACGTGCATCTTTTTTGAAAACTTTGCTACAGTCACTCTGACTTATTTTTTAACATATATATATATATATATACACACACATATATATAAAATGGGAATGAATTACACATATATATAAAGTGGGAATGAATTTCATGTAGTTCAGGTGCTCGAAACTCGAACGTTTTGTCTTTTTTTTTGTAAAACTTTTTTTTTCTTTTTTAGCTGAAATATTTTTCCTTTGTTTTTTGAAACTTTTTTTTTTCCTTTTAAAAGCCCGAAAAACTTTTTCCCTTCAAAACATGTCATTTTTAATTTTTTAATTTTACTTTTAATTTTTTGTTAACATGTTTAATACACTGGTGCGGAGTGCGTGCTTTTCAACCAATCTACCTATAAGTTTTGGCTCTTGGTGCTTTAAACCACAGAAAGCAATATGCGTCCTTATTCCCTTTGAAGTAAACAAGCCTAACTAGTGTAGATTACTGATCCTTCGCCCTCACCGTAACAAAGACAAAGCTATTCTATTACTAGTGAGTTGAAACTATAATAGGATCAACATGGTGCAGGTTGGACGGTTATTTAAACAAAAAAAAATCACTAAATTACGAATGTAATTTAAGGAATTTTTCCGACCATGGTTGAAAAAAATTAAATACATAACCACATCAAACATCGTGCGATGTGGTGCAGTATAGTTCATGCAATTTAGACCTTAAATACCAAAATTTAGACAAAACAAACAACTTTTAAAATTTCTATAAACAAATTTTTAAAATATATATTCATAAAAAAACCCTCATCATGTGACAATAAAAACACAATAAAAAAGTTTACTAGTTTTCTTTATCTAAGTGCATGATTTCTCTTTCCTTGCCAAGATACATGTCTAGATTTTTTGTCTTGCAAGGACACAAAATTATTCAAAACAGAGGCAAAAATAGCAAAAAAAATTTAACAACTTAAAATCATATAGAACCATTTAAAGAGAATATTAATGAAAATACTTAATCCTGGTTTTAAAAATTTTTAAACTATAGATTACACCGCATTGAATGGTCTAGTATTAATTAGACTCCAAAATAAATCATAAAGTAAATACACGTAATACTGCAGTTTAGTGCAATTTGGGTTGTTTTTACAGTTAAGCGGTTATTTTGCTCACCCTTAAGCACTAGTTACAAAATAAGTACTCCAAACTTAGACTAGAAAAGGGTTGTTAGGGTTTTCTAATCCTTCATAATTTGAACCAAACAAGATATATAAAGTGTGTACTCTGCATGTAAAGGAAAATGAGAACTAGGAGAGATGTTTTTATATTAATCAAAATATGTGTTGTTTGTAAAATCGAAAATAAAAGTTGAGTGGACCCCACACGAATATAAGAATGAGAATAAGAGATAATAATCCTTGCATCATCTTGTATTAATTCTTGATTAAAAACTATAAATCTTAAAATTATTTATAAATCTTTAATAAGTTCAATTCTTTAAATTGATGATTATTTTATTATAAAAATGATAAATTAGTAATTACATTAATAAAATTATATTTTCAAGTTTAATAAACACTATAATGTATATATGTTTTTGTTTGATAAAGGAAGTCACGCTATAAACAACTTCAATTATAGCTTGATATTTTAATTTATTCAACTTATTGGTAAGTTTATGCAAGCATCTTCATGAAAAATTCGGCTGTCCACAAAAATAAAAAATGCATTAATAATTTGAGCCATTCTTTTTAGTACGATCTTATCAAATATGTACAATCACTGAATCTTTCTTGCCATAGAATCAACTTATATGATTGGAGGCTCATACTACATACCAATGCGTATTACAAAATGCAAAATGACATTTAATCCCTTAAATAAATTTCGATATAGCATTAATAAGGTCTAATCTAGTAGGGAGAAGCCTAAATCCTCGTCTAATTTTGATGTCTCAAATAATATTTAACTAATTGTATTATAATACATCATTTAAAAAATTTGAAGTAATATCTAATTGACTTTTACATATTTTTTATTAAATGGCGTATTACGATTGGTTAAACAACAAAAAATTTGAATCCGAGAAGTCTGTAAAGTGTTAACATAAACCAATATAAGTTTTTATCAAATTTAACATATTTTTTTAATCAAATGTGATTTTTAGCATTTAAAAACAAACACTACAAATAATTTTTTTTTTGTTTACAAGATAATACACACATGATTAAAAACATCACACATGAAAGTATTTTTTCTGTCCCATTAAAAATTTTACTCACATTTATTTTTTTTACACATAAACCATTTAAAAAACAATTGAAACTAACAATTTTAATTTAAAAATTATAATATATAAAAAATTATTATTATTATTATTATTTTTATATTATTTATAATTATAACCAATGTTTCAACTATTCTCCCCTGTTGATAATTTGCCCAAGTTTGGACATTGTAGATAGCCCTTTTATTCCTTCCTCTTCACTCTTTTAATAATTTTCTTGAACCGCACAAAAAAGAAAGAAAGAAGGTAAAAAAAAAAAAAAAGAAGAAAATTTCTCTCTTTTCCATCCGACCAAAACAGTCTTTCTTCTCCTTCCTTCTCTCAGACCAAACATCTGTCTCTCTTTTGCTCTCTGAATCCCTTCCGTACATTCTTTTCCCATACCGTACTTCCGAGGAATCCAAACAAAGAAACAACTTTTTCCCCTCTCTCTCCCGCTGTGAAAGCAGAGCCACAGATCAAACTAAAGCCCTCGTTTTTTTTAATTTTTATTCTCAGCCGCTAATTAACAACCTTGCCAACTATGGGAAAGAGAAAGCGAGTCTCTGATCACAATCAGATCGAGCCTTCTTCGGGTACGTACTTGTTTGTTTGGTTCCCGAGAAAATGCAGTGAAAGGGAAGGAAAAAGCCTTCGCTGGACGCCGAATTCTGCTTTATAAAAATTGGAGTTGATCAGATACTCCCACTTTTTTAATTCAGTCAAAGTTTCCGTACTTTTGAGTGAAAATTTTTTCCTCTTTTTAAGTTTGTCAAAAATTTCGCTACTTTCTAGGGGGAATTAATGGAGGTTTAGGGTTACTGTTCAGTTACCCTATGCATAATTAGGGTTGTTCTTTTTGCTCTGCAAATTTGCTTTCTCTTGTAAATGATTATGGAATTTGTTTTAATTCCCTTTCCTTTGTTTATCTTTTTTTGGTTTATGTTCTTGTTAATCAATAATAAACCGATTTGGGAAGCTTCTTTTGGGAAATGGTGTCGTTTTGCATTTTTGGCTGTCGTATTGGTCTTGTGTTTCACGTTCCCTTACGCACTTGTGTTCCATCTTTCCTTTTTTTTTTTTTTCCCTGTACTGGTTGAGCTTCTTAGCTCTTCACCTAGCTTTTTTTTTTTTTTTTTGCTAACATGAGAAAATTAATCTGTGCTTGAGACTGATAATTGTTGGGCAAAAGCTTTTGGGGCAATATATATGTATACATGCATACATATATATATATATAATACACATGTATATGGTTATTAGACCAAGAATGAATCATGATCCTTTAGGGAGTGTGTTTTTGTTTGGGATGGAGCAATTTAAACTTATAATTTCACTTGGAGGTGGATGTGGAATTTCCTCTGTGCATTTCTAGATATCAAGGTCATCTTTGAATCATATCAGACTCAACACAATATGCAAATTTATTGGAACTTTTGTCAAAATCATGTAGTTGGGTGTTCTTGTTATAATCATTATTTTTTTGTTATCCTACTACTGAATTCCCCTAAGCTTCGGTCTGGCGTGTCTCGGTCCGTGGTTTTGCATCACCTAAAGAGGAAAAACTCTAAGCGTTTGATTGTGTTTCTTCTATGAGATCTTTAGAAGTAAAGTTGAGGAGAGTTTGTTTTTGGGTTCTAGGCTTCTAGCTCTCACTTTTGTTGTTATTGGTGTTTTGTTTCATACCATTACTATGAATTTTTTTTAATGATAAATGAGATTCGTAATCATTTTTTTTCCTTCAAATGTTGCAGATACCATGCCATGCTCCTTAGGAATGGATTTATTATCGGAAGAGGTACCTTGATGAGAGAGTGCATTTGTTATGATTTTTCTTAGCAGATTTAGCAGTGATAAAATTATTATGTTCTCTCTTATTTCACTGTAAGGAATTGGAGAGGACCATTGTTGTGTAATTCTTTTCATTTTTTTTTTTTTTTTTTTTTTACAGAAACGTTTGAATGCACTTAATGCTAGTGAACTAAAGCCCCTTTCATCTGTGTTGGATATTTCGGATAGTTCTATGAAGCGACAAAATGTCCACCACCCTTCTATTGCAAATCAGCATCAGAGCCTTAGCCATTCACTTTTCTTGAAACGCTCTCGCCATCACTATGCCCATCAGTTCTCCAGGCGTGGCTCGCCCAATCTCACCAATGCTTCAACTTCTTGTGGCAAAGGCACTTCTTTGCGTGATGATAAACTATCCTTCAAGTTTGCAACTCAATGCAACTTAGTGTTGGGAAGGCATTCAGGTTCTACCATTATTTACATATTCACTTTATTGTTTTGTTTTGTTTTCATTTTGATTTATCTTCACTCTTTGTGCTGAACTGGATGAAGTTTGGTGCTCCACAATTATCAGTTACTTAGGAGTGAGGACTAAAGTTTCGACTTAATTGATAAATATGGACAACGGCAGCCCTTATCTTGTTTTTGAATGAAAATACCAAATTAGGAAGTGACTTTTGGTAGTTAAAATGACCATGGATTACGCCATTTCCACCTTCACAAGGTTGACTCTTCATATCTTGGAAGTTGAAATATAAGCAACGGCTTGAGTGTTTTTTTTTTTTTGGTTAGAAATGCTTTTTGGATATGAGTTGTTCTACAATGTTTTTTTCCTAGCCTCAAAATCTACAATGTTATCTTGTTCTTGTATTGACTTTGGTATTCCATTTTTGCCTTTCCACAGAATATATCGATGGGGCCTTTTTTCGGCCCGACAGAATCAGATCTAGCAATTCTTTGGCAAGGGATGCAGTATCAACCGATCTACTAAGGATGGTGTGTGAGATTTGTCAGAAAGCACTGATAAGGAAGATTTGTATTCCTGATATGACATTCCCTACTGTTGACCTCTTAGAAGTGGCGGTTTTAGCATGCGGCCATTCTTTTCACGCAGAATGTTTGGATCTGAAAACAAGTTTCGAGGACAAACGAGACCCTCCATGCCCATCGTGTACGGGTTTATTGTCCCAGATTGATGATGACGAGGAAGAACAGGATTAGCATGTCAATGCTTATAGCTCTACATCATGATATACTAATATTTAGAGAAGAGGTTATACTTACATGGAAAGCTTAGGTGGAAAGTTAATAGGAAAGTTGCTTGATGCAAGATGACCTTTTGGTAAGCTAAGTGGGTTTTGGATGCCATACTGAGTTTTGGAGCTAGTAATAGTGGGTTTTGCCTTCTTTTTCCTTTTTTCTTCTTTTTTGGGGGCTGAGTATTAATGGTGTTAATATGGTATGCATTTAGCTATTTATAACCTTTTACTTTCATTTACTTTGGTTTAGATTAGAAGAAACGACTTGTAGCCTGTTAAGAGGTTAGAAATGCTAATTATGTAATAACATTTGATGCCATAATAATGTAGAATGCAATCGCTTGTATTATATGGGATATGTTTCCCAGTTTTGGATCATGGAAGTCGAGAGAGCTGCTGCGTCTAAGTTTATTCATTATTGCATGTTCACAATTTCCTTTTGGGTTTTTGATACACTTGTCTCCTAAACTTTTTGTATTTTTGTAATGTAGTTTTTAAACTTATTTTTTCGTGGCAATTGAGTTCTTAAGTTTAACAAAGTGTGGCAATCTAAGTCCTAATCACAAACTTCTTTCAAAATTAGGACGGAAATAATCATGTGAAATATACTTAATCTATATAGGACTTATATACACATCATTTAATTCTAATAATAGTCAAATTAATTAATTTTATGCTTAAAATTAGAAAAAAAATAAGAAATTATATCATTTTCAATGATATTTTTAACAATTTTGTTGGTTTTTATGTATATCTGAATCATTGTTAATCATTATAATGCTCGAAATCATTGTTAATCATTTTCAACAATTTTGTTGTATATACTTGATCTATAATTTTCACACTTAGTTAATCATTGTAATGCTCGAAATTATGTCCTTTTTTTCCTTTTAAATGGGTCATGTGTGCTACACACATAATTGTTTTTCATTTTAATTTTGACAAATGTTAGTGATTAGAGACTTAATTTTCACACTTAGTTAAGTTTAAAGACTCGATTATTACAAAAAAGCCTAAAATTTAGGGCATTAATGTGCCAAAAACCCTTTTGTTTTTGTGAAAGCTATGCTTTGGATGAACTACAAATTTGTTTGGTATTTTACAGGATATATACATTTTTAGAAGATCGTTTTTTTTTGTTTGACATTATTTTCTTATAAGGTGTTTGAGAAGTGAATTGGAACTAAAAATGTTATAGCATGTAAGAGCTTTACATTGTACCATACTTTTGTTTTATATAGTAGCATATAAGAGCTTTACACTTTATCATACTTTTACTTTTATAATAGCATGTGAGAGCTTTACACTTTACACTGTTTGAGTCTTACTTTATATTTTACACTGTTTGAGTTGGAATGATAATTTTTCTTTTAAAATTTATCATTAAAAATACAGTTAATGACGGGAAGATTTTTCTGAAATTGTACATGTTTCAGATTGAATCGGTAAGCAGATCCAGATTTATATATGTTTTAACGCTTTATTAATATTTGAAGCTCAAAAGTCTTTCTTTTTTTTTTGTTGGAGCAAACAAACTTGGGATAAAGATTAATGAGAATAAGTGTGGAGAAACAAAGTTGCAGGAGAGAAAGGAAACAAATGGTAGCTATATTTTTTAAAAAATAAGGAAAAAAAAAAAGGGAAGCAGCACACATTTAAGAAAGAAAAAAAAATTGGAGAGAAGATCTCTTAGGGGCATAAATGAGAAATTAGTATTTGAAGGGACTACAAGAAAGAATGTTTATGTAAGAGCATATATGGGCAAAAATGTTTCAGTGGATCAATAATAAACGTGTTTAAAAGGGCAAAAATTATTATTTTAGAAGACTGAAAAAAAAAATTAAGAGCCCGTTTGGTTCGAGTATTTGAATAGAGTATTTGAATGAAGATTTAAATTTTTGTAAGAGAAAATACTGTAGCAAAATGATTCGAACCGTGATTTGAATAGAGTTTGTTTGTTTTGAGTACTTTTTGCTCAATGAATTTAAATTTAAATTCGAGTATCAAGAATGTATTTGGTTGGAATATTATTTAGACTCAATAGACTCAAATTTGGATTCGGATATCAAGAGTCCTTTGGATATGTATTTGTTTTCTCAAAATTCAAATCCTTTTAAGTATTAAAAATCTAAGTTTTTAAAGTTGTGAGTTCCTTAAATTTTTTATATTCGGATATCTTTGTTACAGTAAAAGCTAAAATTCCCTTTCCTATATTTGAGAAAAAAATCATAACTTCTTCATTTGATATCCAAAAAAGATGATTTTTTTATTGTATTTCTAATGAAGAGATGAATAAATTAATATCCCTATTGCATATTTTTTAAGATCATTAACGTTAATATTTTATTAGATTTGTTAATAAATCAAAAAACTTTTTTCACCATCTCTTCAAACACAAATTTCAATTTTATTTCACAGATTAAAACTTAAATGCACATCAAATGTCAATTCGAATAACAATTTAAATCACTAACTCAAATCCTAATTCAAATTACATAACTAAATCAAATCACTAGTTCGAATTCATTTACCAAACGGACCGAAGAGTCCTTTAGATAGTGTTTGTTCCCCTAAAATCCGAATCCTTTGAGTATCAAGAATCTAAGTTTTTAGAGTTCTGACTCCGTTAAACTTTTGATACTCGGATGTCTCTTTTACATTAAAAACTAAAAATTTTTCTCCTATATTTAAGGGAAAAAAATCATAACTTCTCTATTTGATATCCAATTGAGATAACTTTTTTTCATTATGTTCCTAACGAAGAGAAGAATAAATTAAGATCCATATTGCATTTTTTTAGGATTATTAACATTGAGATTTTATTAGTTTTGTTAATAAATCAAAAACTATTTTCACTATCTTTTCAAACACAAATTCTAATTTTATTCCATACTTAGATTAAAACTTAAATACACATCCAAACGTCAATTTGGATAACAATTCAAATCACTAACCTAAATCCTAATTCAAATCATACTCACTCAAATCAAATCACTAATTCAAATTAATTTACTAAACGGACCCTTAGGGCCTGTTTGTTTTATGTATTCTTAGAACTAAATGGACTCAAATTTAGATTTGAGTATTAAAAATCCTTTAGATACTCGTTTGTTTCTCTTAAAATCTGAATCCTTTAAGTATCAAGAATCTAAGTTTTCAGAGCTCTGACTCCCTTAAACTTTTGATACTTGGATATAGGGGTGGCAAAACGGGTTGACGGGTCGGGTTAGTGTCGGATTGGAGTTAATTTTTACAAAAATTAGGTCGACACTAACCCAACCCGTGACACGAACGGGTTGAGAATTCTCAACTCTAACACGACCTGTTTTTATACGGACTGACACGAACACGACCCACGTCAACCCGTTTCTTATGCACAGTGTCAAAAAATAATGACCCGCGACCCTTTTTTGACTCGTAACCCGATTGTGACCGGTAACCCGCCCATAACCCTCTTACATTAATATATATAATATTAAAAAAACATAAAATTAAAAGAGTTTTATACTACTTCAACAAGAAGATGAGTGATAAGAGAGGTAAGGTTTGATCTTTTAAGGGCTTATATTATATATTAAATAATATTAATTTTTTTAAAGCTAATTAATTAAATACGGGTTAGAAACGGGTCATTTTAGTGTCAGACGGGTGAACACGACCTGTTTTTTGACAGGTCAGTTTTGGGTCGACACTAAAATGAACAATGGTCAAATTTTTCGACACTAGCCCACAAAAAAATGTGTCGAATTTGTGTTGTGTCGCAACCCGTATTGCCGGCCCTACTTGAATATTTGTTACAATAAAAACTAAAATTCTCTCATAAATTTGAGGAAAAAAATCATGATTTCTTCATTTGATATCCAAATGAGATGATTCTTTTTTCATTGTGTTTCTCATGAAGAGAGGAATAAATTAATATAGATATTGCATATTTTTTAAGATCGTTAACATTAAAATTTTATTACATTTGTTAATAAATCAAAAACTATTTTCAATACCTCTCCAAAAATAATTTTCAATTTTATTCCATACTCAAATTAAAACTTAAATGCATATCTAAACGTCAATTCGGATAACAATTTAAATCACTAACTTAAATTCTAATTCAAATCACATAACTCAAATCAAATTAGTAATTTGAATCCATTTACCAAACGGACCATAAGTTTGGAGTGTATGTTATTTTAATTAATTTATTATTTATTTAATTTTTAAATGATAACAAATCAATAAAAATAAATTTAAGTGGTCCAATATACACGTATTTTCTAAAGGGTGTCAACTAAAGGATATTTCTAAGCTATTATAACGTTTCAGAAAAAATGCCTTATTTTAGAGATGCCCTTTGATGGTAAGACACCCTGATGGTGAGCGTCATAAATATAACGTAAAATCCAGAGGGTCCTTAAGCATTTGCAGTTAATCAAAAATACACCATCTCTTTAAATTGCAAAAAGGTTTAGAAGATTCCCTTTTTTTCAAATAAAGTTTCGTCAAGAATTCTTGCAGAGATATTTTTCATTCTTTCTGTGTTTATCAATGACTGGAGGTTAAATTTCGTTTCCTTTACATTTACGTATTTGATGATTTTTATACAATTTGGATTCATGCATATATGAAAATCATAATCCTGTATATGTAAATTTCTAACAGTGTATTGAGAAAAGTTGATTGAAAAGGATATGTTAGAAAAGAAAATTTTATTTAATTAGACCATTTTAAAAATATGATTAAATAAACTATAGTGGATCAAAATGCACCTTTTAACATTATGGAAAAATACACTTTTCTATCAAAATGGGTATTTTTTTGTTAAATATGATATATGTTAAAAAAAACAAATAAAAGATTTATGTTGCTACAAATCAAATAGAAAACTACAGGTTACATCTAAGAAAGTGAAAGATGTTTAAGTAAGATAAGTATTTATAAGGAAAAAAAATTAGAGGATTAGAATAAAAAAAAACAGCATAAATTATTTTGATAAATAATATTAGAGGAAAAAAATATCAATGAGGCACGTTTAAAAATTTATGGTCTTAATAAAAGTAAATGAATCAGGTGTTCTTTGTCTGCTTCGACAGACGACAAAATTTACAAGAGTTACCCTTTTTTTTAAGGTTGGAATTGGAAAGATGTGACGGGGCCCTGATTTTTGAGTGTGGGGCCCTGATGTGTTTTGTTTTTACTTTTTTGAGAAAACAGAATGCCCCCTTATAAAGACTCGTTATAAAAAATGCCTGTCCCCTTTTTGACCTTTTAAAATGTCCCTTTCAAAATTATTTTCTTTTGAGTTCAATTAATTAATTTACGTTTTTGTCCCTAATTCTAAGACCATATCTGAAACCTTAATAAACTGTCTCTGTTCCCTTCCCCCAAATCTGCCCCTGCCCTTTTCTCTACCTTCCCTCTGTTTGAACTGTCTCCTCCCACTCTCGCCGTTCTAAGCCAACCCCCTCCGCTGTTCTTGCTGGCTATAGCATTGCGTTATCGCTCACGATAACACTCGTTCTCGGCCTCGCCGGGGGCCTGGGAAGGAGGTGGTACGGGATGGTCGAGTGAAGACCAAATCCATGATGGCCGCTATGAAGATTGTCTTGATCTGCTCAGCCTTGGCTAGAATCGCCGTCTGATGTTGGTCAAGATTTGTTGTTGTGGATAGCTTCCGTCGTTTACTCCGACACCAGTACGAATTTTATTTTGCATTTTTTCTAGAGTAATTTCTCCTCTTTGATTCTCAAATTTTTGTTTAATTTTGATTATTATTGGCACAATGCACTATATCTGATTTTTATTTAATTTTGATTATTATTCGCACAGTGCATTATCTCCGAGACGCCATGGCTGAGCTTGGAGAAGCTTACAGTGAACCAAGGTTTGCTTTCTTCTTTTTTATTCTTAAAATTTTGCTTAATTTTGACCATCGCACAAGGGGACTCCATTTGTAACACCCATTATTTTTTTTACGGATATTATGATAATTAAATTAATTATTAATATATCAATTAAATTTTTTTTTTAAAATATATTTCATATTATTTATTTCTATCTATTTTTAAATTTTTTTAAAAAATTTTTATACTTATTTAATATATTTACCAAAATACTGTTGTAACTTCTAAATAATTACAAAATTACTATTTTGGCATTATGTGCCTAAAGTCTTCAAAGGAGACTCATTTCCCCTGCCAATATTTTTCTTCTTATTTTCTTTTTCCTCTTACACTGACACTCTCTCTTTTTCTCTCTTTTCCTCTCCGTTTTGTCTCTTCTTTTCTCTTTGATTTCTTCAAAATCAAGATCATCAACCTAGCTTCAAAGTGATTAAAAAGAGAAAAACTGAAGTTATTTTTGTGGATCTACCAAGATCATAAAACAAGATCAAGGATTTTTACAACCAAAATCACTATTTTTCTTTAAGCTTGAGGTAAGGTTTTCTAAGCTAAAAACCTTGATTTAAATTTGTGTTTTGGTATGAGAATTGAGAGAAATGTGTCCTTGAATGTTTGTGGGTAATTATACTGTAACACCCATGATTTTTAATGCATTAAAAATGCATTAAGTTAAGGAATATATTAAGACAAAGTACAGTTTAATGAAAAATACTGTATAATAACATGAAAAATTATACAGTATTAGAGCAATGCAGTATAAGAATTAAATTGTGTGGACCACAATTTCTTTTTATACTTTTATAAAAGAAAAGAAGAAAAAAAAGAGGAAAAATCAGAAAAATCACACAAAATTCGACACACACTCTATCTACTTTCTCTCTCTAGATTCTCTCTCTCCTCAAAACTTGTTTGAGATTCCGGCGTCCGTTTTCGACACCTCTCACACCAATGGGAAGCTCTCGTTGAGCTGAGTTCAACGAGGTGTCGTGCCACCCAAAACGTCGCTGGAGGAGGGCTCACACGCCGCCCAAAGTGACGGTGAAACCCATTTCTTCCCGACATGATTTCTCCGCCGTCCGACCACCAATCGACGTGATCTTGGTATCTATGGACTCAGCGTGAGGAAGGAACAAGATGGTACCGATTTCCCAGCTCGATTTTGGCTGGAAAGGCTTCGCCGGAGCTGCCCCGTCTCCGCCGTCGCGTCGCTACTTGGAACCGCTGCTCACGGCGGTGGTGAGGTACACCGCCGCCATCGTTCGACTCAGACAGCGACGGGGAGTGAAACCCCTCGCCTAATTTTGCAACCTAACCGTTCCTCGCCGGAGATCGACCTTCCCCGTCGTGCTCCGCCGCAAGAGAGGTCGAGGCGACCCATTTCGCCACCGTTGGGCCAAATTGAAGAGGCAGCCACCTTCAGAGGACCGAGAGGAAGAAATTTGGTACCTCAATTACACGAAACGACGGCCGGTCACCGGAGAACGACCTCCGCCTTGGTGTGCCGTCATGGGGAGTTTCGGGCCGCCGTTCCACACGGTGTTGAGCTGCCCCACCATAGGGGAAATGCTCAGAGTGACTCGGGGAAGGAAACGCCCAAGTCAATTGCATGGTATCTCCGTCGGAGATAGGAGATCGGAGCCGCCGGTGTTAGCCGAGAAACCCATCCTCGATTAGAGCAGATGGAGGCCAAATTGGGTGAAATTGACCCCATCAATCGACTTAGGAGGGTCAAATTAGAGGGGTAGGCTCGAGCTCAGCCCTCAACGGAGCCAACCACCGCCGGTCAACGGCGGTCAACGTCGGTCAACGACCGGTCAAAGGCCAAATTGGGATTTTGTGATCCGGACCTCCGATCAAAGATCCGAGACCGCCTCCCGACTCGTTTCGACGCTCTGAACGCAATGGTGACCTCCATTTGAGCAAATTCCACTCTGATAAAAATCATTCGGTATCAACTACACGCAGATCGAGACAATTCAAACAGCAATATCGGAGTCCAGAATGACAGTTTCAAGAATGTATGATCTCCATGAAGCATTCCTAGCCATTCATGGTCGCTCGAGGAGCACTGCAGAGGATGCTTCGCATACTATAGATGCAGCGAGATACAACTGGATCTGCTTAGCTTGGAGTTCAAGTAAGTAGGTATCTCGCCTACAGTATGAACTGTTTTAGAATAAATTGTTTTAGATGCTTTCATAAAAATTTATGAAATGCATAATCAGTGATTGTTACACTGTTTTATGTGAGAATATGTTTTATAACGTTACAAGGTTGACGAAAAACCTGTTAAGGGTAAAATCGTCATTATTAAAGAAACGGCTAGAGCGGAGTCGAGCACTCCGATTTAGCATAACGTTATTAGATGAAAAATGTTCTGTAATACATTAAGTAACGTAACGGTCATATGAGATCAGAGATTTAACAAGGGATGTTTAAGTAAACGAGAGGTAAACCGATGAGTTACGAGGTTAAGAGGAAAAGTAACCCTGGTGGGTTACAAAGCTAAGTGAAGGAAAGGTAAACCGATGGGTTATAAGGTTAAGTAAAGACAAGGGTAAACAAAAGTATACTAGTCAAGTTAAAAGGAAAGAATGATTAATGTTTACGTTTTATTATCAATCAAGTGGATTGATAAAAAGAAAGTTAATTAATGAGTCGGCTGTCGTATGATTAGGACACAAAAGCCGACCAATGGAAGGAAAAGGAACGAGAAAGTAACGTAATAAAGAACGCTAGGGCATAGTCCGGGTAAGTTCAAATTTCACCTACAGCATGAAATAAATAGTTTTTAATGCATCCATATGCATTTGTAAATGAGTTTGCAATGGTTATGCAAGTTGTTTTTTTAAAGTATATTTGCATTTATTATGCAAAAAAAGTTCTAAAGTACAAAATAAGGTTTGCAATGAATTTGCAACCGTTATGTTTGAAGTCTATTTGCATATTGATATGCATGAACGTTTTAAATATGATTGGTGTGTGTATTATACATGTGACATGATTTAAAGTATTATATGGATATAATATGAAATAGTTGCTATTCAAAGAAGAAAAATGTATAGCAACTCCACGATATGAAAGTATGAACGACAAATGGATGTATGATATGAATGACATGAGTATGAATAATATGTGAAAGCATGAAATGTGAATGTATGATATGAACGACATGAATATGAGTAATATATGAAAGCATGAAATGTGGAAGTATGGTATGAATGACATGTATATGTATGATATGTTTATGAATATAATATGCAAGTATAATACTTATACGAGCAAATAATATGGACAAGAATGTTATGATTAATGCTTGTTATCTATAGTGTAACAAGATAGTATATAAGTACAATACCATGTAGTGCATAACAGATATGCACAATAAGGTCCATAAGAAATCCATTAAGGATATAATCTTCAAGTTGCCTATAGGAAACTAGAAAAATTACTATAAGACACCCTAGGTTCGATTAGAAATCGTGAGACCGATTTAGATAATCAAGTAAAATTTAGAAAATTTCTCGTGACCGACAGCGAGGTCACAAAAGCAGAGCCAAGACAAAGACTTTATGAATACGAAAAAAAAAAAAGAAGATAAAAGCTAGTTTTTCCTTTTATTGCACCCCTAGGAAAGGCTAGACATGTTCAAGAGAGATATAGAAAGTTAAGCGCTGTTATGACCCTTAGAAGTTTTCAGACAGGTGCGTAAACATGTTTTAAATCAACATTGTCATTAGTCTAGAACGACTAGATGATAAAAGGGCTATAGACTAAACAATAAAAAGATGAACTTACTGACCAGTTTTTACGTACTAAATTATGATCTAGATGCAGATGTGCAACATAGATACGAAATAGGATTAGTATAAATCCTGCATTTTGACAATACATAATGTGCTATAATGTAAGTTATAAGCTTTATGAAGCATTGCTATGTAATATATTGCATTTGTATGCAATATATTTTAGGATAAGAGTTATAATATGCAATATGTGATTGCGTAATATATTGCATTTGTATGCAATATGTTTTAGGATAAAGTTTATGATATGTAATATGTGATTGCGATATATATTGCATTTGTATACAATATGTTTTAGAATAAAAGTTATGATATGCAATATGTGATTGCGATATATATTGCATTTGTATGCAATATGTTTTAGGATAAAAGTTATAATATGCAATATGTGATTGTGATATATATTACATTGTATGCAATATGTTTCAAAGAAGAATTATAATTTACAAAATGTGATTGCGTTATATGATGCATTTGTTATGCAATAAGATACATTTGTTATGCAATAAGTTTCAGAATAAAAGTTATGATTTGCAAAATGTGATTGCGTTATATGATGCATTTGTTATGCAATAAGTTTCAGAATAAAAGTTATGATTCGTAAAATGTGATTGTGTTATATGATGCATTTGTTATGCAATATGTTGCATATGTTATGCAATAAGTTTCAGAATAAAAGTATGATTCGTAAAATGTGATTGCGTTATACGATGCATTTGTTATGCAATATTTTGCATTTGTTATGCAATAAGTTTCAGAATAAAAGTTATGATTCGTAAAATGTGATTGCGTTATATGATGCATTTGTTATGCAATAAGTTGCATTTGTTATGCAATAATTTTTAGAGTACAAATTATGATTATCAAAATGTGTTTGCATTTTAAGTTGCATTTGTTATGCAATAGATTTTATAGTACAAGCAATGATTTATAAGTGTATTTGCATATGATGTGGTTGCATTTGATGTGCTCACTAAGATTAATAAGAATGTAACGTAAAGTTGAAAAGCAAGTGTCGTACCAGCCTCCTCGTTGTGAGGTAATAAAAGTATAGTTAAAGTTTGACCTCCCAGATGTGAGGTATACGACCTCGAAGTTCGATGGTCTTAAGTCTTCCACAAGGGAAGCATCACGTTTATGATCTCATGATTAAAGATGTTGGTACGAACACTAAAAGTTATAAGATAAAGAAAGTTAAGTAACAAAATGTGGAAAGTTAAAGTGTAAGATAAGAAAATAAAAGGAACAAGGATAGAAAGTCAAAGTAAGAAAGAATGATCATAAGATGCTCATAATCGAAAGTTCATAATTGAGCATAAATTAAAACATGCATTGTGAATGTATTTGATTTGTTTATTGTGAAACATTTATATGTTATGAAAAACATTCTGAGGAATGTTTTATATTAAATGTTTATGAAATCATGAATGACGTTATGAAGAGCAATCTGATGATTATTTTATATTAGATATTTTGTGAAAAGCGTTTATGAAAAACGTTATAGCAATTGCTTTAGGAAAACGTTTATGGGAAACGTTCTAGGAAGGTTTTTTTTTTTAAAGCATGTTTAAATGCTTTGTGAGATTTTGTTTGAACTTACTGAGCGAAAGCTCATAAAAAGTTTCTTCATGCTGTAGGTAGTTTTATGGATGACCAGTAGGACCCGTTAAAAGAGCTGGGTGCTACGGAGGATAGATGCGAAGATTTGGGTATGAATACCATCACTGTTTGCTTTCGCTATGCAAAGAAAATGTTTTCCATTGTTAATGTAGTGTTTGTGAAGTTTTAAGAAAATCAGAGTTTTATGAATAGTATTTAAAGTTTTAAGATACAGTTTATGAACTGTTTTATATAATTATAAAGTAAAGTTTTAAACTATGATTTAATAATTGTTTCTTATTAAGTTTTAAGAAACGATTTGAAATGATTTTAAGGGCAAGTGTTGAGCGAGGTCTCAACTTGAATGCGACAGAGGTCGCATCAGTTTTAAAGAACGTTTAAGGAAAAAAAAATTATTTCAGTATTTTTCTTACTAAGTAAGTAAGATTACTGTTTATGAAACGATGTTTAAGTAAGTAAAGTGACTGCCCGAAAAGACGGGTCGTCACATATACAATGTTTTTAAACCTTGATTTACATAGATCATTGTTCAAAATGAGTTTTTGAGTTATTTTTGAAAAATTTTGATTTTTGGTTTAAATTTGTTTGTTGAACAAGAAAATTTTGAAAAGAATAATCTATAGTGTTTAAAAGTGTTAATCCATAGTTTTATGCATTTTCTATGCCCTAAAAATTGTTAAAAAGGGCTCGATTTAGTATTAAAGTTTGAAACCTTGAAACTTGAGAATTTGATTTCCAGAAGTTGTACTGTCAGTAGGCCGACCTTTTCAATTGGTAGGCTGAACCTGTCGGCAGGTTCGGCAGGCCGATGAACAATACCCGATGAACGGTACCAATAGGCCGAACTTTGAGATCGGTAGGCCGGCAGAAGGTCGAAAAATGACAGTTTTGTTCAGAAGGCAGAAAATAGTTGATCGGAAGGCCGATCGGGTATTCCAAACACACTTATTTTTCATCGTTTTGTGTTACAAAATGTTCCAAGGATTTCAAATAAATGATTATGGCACACTAATAAGAATAAATGGTAAATTGGTATGATTATGGATTAGGGTATATTTAACGTATGGTTATTTTATACGTCGTAGGATGACAGAGTACTTGAAGTTTATGTTGTGAGCCTGGTATTGTGAGCTGGAAGTTATTGACATGGTATTTGCTAAGAGGTAGGGAATCTATTACTCATCTTTGTGAAATTTTATAGAATTAAAATTGGTTGTTTTATTGCAAGATATATATGTATGTTGAACTACTATTATATGAGTATCACATATGAGATAATGTTATGAACTCGTTTTGTATTGTACAGCAAGGAATATATTGATTTGATATATGTTGTTGTAAATTGAAAAGCATGGTTAGGAATAATTAATTTTATAGATAATAAATGATTAAAGAGGAAAGGTAAGACGTGAAGAGGCGACAGTTATATCCTTAGACACGAACACCCTAAAAGGTCAAATAGAGGAGGTGATGATGCTTCTTTGGGTCGAAAGTCCTAAAACGCACTGTACATGAATCGTCTTAGTGAGGATTCGAGGCTTAATATCCCCTCACCAAAACACCCTTGGAATGTTTGAAGGGTGATCAAGCGCGCCTATTTGGGTTTCGATGAGTTAAGTGAAATGATATTCTATGGCATAGTGGATATAGATGAGCATAACTGAATCCTGAATTATTATTTATATATATGTATATGAAACTTGGTAAAAATGATCATAAGGTATCTACCGGAATTGAACATGATAATATTGATAAATAATGAATGAGAATTAGCTAACATTGCAGGTTTTAATGTGACAATAATGAGTAATGTTTTCATTACTAAGCATATTGTAGCTCATTCCCCTATATTTTGATCTTTTCAGGACTCACTAAGTGTGAGGTGGCTACAAGAAAATAGTTGATGAGACTATGTAGCTATATTACGTTGGAATTGCTTCATTTGTTAAAGAATGTCTTTCAAGATAATGTAAGCATTATATGTTACTTTCTGATATTGTATTAAGATTATGTTGAGAGTTGAAATAATGATGATGACAGTTTTATATTATTATATTTAAGGTGCTACATTAAAATGTTGTTTAATTATTATTTATATTTTTACTTTGTTTTGAGAGTTATCATTTAAGTCCCAGGTAAATTTCTTTTTATGTTTTAATTATATTTTTAATCTTTATTTTATTTATTAAAAACTGTTAACCCCCACTTAGGGGCGTTACACCATTGTTGGCTCTAAAACAATTCCAGAGAATCTTACAATGAAGCTAGAGTGATGTTTCATTCTTTCTTTTTGATCCTCAAAGTTTTGTTTAAGGAAGATGGCTTTAGATATGGCTTTCTTGAGTCCTAGCGTCTACATGAATTGCAATCCTAGTTTTGGCAACTTTATTGTCTCTTTTTCAAGTGGTTGTTTTCTGGTGAAGAACTCCTTTAATCTTGGTACTAAATGCTTTCCGCATTATTTCAAAGGAAAGGTATGCAAAAAAAGAAAAAAATAATAATAAAAAAAGAAGATTGTGTATCTGGTTGTATCTATTTGAATTTTTGCTTTATATTTGCCTTTTGTTTAACATTTTTGGTTGTATTTTTGGTTTTATTATTTGTTTGAAGATTGTGGATTTTTTCTTTTTTTGATGATTTGATCATAGATTTGAATTTGTTGTTAGTATTTGAACGAAACTTGACAGGTTTTGGGACAGAATCTGGTAGGTTCCATGTTAGAATCTAGCGGGTTCTAGGATGGAATTTGATGGGTTTCAATACGTTCTAGCACCCTATGTTGTGACTAAAGGCGATTGACGTTTCTTTTTTTAAAAGAAATATATTGAAATTTGATAGATTCTACATTGAAACCTACTAGGTTACAACCCGACGTCTACATCGATAGTCATAGGTAGTTGGCACTTTTTTGTGTCAAAGAAAATATGTTGGAATCTGGTAGGTCTCAAGTTGAAATTTGATAGATTACAACCTGGTACCCACATCGGTAACTGAAGGCGGTTGGCGTTTCTTTGTTTAAAAAAATGTTGGAATCTGGTAAGTTTAAAGTTAGAACCTTGTAGGTTACAATCTAGTACTCCACTCTGGCGACTAAAGGCGAGTTTTGGTAGGTTTCATGATGGAACATAGCGAGTTCTAAGACAAAACCTGGTGGGTTGTGAAGGGTTACGAGACGAAACCTAATAGGTTCTATTTCGGAAGGAAGGATAACTTGGTCCTATAATGGACCTCCTATTTCTAAAAAGGGTAGTTTTAATAAATGTTTTGTTGGAGGGCATTTTCAATAAGGTGATGCCTTTGATGGGCATTCTTGTAAGTTTTTCTTGTTTCTTTTGTTTTTTCTCCTTTTCGGTTAATTACTTTCTTGTATTTATTTATTTTTTTAGGATACCTCGTCCTTTTCCCTTCTAAGTATTGTTTAATCAATAAGGAGTTTTTTTTTAATTAAAAAAAAGTAGATGGATCAAGTGTGCGTTTTAATCAAAGTGTGTGTTTCAGTCGGATATTAAATATGTAGAGATAAATATAACAAATATTTAAGAAAAATAGAACATATCAAATAGGAAACTAATTGGGATGTAAGTGTGAGAAGGAGAAAGATGTGGATATATATAAGTTGGAAATTAAAAAAAAAGTATGTATGAAGGTTTATTGATATGAACAAATAATTATTAGGATATATTTGAAAAAAAAAATATTACAATAGGTGTAATTAGAAGAAGGAAAAATGTCATTGGAACATATCTTATATGATGGATGGATGAAATTTCTGCACTTTTTTATTCTTTTTTACAAAAATACGAAATATTATTAAATTTAACCTCAGATCAGAATACGGATGAAATCAAATAGGCTATTATTGAGGCAAACAATGCAATAGCTTTGGTTAGATCAAAGCACAAAATGGCATAACTAAATGATTGTTTAATCAATTATGGATTTTGTGCTATGGAATGAATTAAAGAACTGAAGTTGTTTCCAATACCGACAACAGCTCTCGCTAAAGCAATTGTAGCAGCTCTGACCTCCATTGCTTTTGCACTTTCTAACATTTCTCGACGAAGGAAAAAAAGTTTCTTGTTACACTTTCATTTTCATTAATTATTTATTATAATTATAATATTATAAATTATTATATTAATTATGGATTTTTTTTTTCTTTTACCGTATTCTAGATGCAAGAATTGCGATAGAATAGAAGAAATAAATGAAAGTAAAATAAGGGAGAATAATGGAAACAGCATATTTTTGAAAATTTTGAATTAAATAGTTGGTTTTGAAAATATTTGTAATAAATATCAGATTTTTGATGTAAATGTGTATTTACTGTGTAACTAAAAATTATTCACACAATAAACAATGGGATAAATAAATTATTTACATCATAAATCTACATTTGTTTAAATAAAATTATTTATGTTGTAAATACAAGGTAAATAATTTATTTACATCCTAATATGCTAATTACTACAAATATTTTTAAAATATGAATTTACTACAATTAGTTTTGAAAAAACAATATTTATTATTATTTTTAAAAAAATAAGGAAAAAAATCGACATGAAACAACAATGATGAAAATAGAAGTGAAAAAAATATTTATGTTTGGATATAGTCGACAAGAGTTATTTTATATTGAGTATTTGAGGAACAAATATTTTAGTTATATATATATATATATATATCTAGATATCTAAGATTTCAATTTAAAAAATATAAGAGCCAATATGCATATTTCAATGGATTTGTATATTTAAGTCCAACGTTGGATATGCATAAATAATAATAAAAAAAACATATTAAAAAAATGGCGAGGATAAATTAACAAAGAACTAATTAGTGTATACATATAAGAAAGAAAAATATGTAACCAGGAGTACATCTGTAAAAAAATATTCTAGTAAGACAATAAAAAAGAATTTGTGAAAACCAAATATGATCAATGTGGGAGAAAAAAAAGGGTTATTAACAATAATTAATGTGAAAAACAAATAAGGTAGGAAATAGTCGAGAAAAAATATTTTAATAGGGACACGTTAGATGAAAAAAAAAAAAAAAACAATGCATGAGAGTATGTATTTTAAAATGTAAGGTTGTAGGCAAATTAAAAAGCACAAATATGAAAGTAAAAAATAAAAAAGAGGAAAAAATGGTAAAAGGAAGCAAAGAAAAAGGTTAAAAGAAAATTGGGGAAAGGTAATATTTCATAATTGTTGGGGCAAAAAAGGTAACAAGAACAACCGGTCTGAAAAATTATAGGTATGTTTGTTTTATGCATTTTTTGAAATTAATGAACTCAAATTTGAATTTGAGTATCAAGAATCCTTCGAATACGTATTTGTTTCCTTTAAAATATGAATCATTTGAGTATCAAGAATACAAGTTTTTAAAGTTTTCATTCCTTTAAACTTTAGATACTCGGATATCTTTACTAAAATTCTCTCCTATATTTGAAGGAAAAAAATCATAACTTCTTCATTTGATATCTAATTGAGATGATTCTTTTTTCAATATGTTCCCAATGAAAAGAGGAATAAATCAAGATCCATATTGCATATTTTTTAATATCATTAACGTTGTGATTTTATTAGATTTATTAATAAATGAAAAACTATCTTCATTATTTCTCCAAACACAAATTTCAATTTTATTTTAAAACTTAAATACATATCCAAAAGTCAATTGGAATAACAATTTAAATTACTAACTCAAATCATAATTTAAATCACATTAATTCAAATTAAATCTAATTCAAATCCATTCAACAAACAGATCCTATATAAAAAGGGATATCTATGAGACCCTTTATTACTTTTATTTTTGGACTGGTGGATTGAAATCTAGTGGCTTGAAATATTCAACTTTACCCCAATAATAATGAGGTCTTCCTTGCACAATCGAAATTAAAATTGAAAAACCTGATAATTTAACAAAAAACAAAACAAAATAAAGGAAACAGATTAAAAAAACCCAGCAGCCACAACCCTAGCCCCTTGGAAGCATCCTGATCGATGGCGGCGGCCAAGGAAAGGGAGGAACTCATGAAGGAGGAGGAGCACCCAGGTAGAGTGACAGACCTTTGTGACCGATGGAGTGAGAGCTCGACAGAATCACGTTGTAGGGGAATCACAACCACCGTTGGACGAGCCCCAAACTGTTGCTGGTTGGGATCTTGACCTCTATTGGCATCGTGAAGGTCGGATCACGACCTCCGTCAAGGTCGCGGGTGGAGGAGCAGCAGATCAATCATCAGTGGCCGATGATTTGCAAAGGTCGATCTCTGTTCTTGGCGATCCCTAGGTCGCGCCATACCATTGCAACCAGTGGTGGCTAGTACTTGTCGCGACCCACTGCATTTTTTTAAGATCTGGAGTTGCTAGCGACCTAGGGAGGATAAGAGGCAGCGTTGCAGCGAGGAATAGTGACCCATGATGGACCTCCTTCAGTGATCTGGGGTCTCACATGAGTGATGTGGGGTTGGCTGCAACCCGTGGCATGACCTCTGCTGTGATCTAGTATCGGCGGCGACGATCCCCACCCTCCTACATGTCGCCGGCAATCATTTTTTTTTTTAAGTTTTTGGATTTCATCTTAATTTGGTGTCTTTAGACTTATTTAACCCTTCCTGAGCTTGTTTAATTTTAATCACATATGCAAATCTCATGGACAAAAGGGTCTCGTAGATAAGACCTTTTAGAGAAGGTCTTATCATAGCAATTTTCATTTGAAAATTTATTTTCATATTTTAAATTGTGTCATATTCATACCTTCATATTTTAAATTCACATTAAATTTTTATATTGTTTGCCAAAAGCCAGTTTGATTATTGAAAAGACCTAAATATCATTGAGATTTTGAATTTTTTGTTATTTTTTTTTTATTTAAGGAAGTTTACAATCGTTTTTGTGCACAAAATTAACAGTTTATTAAAGAAAGGTATAAATTGAGTATCTATAAATATCATACAACCTAAATAGGAGAAGTTTAGTAAAATCTGAAAATTGATGGATGAAGAATTTGTCAAGCATAAACAAATAACACAAGAATCAGAGAGGAAAAAAAAAAAAAAAAAACTAGGAACAAAGCGAAAGACTGGATTTTACTATCACTAAAAGTAACCTACATTCATGGTAGAAAAAAGCACAGCAAAGTCAAGGTTTTCTTTTATTTTTTATTTTTTATTTCCTTAAGCAACAACAAAGCCAAGTTGCTAAAATCGAAGACCTCACAATCCATGACTTAACAAATATGAAAAAGAAAACTGTACAAAGGAAATGTAGTAGACCTCTACTCTGCCTTGCATGTAGCCTTATTATGCCCTGTTCCCTTGCACTTGGCACAAGTAACTATTCTCATCTTTCTGGCCACTCCCTGACCCTCCGTTTTGTCTTCCTTTTTATTCTTATTTTGGGCTGGCGGTCGCGAGGTTAGCGGAGGAAGAACGTGGCTAGTCTCCGAGTCAGTTTTCTCACCGGTTGAAGGCTTAAAAGTGTCCACTACAGGGTTAACAGACTCTGAATACGCGAAGCGGAAGCTATCAACAGTAAAGTATCTTGAACAGAAATCGTATACGTTTCTCCCGGTGCAGCTGAAGACAGCAATGGCATGGCTGCAAGGAAGAACGGTTGGTTTCCACCCTTGACAAGTACAGCTCCTCTTATCAGTGTCCACAACATGTGTGGAATCACCTTGAACCTCAAAAAGGGTCTCCGATGAAAACAGTACTTTAAGACCATGAGCTTTGTTCCTTTGTTCCCGCAGTTTTTCCTCCTTCGAGGGAACGAGTCTCGCAGTCCACATAACTGAATCTGTTCTCCGAGCATTTATTAGTTCACTTGTCTTGGATCTCAGCACCTCAATCTTTTGTGTAATGGGTGACTCGCGCACTTCCTCTATCCAGTTAGCATATGACTCTGCAACATTTACAGTAATATGGTTGTAAGGCTCGCCCTTGAACAATGCAGTTGTCCAATACTCTGGCTCAATCTGCATTAACCAGTCATAGGCTTGAGAACAAACTCGCTTAATTTGCTCGGTGTGCATTTTAAAGAAGTCTAGTCGGACTGCCTGGGCAGCAGCCAGAAGATTTATGCGCAACGAACTCTTCCCATCTCCATAGAATGGACCCTTCGAGTTCCTTTTGAGGTTTTCCGAAAGGTGGTACATAGAGTAGCCATGATGAGCATTTTCAAATACGTCAAGCACTGAGTTCTTTAAACCTTTCTCACTGTCGGAGACAAAAGTTACAGCTTGTGAAGTTGAAAAGGCAGACTTCAGTTGCTCCAAAAACCAACGCCAATTATCACTGTTCTCGGTGTCTACTATAGCAAATGCGACTGGAAAAATCCCATCATCTCCATCCAATGCAGAGGCCGACAAGAGAATCTCATGGTACTTTGATTTCAGCGATGTAGCCTCAAGAAAAATAATGGGGCGACAACCCATCTGAAAGCCGTGTATTGATGCATGAAAGGACAAAAGAAGACGGTAAAATCTTTTGTCATCGTTACAGAAAAGCTTGATTAAGCTACCGGGATTCGCTTTTGCCATCTTCTCGCAAAGCCAAGGTAACTGATTATATGCCTCCTTGTATGAACCCTGCAGTTGCGCCCTGGCATCTCCAATGCCACGCCATACTTGCGTGTAGTTTAGCTCTACCCCGAAGTCTCGGAGAATGCTCTTTGCAATTTCCTTTGGTTTGTGCTGTGGGCTGCCTTGTAACCTATCTTTGATGATACTTACCACCCAATTCTTTGCTGGATGACCAGCCTTCCAAGATTCCCCTCCACATGTATGCGTTTTGTTCATACTCTTTATTCTAAAAGTTTGTGAAGATGAGTCCCACGATGCGTAAATCCTCCACGAACAGCCTTCGGCTACACATCTGCCACTTGCACGATTTGTGTCATTCTTTTTCAGCCTGTAGGTAAAACGATGTGCAATGGCATACTTCTGCAGTGCCTCACGAAATTCAGAGACGCTTTTGAATTCCTGGTCCACACCAGTAATACCCTTTTTCCACAACGCCATTAATTTTTCTGGTGGAAGATCATTAGAGCTCACTAGAAGGGAGTTACCAATGGAATTACCTTGTCCATCTTCCACTTCATCTAGAACTCTCACAATCTTGCGCTTTGAGATGTTCTTTCTCCGCGTTGTACTCTTAGTTTTCTTTCCAACATCAGAGGCAGCAACAGCAGAAGGACAATGGCTAGACCCACTTTTCCTGGATGCAACACGTCTTCGTTTCTTAACAGTGTCAGCAGGGGTGGCATCCATATCAATTGTACTTGAGTCGCGAGCATTGGCATCAGGAGTAACTGCATCGGAACCAGTTGGACTGATAGGTGCAGCAGAAGGATGATCATAATTGTCATCATCATCATCCTCATCATTGGCGTCATCAGAAGGATCCTCATCGTCATCAGAGGGAGCAGAATCAGCAGGTGCTGAACTTGGACGCATGGAAACTAAAGATGCAGCAACAGCGGCAATCGGCATTACAGTTTCAGCCACTTTCAACCCACTTTCCCTGCAAGAAATGACAAATGTAATTCCATGTATTGCACTCATGACATTGCCATGATCACCAGCACACACCAGTTAGGCCACCGCCATCATTTCATAATATCAAGGCAATAGATATAATGAACCATTTTGTTTTTCTTAAGGAAATAGAACAGCAGGATACCTTTACTTCCAAAACTAGTTGACGCATGATTTTCAACAAGCTAAAACCTAATAGTTGTCATAAATCTAGGACGTGACTGAACAAAACAAAATGAAGCATACCTTCCAGTCCCGTGTGAGGTCAAGGCTTCGCGAACGAAACCTGCTTTTCCTTGAATGAAAACATCCGCAGTCACAGAATTCGCATGAAAGTCATACATCCTCTTCAGATCTTTATCATTAGCCATGGTGATAAGAGTTCGTCTGTTCCCAGGAAGAAAATATTTGACAGACAGGGAATCGAATTCCAAGTTCCACATTTCAGCCAATTTCCACTTGAGATCATCAAACACCGTTTCGGGAGTTATATCTATCGCATGTGCCTCCCCTCCATTATATGACAACGTCCTGTCATCATTTGTGACAAATTCACCAAGGGACTGGCAGATTAGGATGAGCTTCAGCCTCGCCATTCCAAGAAAACTTCACAAATTTCAAGCAAAGAGTCAACAAAAGTTAAAAAAGATGTGGTTCATACAGCTGAATCTGTTCAATGGCACTGAATCTGTTCAAGTAATGCTAACAAGTACTCAGTGATGCCGTGGAAAATGGGCTCGTCACATAATTTGACCACCCAGATATTAATTTTTCTAGAAAAAGAATCCACGTTTCATTTTGTATATTCCCATTGAAAGCGAACAAATTAGTATTCAGATTCCAGCATCTCAATTCAATTAATTCTTAATTCTCTATTTTGTGGATTAGTGACAAAAAAATTGCAAACCCTGAGACGCATAACGAAAGCTCAATACAAAAGTGAGCTTTCTCTGACACCATAATACACAAGACAAATATGCATGAAATTCAACCAAAAAAAAAATATTTAAGCTTTGTTTACTTTACATAAAAATGCAGGAATTTACCAAAAACTTGTTTTGAAATTTCAAGTTAGTGAGTAGAGCATAAATAATAATTCACAATTTTACCAGTTAAAAGGAAAAAAAAAAAAACAAAATTGCACCAAGAACAACTGACAAAATTGCACAACTGAGTGAGAAATTATATTCCTATACCAAACAAAACAAAAAATATTTCGTGGGTTGTAATTCTTAATGCCAACAGATTCATGATCTGACAATTTCATGATAGGTCAGCTGTAACCATGTGAATAGCATAGTCAACAAGTGCAAGTTCAAAAATAATGCAGTAAGAAAATCAATGCAAGTAACACTTCTTTCACAGAGGGAAAAAAACTATCAATACAAAACCAAAATACCACAATGTTAAATTATAAACACAACAAAGAAGGGGACAAAAAAAAAAGAATACCCAACAAACCCAAAGGCGACAATTGCCCAAAATCATCATCAAGCTGACATCTTTTTCAATTAAATTATTGTATATGCGAGAGAGATGAAGAATAGAAAATCTGGGTAAGAAACAGAAAAGCAAAACTACGACGAGAGATTTAGATTGAAGGGACTTACCAGAAAGAGGACTTAAGGTGGACGGAAACCCCCTAGAATCAGGGTCCTTTTGAAAATAGGGGGAAAGAAAGGGAGTGAAAAAGTCGAAGTTATTGAGGGCGAGGGCGGAAAGGGATGAGTTGGAAAATTAAGAATTGGTATTTGGGGCATTTATGGAAATAAGAAAACTATTTCCGGGATGATGTTTAATTTTGAGGAGTTAGTACATTTGACTGGAAATGGCGGATGCTAGGCTGCATGGGGGTGGAGGGTGCAGCTCTGGCAATTAAACAATGATTCTGTGTCCACCACTTGGTATAAGAATTTAAAGTGAAAATGGAATACCTAAACAAGCCCTCTATTGATTCTAAAATAACACTTCTTTTTTTTTGAAGCATAAAATAACACTTTTTAATGGGAGTAGTAATTTGGGCTTGATACGAGCTTACTCCTCGAAATCGACCAAACTCGATGACACGATTGACTAAAGGCAAGATATGCTTTGGGTAATTTTTTAAAATTTAGAGTAGTAAATCTTTGTTTTTTGAGATATATGGTAGAGAACTATGTGCAAAATACAAAACATCAGAGAATATATAGAGAATTGTAATAATAAATACTAGCAACACTCTCTTTCTTACTCTGCTTTATACTATTCATATTCATTTACTAGCATAATAAATTGTGATAAATTCAATTTTTCGAAAACATAAGGGATAAGCATAATATTTTTGGCTAAACACGTAAGCTTTTATAATAAAAAATATATACTTAAAAGCTTTTTTTAGAAAGGGTTATTATCATTGGTATTTTTTTTGTTTAGGAAGGTGTCAAAAAGGTAACTTGTGGTTTTCAAATACATTATCTGATACCATGAGCTCATGTTTTATTACATGAAATTCCTTATTTTTGCATAATAAACCTCAAATTAAATGAAAATCAAGAGAGAAGATTAAAAAAAAAACTATATTTGTGGATTTCTTCAATTTTTATTTTTTGTTTTTATTTTCCTTTGTAACACTACGAAATAAATTAGGGATTTATTAATAAAAGCACAGGTTGAAAATATTTTATGTTTAAAAATACAGGCTAAGGATACGAGAATGATATTTTGCAAAATACAATATATATATTTTAATAATTTTCAAACATTAACATAACAATATATCAATACTATGTTTCATTAAAACATGAAATACCAAAACTATAAAAATATTTCAGAAACACATCAGTTTTTCCATTACAAAAACAAACAAATGGTAGAAAAATATGTGGAAAATTGCGATACGCTCAATTCCCTATTTTTTTTCAAACTTTGAATGCAATTCCTTTTAAATGTTCATTATTCAACTTGTAGATGTAGTCGAGGGGGAAAAAAAGTTCGATGCTTTCTTACCAAATGAGTCTCTTTACCATTTTGTTTTATGTCCCTTT
This sequence comes from Artocarpus heterophyllus, assembly GCA_025403435.1. Lineage (NCBI taxonomy): Eukaryota > Viridiplantae > Streptophyta > Magnoliopsida > Rosales > Moraceae > Artocarpus > Artocarpus heterophyllus. The sequence goes on along the minus strand of CM046331.1, from coordinate 20,432,682 downwards.
TTTTATTTTGTTTGGCAATTTAGGGTATGTTTGGTTCATGCATTCTTTAAACTCAATGGACTCAAATTTGGATTCGAGTATCAAGAATCCTTTGAATATATGTTTATTTCCTCCAAAATTTGAATCATTTGAGTATCAAGAATCTAAGTTTTCAGAATTCTCATCCCCTTAAACTTTTGATACTCGGATATCTTTGCTATAGTAAAAACAAAATTCTCTCTCATATATTTAAGAAAAAAAATCATAACTTTTTCATTTGATATCTAATTGAGATGATTCTTTTTTCACTGTATTCCTAATGAAAAGAGGAATAAATCAAGATCAATATTGTATATTTTTTAAGATCATTAACATTAAAATTTTATTAAATTTATTAATAAATCAAAAACTATCTTCACTACCTCTCCAAACACAAATTTCAATTTCATTCCATACTCAGATTAAAACTTAAATACACATCCAAACGTCAATTCGAATAACAATTCAAATCACTAACTCAAATCCTAATTCAAATCATACTAACTCAAATTAAATCACGAATTTGAATCTATTTACCAAACGAATCATTAGTATATGTTTAAATTAATTCTAATTCCCTAAGGGATTTACCCGTTTAAGCGTTTCACTTCGGATCAAAAAGGTGTGGGTTCGATTCCCACTATGGTCGGTAATGAGTTTGAGTTCAGTTTTTGTTTCAAATTTAACACGACTCACAAAGAATAGGATTATTTCACTTTGCTTCTATACTTTAAAATACGAAAAGTACCCTTTTTTCTTTCTATTTTTATTTACAATACCAAACAACACTGAGTAATATTAACATCTTTCTTCCTATGATACATACAATTTTTTTTCCCTTATTCTCTTATCTTCCATCTCTTATATACATTTTTCCTTCCCACCAAATATAGTGTAAGTAAGTGTGTGAGAAAAGTCTAACTAAAAAAAGAGTACGGGTGACTAGTTAATTCTTAAAATTTTAGGCACATTGCTCTTTGAAAGAAAATGAAATGCTAGGTATATCTACGAGAGTGTTTGATAATCTAGTTGAAATTATAAGTTAGAACTAAAATACTATAATATGTGAGAGTTTTACATTGTAGTATAAGAGAATTTTTTTAAAAAAAAATCAATGTGGGTGCATGATTATACCCATCGTCACCCAACAACTCCCACACACGCATGCTCCCCTTTATCACTTTCATTGTTGTCCTCATTCTGTTTATAGCAAACTAAATGTGTGAGCCCATAATTCATTGCCGATAAACGCATGTGAACACTTTTTTTCTCTCCTCTCCCACATTCTTCTCCCAACAACCCCCATCACCCCCACGTTTTCATCATCAACCCACTTTATCCTTTTGGCTGCAGCCAACCTGGCCATATGAGACTATATAGGCTGCCCAAGACCTCAAAGATTCAAAACACTCTCTTCCTCTCGTTTCCCCATCGTTCTTTCCACACCAAGACACACACACATACACGTCCAACACACACATGACTTTTTATGCCGCACATCACAACTAAAAGCTTCAAGCCTCTAAACTCCACCCTTTACACTCATAAGTATTTCTCAAGTCAAGTACAAAGCTTATCTCTAAAACCAAAAGCTAAACGGACAAGTTACGTTGTGTTAGCCGAACCGTCATTAGAGTCGGAATGAAGTTTTGATGACGTTTCAAGTAGGTTCTTCTATCTATTTTCATACAAAAATTTTACTAGGATGTTATGGTGTATGTGGAAATGATTTTGTGTGGTTTAATGTTTAATTTTGTTAAAGAAACAATTTTTTATGATTATTATTCATAATTCTGCTTTTAGGCCAAAAATCTGCATTTTAGGATTTTTCAGGAAGAATAGACATAAGATTTTTAGAAAATTCCTTTTGAGCATTGTTTAAATATATGTTAAGAATCTCTCACAAAAATGCCAGATTCAAATAAACCAATTTTGATTTATTTGAGAATTTATACTAAATGTTGTTTCTTACAACACTTAAACTACCTTCAAATGTGATGATTTGTTTGATGATGTTATGGGATATATTTAATGTTGAAAAAATTTGTGAATGCTCTTTTATATGTCTAGTTGATGGTTTACAAATTTTTAGTTTCATGCGTATGCCAAAATTTGAGTTAAAAATCAAAGAATATATACTGCTTAGTTTTCTCTGCTATTTTCTAGCAACGTTTTGTAAAAGTTGGAATATTGGGAAAATATTTAGAGTAATCAAAATATAATAAAAATAAATCTAATACTATGTATAGATGTTATAAATGTTATGCTAAAATTTTATATCAATCAAAATTTTGTGCAATTTTAGAAAATTCCTTGATCATTGATTGCCCATAGATTGTTTACAGTGACATATTGTTTTTGTGACTTTTAAAATGTAGGAAAAATGTTTATAGTGGCTCAAACTTGATGAAATTAAATATATAGTATATTTAGATTTCTAGGATATTCTGTGAAAATTTCAAAGCTATTAGAATTTTGATCATTTATATAAAATTCGTCTATTGTATATTGCCTAAACCTTATCCTGCAACAGTGTTAAAATTTTTAAAAGATGAAATAATGGCTTATAGTGATCTAATTATAATGAAATTAAATCTAGTGATATTATAAATGTTTAGAATGCTTGGTAAAAATATTAGATTGGTTCAAATTTTGTGTGATTTTTAAAAATCATGAAATCGTGGTTGCCTGTGTTGTATTTCTAGAAATAGTATAGTGTCTTGGAAAATATGAAAATAGTACTTATAATAATCAAAAAGTTATGAAATTTAATATAGTGGCATGTATCGATGTTAAGAACATTGAATTAAAATTTCAGTTATTGGGCTTTTGCATGATTCCATAAAAATCGTGGAACGAGAACTGTCAGAGTGAAATTGTGATCTGCCCAGAATGTGGTAGTTGTATAAATTATTATAAGTGATTTAGTATAGTATTGCTTGTTGTTATGATGAAAAATATCATGTTTTAAGTATGTTTTTGCACCAATAATATTTCTTTTATCATCATATTATAATATTAAAGATGTTTGAGGCACCTAAGCCGTTGGTAGTAAAGAAAGACGATCCGCTTGCAAGAGGTTAAGTAAATTTGCTACAAGCCAAGTAATTGCATTCTCACCTGCAACATGATAAAGGGTTATAAAAAGTTTTGAGAAATGTTTTGTGTTATTATGTTATTAATATTTATGCATTTCTCATTCAAAAGATTCCTTTTACGATGCTTTTGAAGAACATCTACTTACAGATGTTTTTCAACATTTGTTTTATGATGTATAAAACACTTTCTTAAAAAAAATGTATGTATATATATATATATATATATATATGACATAATTAAGACGTTGCATACCCAATGATGATGTTTATCCATCAAGGTAGACTGTCTCATGAGGATGGACTTGTCACGTTTGGTTTGGAATTAGCTACCCCTCTCCTCTCATGACGGCATACTATAATGATGTTAATTGTGCATCGCTAATGCCCTAAAGGATAAAATGAATGGTTTTAATACGGAAAAAGGAAAAGGAAAGATATGTTCTTGCAAAGTGTACTTTATGCACTATAATAATTATGTCAAAGATTAAATGACTCATATTATGATTAAAGTTTTTATAGTATTTTATGAGATTGCATAATGTACTTACTAAGTTTAATGCTTACTTAAGTCATATCATGTTGTAGATAAAGGTAAAGCTACAGCTATAAATGGAGGATGGATAGACAGATGTATGTGTAAGGGATGTGATATGAAATAAAATAATTATTTAAATTTATTTCCGTACATCATGGGACATTTTTAATTGTTGGATTTTGGTTTGTAATAATTTATGCATTATAATTTGATTTCGTGTTATATATTTATTATGTCAAGACTAACTACTTCTGCAAGTAGGGCTAGCCGAATACCTTGAATATTCCATCGAGCTAACTGAGGAGGAAAACCGTTTAAGTTAAGTAAGTATTGATTCTACTTGAAAGTTATGATCTTGTGAAATGCAAAAAAAATATATTTAGAAATAATCTAAATGTTTAAAAGTAAATTAGAGTTCTAATTCTTATGTTTGTATAGTAATATTAAACTAAATACAAAAAATTTACTCCAAAAATCATAGGATAATAATTAGATAATACTTATAAGTTTAGGTTTTCTTATTGAACAATTAAGAGATAACAATAAAAGTTAACGGTTCCTATGATGTCCGTAAGGGGGCGTTACAAGACTGGACCTAAAGTGTAATTGATTAATAATAATGTTGTTTTCCTTAAATCAATTCACTTTGATAACTATCTATGTACAATCTTAATCATAAAATGGATTCGTGACTCCATATTTGTAGGTTGTATCTTTTGATATGCCAAAAGCAAGAGCTCTAATAAAAGAAGGCTTTATTGTTGGTATGTTGGAGATGAAACTTATGTTCAATGAGAGCATAACAGATACAAAATTCATCTCTCTAAAAAATAGTCAATGTTATCCTTCCAAAAGTATTATTCATGAAGTTAAAAAAAGAACAAGGTTTTGGTTATTTGGATACATGTGGTAACTATATAATTATTATTTGCATATGTTACAAATAGAATTTTTCAAATAAGTAAAATAATAAAAATTCAAGATAAAATAATTGGAAAGCAAAACAAAACTAATTCTTCATCTGATTATAGATAACCTTTAGGAATACATATAATATAGGAGGTTATAGACAAGACCAATAAAATATTTAAAGTCTTGTAATAGGTATATTATCAATATTTGAGCTTTTGAGTTTATAATAGAGTGACACCAAATTTAATGATTAAACGGATAATTAATTATAATTGTATTTGAATTTGAATAAAAGATATTATTTTAAATAATAGAATTTTGATTTAAATGGAAACATTTGAATTGAAATTATCATAAATGATGCAGACAATCACAAAACCCTACATTGTGAATGGCTAAAATTTTGAGTTCTCCTACTAGGGATTAGCGTGTAACACTAGATAAGGCATAGTGAATGTGGCGTGTTCTACAGGAGGGAGGTGAGACAAAAAAATTTCTAGTACTGATAGATTTCTGACCCCTCCCAATCTATTTTATAAATAGAGGCCTTGAATTCTTATTTATTCTCAAACTGTCTTAATACAAATTTCAAAGAGTAGAGCTTAGATGACTCACCTTTGGTGATCATAGTTCCTCAGCTTTATAGTGGTTGAAAGGAGAAAAGTTGTATCAGAGATCTACTAAGTTATGACCACACACACAACAGATTGAAGGAAGAGATATATCATTGAAGATATGAAGTTTGACATTTCCTCTTGAAGTTTGGATCAGTCAGAAACTTTGCTTCTGATCATCAAAAAATGTGTTTGATTAGAATTCTATTTATAGATTATAGTAATCTCAGTTAGATTTTATGTGATTATATAATTTTATTTTTTAATTTTACTGTTTCACTGAATCAATCTTTCCAACACAGAAAAACTCTCTGGCATAATTTATAGAGCCCAATAAACCCACCACTATATGAGCCACAAGGTTCATGATATAGCAAATCTGTATATGTGTATAGGGGCTATGAGGATGATGAAGTGGTTGTATGTGCATAATGTGTGAGGAGAGGCTTTGTGTAAAGGAGGGTTCATTTCTACAGAGCTTTTCCCATTAACAAGCATTAACAACAGCGACACCACTACTTTTGACAGGTAACCCCAAATCTTTTAGTGTTTAATATGCCTTGACACTAAATAGAAGTGATTAATTTTCAACCATTTGTAGATGACAAAATAAAAGCAAGGAAGAAAGTGAAAGAAGTGTGGAGAGAAGAATAAAAGAAATAGAAAGGAGTCTGTAAGTAAAATAAAAAAAAAGTTTTACCGTTCGTTTGATATGTGTTCTAGTAAATAATATATTTTTAAGTAAATAGTATTTATAATATAATTATGTTGTTTGCCCCAAATATTCTAAAACATGCTAAGTTTTAATGAAATGCTGTTTACTCCAAGTTGCTTCTTCTTTCTTTTTTTTTTTAATAAAAAAATTCAAGCCCACCCTAACAAGAAAACCAAGGGGATGGGTTGTACTAAAGTCAAATTGCTTTCAATTCAAGTCCTAGTGGACCAATGCACATGTATGGGTCCACTACAAGAATTAAACCCAATTTGCCTCAAATTAAATATAAAGAACAATTGCTTGGCTCAGGGGTTTATCGTCTATTTTATTTTTATTTTGGTCAAATAATAAGCTTAAACTGAAACTTGTACCTTTCAAGGGGCAAAAAAAAACCTGAAAACTGTAAGGTCCAACCTTAACAGCTGATAATAGAATAAAAATAAAGGAATGGAATCAATTAAAAAGGAAGGCACATTTATTTTATGGTTAGTAGCACTTTTTTCATTTTTGTTTTGTGTTTTTTTAAGAGGATTTTTAGTTTTATGTTTTAAGAATGTGATTATCTTTGATACATTTTAGAAAATTATTTGTCAATCTATGTCACAGATCAAAAATGAAAAAAAAAAGAAAGGTTTGAAAAACAATATTCCAAAAAAAAAACAAAGATCAAAGTGTCAATGCTAATTATGCAGGAGCTAACATTTTTTTTTTTTTTGGAAGAGAGCTAACATTATTATTAACCCCCAATTTTTATATTATTAGTCCCATAAACACCAACCTGGGTCCCTTCAGGGGCCCTAATTCAAAGTGTCAATGCTAATTACGCTGGAGCTTATATTGTTTTTTTTTTTTTCTTTTTCTTGGAAGAGAGATAACATTATCATTAGACCCCAATTTTAACATTATTAGTCCCATAAACACCAACCTGGGCCCCTGAACCTCCCCATATTAACGAGTTTGGTCCCTTGAGCCAGCTTTAACTTTGCTCCTAATGTGCTGGCATTCACAACATTTGGGGCCCACAAATATCCGGGCGTAATAATTGAAATATATTGGTGAATATCATCTGCAATTATATATTGACGGTGATAATAATGCGTCTAAAAGTCATGTCACATGTCATAACTTTTAATCCAAAAAAAAAGTACCATGTCATAACTCTGCAGATTTAGCATTCTCGAATTGGTAAATACAAGCTCCAATCTTCCCTCTCTTTTTTTTTTTTAAGAAAAAAGGATTATTTTCATTCTTGTATATTATTAAAGTGTTTAGTAGGTGGTCAAAATTATTAGTTAGAAATAATTTTATTGTAGCATATAAGAGCTTTATATTGTAATAATTTTTTTATTTTTATTATAACATATAAAAGCTTTATACTATTTATAACTGAAAAAATAGTTTAGACCACTTTTATCAAACAACCTTTACATTATAGTATTTAAATTTTCCAGCCTCCTCGGTCCCTTGTAAGAAATAAAGGAAAAGCATTCTTATATGAATTGACCTTTTTTTTTCCACTAAATAAAAAAAAAGATATTTGAAAAAATTAATATTAACTAAAACTTTTAGTTGTTATAGTATAAAGCTTTCACATCTACAGTAATAAAAAAAATGAGCTATATTGTAAAATTTTTACATTTTATAATTTTTAGTTTAAAAATTTCAATTCTAACCATATTTTTTAAACAACGGAGAAATTTATGGGCCATTATAATAATATGGTAAAAATTTACCCATTTTGGGTCATTATAATTGTATGGGAGAAAATATACTTTTTGATAGAAACTATTAGTTAAAACTATTTAACTGTAGCATATAAAAATTTTATATTGTAATAATTTTTTATTATTAATGTAATATATGATAATTTTATATCATTTATAATTAAAAAAATAATTTCTACTCCTTTTCGTTCGGCTTTCATCTTTGTTTTACACGATTAGGGAGAAAATGTACTTTTAGACTTTCATCCTTGTCGTACACAATTACACTACGCTAACTTTTCTGTTTGGCTCTTACCATGTACACGTGGCCCATTCAAACTACATCCTAATAATTTTAATATATGTCCTCTTCTGTACATGTGGTGGGGATGAAGTTGGGTTAGGCCTTGGATTTCATAGTCTAGAGTAAACATTTGGCAGCAATAATGAGAAATTGACTAATATAAAAGAAATGACTCGACCATTTTTTTCATTTGTTTATGCCGTGTTAATTATTTATTCAAAATATCCAAGTTTTTGCTACATTGGGTTTCTCTTAACAAGATGACTTTTGTAATTAACCAAAAAAAAGTTAAAGTTTGTGGACCACGAAGTGACATCATGTCAAACAGCCCTTAAAGACGAATATTGTCAATCCCTTCATGAAAGCTCACAGCAAAAAATAAAGCCCTCTAAGAAAACCCTGCCTTTTAAGCGTCACTCCCTTCCTTAATTTTTTTTTGCCCAAAGTAGAAAAAGAAAACGGGGACATACAGGATATTCTAATAGCTTATTTGATAAAATTAATTTTAATCAATTTTTTAATTAAAAAAAATATAAAATTTTTATATATTACAGTAAAAAATAGTTATTATAATATAAAATTTTTATATATTATAATGTTTATAATCTAACTAATAGTTCAAACCATCATACTAAACAACTTATAAATTTGATGATTGAAATCCTTGATCTTTCAAAGGAGGGTGAGCATTACCATTTCACTGGGATTCCAAGTAACAAAATTTTTATTTTTTTAAATATTTTTTACTATTGACGAAAAAGACCATCAAATTATACTCTATTAAACTATTATTCAATTAGCTCGAGCAAATAATTACGTTAATCTAAACCCATCTTCTAGCCATATAGATCTGTCTTTCTATCCATGCAAGTATGTCATATGAATCGACATAATTTTTTTCTAAACAAAATTAACATTAATTAATAAAGGGATGTTGACGTTAATTTTTTAGCACATATATGATTAATAGGTTGCTTGGTAGTAGAGTTCTAACTTTTAACATATTGTACCATATAAAAACTTTATATTGTAACATATTTTTACTTTATACTATAGCATGTAAGAGCATTATAGGAAAAGTTCTATGTAAGAATATAGGAACCTCTATTAGTACCCATAGATCTGGTTAAAATTATTTTTTTGTAAATTTTCTAACTAAAATAAAAATACCTACTGGATCTTTTTTAGAAAATTGCCTTATTAAAAAATGAAGAAAAAGAAGAGTTTCCCGACACCACAAGGGCAAACCAGTCTTTCGCTAATTTCACAATTTTAAAACAACCCTTTAGAGAAACCCAAACAACCATCAACGACCAACAACCGATGATTTATAGGCTGTTTGGTAAGGGATAGTCTAGACCAAAATCTCAGTTATAAGTAATGTAAAGCTCTTAATGCTACAGTAAAGAGAAAAAAGTTGCTACAGTATAGAACTCTCATATGCTATAGTGTTTACCGTTCTAACCAATGGTTTTGATCACTATGCCAAATACCCTATAAATTTGACGATTGAAATCCTTGATCATTCAGAGGAGAATGAGCATTGCCATCCCACCGGGATTCCAAGTAACAAATTTTTTATTTTTTGAAATATTTTTTAATATTGACAAAAAAAGACGATCAAATTATACTCTATTAAACTATTATTCAATTAGCTTGAGCAAATAATTATGTTAATCTAAACCCATCTTCTAGCCATATAGATCCCTCTTTGTATCCATGCAAGTATGTCATATGAATCAACATAATTTTTTTCTAAACAAAATTAACATTAATTAAGAAAAGGGATGTTGATGATAATTTTTTAGCACATATACGATTAATAGGTTGCTTGGTAGTAGAGCTCCAACTTTTAACATATTGTACCATGTAGGAACTTTATGTTGTAACATATTTTTATTTTACACTATAGCATGTGAGAGCATTATGAGAAAAGTTGTATACAAAAATATAGGAATCTCTATCAGTACCGTTAGATCTTGTCAAAATTATTTTTTTTGGTAAATTTGATAACCGAAAAACAAATACCCACGATCTTTTTCAAAAAATTGCCTCATTAGAAAATGAAGGAAAAAAAGAGTTTCCCCACACCACGAGGGCAAACCGTTCTTTCACCAATTTCACAATTCCAAAATAACCCTTTAGAGAAACCCAAATAACCAAGGGGTAAAAAAACAACCATCAATAACCAACAACCCATGATTTATATAGGTTGTTTGGTAAATAGTAGTTTATACCACTATTTTAATTATAAATAATATAAAATTCTTATATATTATAATAAAAATAAAAAATTTACTACAATATAAAATTTTTACATTTTTTAATAAAAACAGTATTTTACTTAAAACACCCTTTTAGAAAAAACCAACTGTAGAACCGGTGAAGCATTGTCCAAAGATTCGAATCTTCCACTCCGAACATTCCAAAACAAAATGCGGATCAAAAAGCGTCCAAATTACTTCACCGCCCCCAAAAATTCCAAAGCATTATTCCAGCATCCAAACACCCGCGTTCTTTGCCAACTTGGACCATATTAACAGCAATCACAGACAACAAAAAAAAACCAAAAAAGCCTTAAAACGCAACAAAATCACACCCACGCAACGTCACAACTCATATTTCTCACGCCCCCTCCTATTATTGTCCCACGGAAGCCACAACCTTCTTTTAGGCCCCCTGGTTTTTCCTCTGGTCTTCTCCTCCGGAAAATCGATTTCCCAGTCGGAGAAACCGAAATCTGACAGTTGGATTCATCCGGGTATTCGTCAAACTATCTAAATTTTTGTTTTTGCTTTTGGTGTGATTTAACGGACACCAAACCAAAGAACGTCGTAGATATTCCCTCTGTCCCAACAAAAGCAAAAGGAGGAAAAAAGAGCTTCCTCTGTTTTCCTCTGCTCTTCTTCGCCGGAAAATAGATTTCCCGGCGAGACAAACCGAAATCTGACCGTTGGATTGATCTGGGTATTCGTCAAACTACCCAATTTTTTTTGCTTCTGGTGTAGTTGTACGGACACCCAAACAAAAAAACCTCGCAAATATTCCCTCTATCCCAACAACAGCAAAAGAAAAAAAAAAAAAAAAGAGCTTCCTCTGTTTTCCTATGTTTTTTCTCCGCCGGAAAATGGATCTCCCGGCTGGACAGACCGAAATCTGACCATTGGATTCATCTGGGTAGTCGTCAAACTATCCAAATTTTATTTTTTTAAAGAACCTCCTCTGTTTTCCCCTGTTTTTCTCTGCCGGGAAGATCCCATTCGCCGGAGGCGGGAAACAAATCTCTACCGTTGGATCCATCTACCCTCTCGTTTTTCTAGCCTGGTATGGTGATGTCCGTGGCGTCGCCAAGGAAATCGATATTCCAGCGGGTCGGTCTCGGAGGATATTCGTCGTCCCAATACCTCGTTGGGAGGAAGAGCCAGAGCATGAAATGTGGGAATGAGAAGGAATATGATTATGACGAAGATGGGACGATGGAGTTGGTGCAGATTGGAGCCGAAAGAACAAAGAATGTTTTGATTCTCATGAGCGACACCGGGGGTGGTCATAGAGCTTCAGCCGAGGCCATTAGAGATGCTTTTAAGTTGGAGTTTGGGGATGAATACAGGGTAGGCCAATTATTATCCTTTTTTTTTTTTTTCTTTTCTGTGTTTGGTTCTGTATTCATGATTTTCTTTCTTTTTTTGGTATATTTTCTTTCGTTTGAGTCTATTGCTGAAAAAAATAAAGAAGTTTTCTATTGGCCTGGTTGGTTTTGTTTTGAGGGTTTTAAAAAATTTTTTTGCACTGAGATAAAAATTTGAAAAACACTTGCAATATAATTTTCAACAAATATTTATTCTTTAAAACAAATTAATTTTCTCCTATTTTAAAAATATTGCTAAATAAAGTATGCCTTTTGTTGCCAAGTTTTTTTTTTTGTTTAGATCTCTGTAAGAAAATTTGTTTCAAAACCGTATTTTTGCGTTGCATGGTTAAAGAATTTCTGGGGTTTCGGTTTTTGGCTTCGTAATATTTTGTGCTAGATATATATATATTTTTTAATTTTTCTACATAAATAAAGCTCAAACATTTTTTTGATCATTATTGAGTGTTTTTTTCTCGTTGGAATCTTCTAGACTCTCTATCTAATTCTTTTTTTTTTTTTTAAATCATTGTTAATTACTTGAAGTCCTTTGCAGTTACGCATGAACTTATTGATATCCAAACATACTCTCCCTTAACGATTTCGCCAGCTGTTGTTGCTTCTTTTTTTTTTTTTTTGGAGATTCAAATCTTTAACCTTTATGTGAATGGTTTACCGTTTAGATTTCACTTGATTTTTAAGCTCACATATTACTTTACAATCTTGGTCATTTCTCCTATATATCAATGGGTTAAAAAAAAATCCCTTTCTCTTTTACCTTTTCGATCTAGCTCCCTTAAACCCAATTCTTGGATAGATTCAAAATCCTCAATCAAGAAGTTTCTTACTCTGAAATCTTTCTCAGTTTTTCTTATAACTTACTTTTTTTTTTTCTTTGGGCAGATATTTGTTAAAGATGTATGGAAAGAGTACACGGGTTGGCCACTAAACGACATGGAGAGAACATACAAATTCATGGTAAAACACGTGCAATTGTGGAAGGTTGCTTTTCACAGCACTTCACCTCGTTGGATACACTCTTGCTATCTTGCTGCCATAGCTGCCTATTACGCTAAGTACGTAAACTTCCTTCCACTTCCACGCCTTTTTTTTTTTTTTCGTCAATTGAAAAAACGACATGAAAATAGCACTTTTTGTTTATTGGCTGCAAGTGGGTTGTAGTTTTCCAGTAAAACTACAGTACTTTTTTTTTTGTGACCCATGTGCAATTCAAATCTCAATTGTTGAATGTTGAAAAAAAATGATATGAATAATTGAATTTTTTTCAACTTTTATCAGTGTGTTCCCTGACAGCAGTGTTTTTTTTTTTTTTTTTTTTTTTTCAACCACTGCTTAGACTGCATATACACGTCCTAAAAGAAATGAGGTTTACTAGTATAGTTTGATTCACGAGGATATACAATTAAAAAATCATCGGGTTATAGTCTCGTTACTTACAAAAATATGAGTTCTAATTTATTATGTAGTGTATTTTACATTATGCCTCGCTGTATTGTTAATAACGGAATTATAACCTTATAGGGTTGAATAAAATTACTTTATACAATAGATTACCAAAAAAGAGACTCTAATCCGATGATATTGGAAATTTGTGTTATTTGATTCTGTCAATATGATTTCACGTACAAAATTATACACTACCGGTAGATGTAACCATGATACTACAGTGATATACTTATATTGGTGGATATATCTCCGTTTGGTAACCAAAATGTGATTGACGTACCACTAAACATTTTATTCTAGTTTAAACATATCTAGTTGTAATGGATTCCAGAAATCTATGACCTATTTTATAAGTTGAGTAAAGTTTAACACCTTTGTTACTCTTCTTTACAATGATTCCTTGTCCTCCACTTGTTAAGTAAGGGTTGGAAATTATTTTATAACCTGACTAAAGTATGAAAATCTTTAGTTTCTCTTTTCTGTGATGATTATGAAAATCTTTAGTTTCTATTTTCTGTGATGATTCTTTGTCTGCCACTTGTAACTCAATCATATGTTTAGAGTTTGAAAATTAAAATGGGTATTTTTTTTTTCCTTTTAGAACATTAATTAGTCTTTGTCTAGCTGTAGTACATGATTCAAATTCTTATAGTTTGATGGGATTTGCTGAGTTGTTTGTATTGTGTAATGTGATTGAAGGGAGGTGGAGGCTGGTTTGATGGAGTATAAACCAGATATTATCATTAGTGTGCATCCATTGATGCAGCATATTCCATTGTGGGTTCTCAAATGGCAAGGCCTTCAGAAGAAAGTAATTTTTGTGACAGTTATCACAGACCTCAACAGTTGCCATCCTACATGGTAAGGACTTTTAAACCAGTCAAGAGTTATTTAAAGAAATTGGACTTCCTAAGGCATGAAATTTCATATCAAACGCTTAGATATCATTATCTCCCGCTTTATATTCTTAACATTCAAAATTTCATCCAGGTTCCATCCCGCGGTGAATAGGTGCTACTGCCCATCACAAGAAGTGGCCAAAAGGGCTTTACTAGATGGTCTAGACGAGTCTCAGACTCGCGTTTTCGGATTGCCGATCAGGCCATCTTTTGCCCGAGCAGTTCTTTCGAAGGTTGGTTGATGACTTCGATTTCATTTTTTGTATGCACTCTTTTAGGATTATGGTAGACTAACTTCGGTTCCGCTTGGTTGTTGTTGTTGTTTTGTATTTGTGATTTTTTACAGGATCAATTGAGGGAAGAACTCGAAATGGACCCCGACTTGCCTGCCGTTTTGCTAATGGGAGGGGGTGAAGGAATGGGACCTGTCAAGAAAACTGCAAAGGCTCTTGGAGAATCGCTCTTTTGTAAAGAACTAGGGAAACCTATTGGACAACTAATTATCATTTGTGGCAGAAATAAATCTCTTTTCTCCACTCTTGAGTCTGAAGAGTGGAATATCCCAGTGAAGGTGATTTCTCTTGTCTACATTCTACATAACCTTTTTTGTCACTCTTTTAGACATTCACTTCAACATTCTTGATATCGAACATTTCTTTTTCTTCGTTTTAGGTTCGAGGATTCGAGAACCAAATGCAGAAATGGATGGGAGCTTGTGACTGCATAATAACAAAGGTAAGTCAGCAATTTTTGATTAAACATTCTTTTCATTATAAGTGCACTCAAAAAAAAAAATTTCTAATGGATTTTTCTTGGTTCTATTTTTTATAGGCTGGACCTGGTACAATTGCAGAGGCATTGATCAGAGGGCTTCCTATCATTCTAAATGACTACATTCCAGGACAAGTTAGTACTCATCTTTTAACAAATCAATTTTCTTATACTTTTTCTTTTATTTTTTTTACCCATTTTGCAAATTCATTTGGTAACCTCAGGAAAAAGGTAATGTGCCTTATGTTGTTGACAATGGAGCCGGTGTCTTCACAAGAAGTCCGAAAGAGACGGCCAGAATTGTGTCTGAATGGTTCAGTACCAAAACAGATGAACTCAAAAGAATGTCTGAGAATGCACTTAAACTAGCACAACCAGAGGCTGTTTTCGAAATCATCAGAGACATCCACGGGCTCGCAGAGCAACGAGGGCCTCTAGCAAACATCCCCTACATGTTGACTTCATCATTCACAAGTTTGATTTAGATGATTCCATAGTGCACGTTTCAATTGTTACAGGGAAATTCCCTAGAATAGAATGCCATGTACAGTTAGCTCTATTATTATCATTCTTTTTGGCCTTAAAAGCTTGTTTTGTGAAAGCATGCTAAACAAGCTGTGGTGTTTGTAAGGGTTGTGATTTGTTTTTTGTTCCCCTTTAGGGTAATTTTGAATTAAAAAAAAAAAAGTTAGGAGAATGATGATTGAGTTGTAACTTATGTAGTGCTAACAAAATTACCCTAGTTTCCCGTATGATTTTGGTTTTGTTGCTTGCTCAAAGTCATTGTCACGTACTTTCACACTATTAAATTCCCAAATCAATATATATATATATATATATCATCTTCAAACGGAAGGTGCAGAGTTCTAGGGTTGGATTGTCTTTGGATGGTGTCAATTTAAAGGTTGCTTTTAAGTTATAGTCTGTATTGACAAGCACAATGGGGCTTCAAAGTATGTAAAAATTGGTATAATTTAGAAGCAAACTAGTAGAAGTAACTTGATATAAGTTCCCACCTTTTCTTAGTATCAATTGTGAAAACTAAACTTTTGCTCTTCTTAAAACTTGTGAAAACTTACAAGCATTCTAAGTAAAAGAAATGAATAAGATTTTGAATCTTTGAGACAACATCTATGAAGCAATGCCATTTGACACTTGCCATACGCAATTACATGATGACATTACACGGTCCTCGTTTTAGGTCTATTTCCATCTCGTGACGTAACACTGTAAAACTCATATCCCACATGATCATGTTATGCAATGTTCCTTTTAGGCTTATTTACATTTTTGTGATGTAACATTGTGAGATTCGTCCTATCACATGATGACATTAGTTAGACGCTTGGTTGGTTGGAATCAATTGACTCTAACCAATTACACTGTAAAATTTTCAATCGTTACAATAAAAAGCTGAAATTGTTACAGTGTAAAGCTCTCACATATTATAATTTTTGAACCAAAATTTTCAATCCCAGTCGATTTACTAGACACCTTATTAATTCTTTATAGAGTTTTTGACGTTGAGCAATTTGTTGAGCACTTCTTCTCCTCCTCCTCTTTTTTTTTTTTTATATAATTAATTTTAGCTAAAATCTTTTCCAGTCGTTGAGAACCACTGGCTGGAAGTTGTGTGTCGCTATAATAGAGGACTGTTAGTTGTTGACTTCCACGACCCTTCATGGAAACTTCAGTCAAGGTTGTGAAAAAAGAAACAAGAGGCAAAACTTGTTAGAGATCGTGTCCTCATAGGACTGTGGACCATATATATATACACACACACACATACACACACACGATAAGTTAAAAATAAGCCAACCTGGGGTGGTGTGGGTTGTTGGCATGATAGAGATCGGCCAACTGTCATGATCGGCGAAAGACGGTCTTGTCATGTGGCTCAAACAAGTTAGCTATGGCCCACAAAAGGACTCCTTTAGGGAAACGTCTTTCCCGCCCAGAAAAAAAGGCTTTAACCAAAGCATCTGTACAGAAAGATATCAAAATTAAAGTATATCCTAAAACAAATAAAAAATTCAATTCGTTTCTATGCAAAAAGCAAATCCTTCACCGCGGACTCGGTTACAACAGAAGCAGGAGGTGGATATCTTTGGTTTCTTAAATAAATTTAGAATAAATTAAACGTATTGTATTGTATTATATTATATGATATAAGATGTTTTATGATATTAAATTGTTTGATTTTAAAGAGTGATAATTTTTAAAAAGATGTTATACATTTTGATCGGGTTGTAGCCTGACCTTCTTAATTGGGTAGGCCTCATCCGGTGAGTCTCACAATAAAATTTTCAGGTAGGGCCTATCTTATTGAAAGAGACGTGCCACAGCTGGATGGAAAAAAAAAAAAGTTTCTCTCTCTGAAACTAGCATGTCCCACTGGTACATGCGTGGACGTGATTTGGGAATACTCGTGTTACAGACCGTATTCCTTAGTTTCGAGTACGTGTGTGTAACGTGTAATTAATTTTGCAGACAATATATATTTTTATGAAATGCCAACCACAATTTATGTGATACAATCAGTGCTTAATAAAAATATTCTAAAAGAAAAGTATTATAATACAAAAGCTCAGAGACTGAGTGCCAGTTGTATCAATGTGTACGTGTGTACATGTCGAATTTTTTGGCTTTTCAGCTGTCCCATGTCGATTGAGGGCGACGCGTGTTGTCTTATCTTATGCGGGCATGCATATAATATCATATATGATGTCTTATGCTCCTCGTCGGCGATGTATGAGCCTTGTGTCTTCTGTGGTCTTATAAATAAGAAATATTTTGTTTGGTCTTTCTTAGAGAGATTTGCTTTGTTAGAGATTTTAGGTGTATTCGGGATTTGGGTTCAAAAAGTTTTGAATCTTGGGAATTTTTGATCAAACTTATATAATCGTCTTGTTTATAGCAGAATTCTACACCATCTCAAGCATCTAATTTTAGTTTCTGCTGGGCACAACAATGTCAACATGGCCTGAAGGGCAAACATATAATAATTGGATATAGCTGTAAATGTAGGAAAAGTGAACTGGACGCTTTTGATTTGTGATGAAAATAAAGAATGTTGTGTATTGGCGTGACAATGTAATTAGAATAGCTAAAACCACATGGAAAGAGAAAATGTTATTTAGAATATTAGATCACTTGAACTGTTATATATAAATTGGAGCATAACATGGAGCTAAAAAGTAATTTTTAATTTGTGTGTATATATGTGTATACAAATATATATTTACAAGAAAGAATCAAAAACAAGCTGGTTAATCTAATTAGCAAAATCCATTAGCCAAAAAGAGGTGAAAGAGAGAAAAAGAAAAACCTAATGAGCAAAGTCCTTAAAATTGGAGACCATGTACGGTAGTAAGGATGCGAATTCGTATCCAACAATTTCTAAGGGTGTATAAATTTATTGAACGAGATAATCTTCAGGTCAATTTGATAAATATTACTTCTATGGTATCATTTTTAAATTTGAATTTTTATGAAAAAATTATAAATAAATCGTTTTTAAAGAATAAAAAGATTGAATTGACCCTGTATTTCATTGATGACCTCGAGTCTGTCTATAATGACCTCGTTTATTACTGATGATCTCGAGTCCATCACTGATGAACTTTAAGTCTCTCAATAAGGACATCATCTATTACTAAATGAACTCAAGTCTATCACCGATGAACTTCAATAAAATACTAAACAAACAACGACCAACGTACAAGCAATGAGAACAACACTAGAAAGCTCTTGCAAGTGATCAATAAAGATTAGAGACATCTTGAACAACAAAACTTTCGCTCTACTTGGGTGATACAGTTCTTGCATCCACAATAATTGGTTCAAAAGTCCTACAAAGATATCTTGGTTATGAAAAAAGAGCAAAGGTGAATTCAATAGTTGAGAAAAAGCAAAGATTTTCAGTTCCATAAACACCTTTGGGCTTCCCTGTTGATCCGGAAGTGTACATAATGTAACAAAACGACTTTTGCACGACCAATCCAAAGCTCGAGAATTGTTGTTTCCTTGTTTCCTTCTTTTCCTTCTTCTACTTCTTCTTCAAGCAAAAACCACAAAACATCAAAATTTCCTGATTCTGCAATCCAAACCGAACTTGATTGCACGCCAAAAGAAGATTTGCTTACGATGATGAGATCAACATTTGACGAATCGGTGATTGACAAAACCCTAGCTTTCGGCTAGGAAAGATCCAAAGGCAGAAACGCCTTGCCGTATCTGATGACATTCAGCATTGCGCCTACATATTCTGCTGATGGCGGAGTATGTATCCCGAACGTTGTTGGTGCCAGCAAATGGACGTGAAGGGAGTTGAGGTGAGAGGCGAGGGAATCGACAACGGAAAAAAGCTGCAAGTAGGTGAGCCAACAATCACCATGGTAAAGAGGTGGAGAAGAAGACGACGATGAAAACACCAAGTTAGGGAATTCAAAGAGAGAGGGGCAAGAAAGACAGAGGAAGAGGGCTGGATCTCATTGTTCTTCTTTTATTTTGGGTAGTTTATTTGAGATTTTTTTTTGTAGGGATAATTTAGGGAAAATTTGAAAAAAGAGCAAAAAAAAATTTCAAGTTGGGAAATGATATTTTTTTTTGGCACTAAAAAACAGGTTTTTTTTGGATTAAAAAACTACATCAGTTTTTTCAAAAAAAAGAGAAAAAGAATTGTAATGAGAAAAAGAATCTCAACAGGATAGAAAAAAAATTAGAACAATTTTCTTACATAAAAAGCTTATTTTTTGGTAAAAAAAGAGACCATTTGTCTAAAAAAGTATTTAGAAAAAGCCTTTTGTCCAAAATCTTCGATAATTTAGATATATTATGTGTTAAAAATAGTATAGATTAAAGATTTTAAAAAATAGTATAAAAATATTAGTGGTGTTAAGAAAATAGTATCACATAATCTCCTCTCATAGGCCCTTTTTTCAAATTTTTGACAACAAATTTTTTAAAAAAATCTTTTTAAAAAATAGTTTTTTTTACACAAAAAAATAAACTTTTTAGACAAAAAAAAAAGTACTTCAATTTTTTTTACCCTATTGAGTTTTTTTTTCTTCCTATAATTCTGCTTCAGTCAGTTATTTTGCTTAAAAAAACCTGTTTTTTAGTGCGGAAAGAAAAAAAAAAAAAAAAAGAGGCATTTTCACCCCTGACGTGCTCTTATACTAACATCTGTCGTCATCTGACCTCTACTAACCTCTATAACCCTTCCACCGTCCAGCCCTTTGCCTAGACTCTGGTCCTTCACTCGCAATCTGCTCTATTTTTCTGCCTCCACCATCTCCATCCTCGACAGAGGATTAATATAAGTCAGTGTCATTTCTCCAAGCATCTTTGCCCTGGGCCTTTTTTTTTTTTTTTTTTTAATGTTCCCTCCAGTGTTGGAACACCACCTTCATTGCTCTACACGACCCTTGATCATGATCTACACAACCACATTTATAGCATAAAATTGGGAATTTTTCTTATTTTACCTGTACCCAATATGAAGGGCCGCCTTCGATGGATGGTTTTTGAAAAATCCCCTCTGGAATCGGAGGGTCAATAAACACCTTTGCTCTGAGCCTCATGAATTAGGAATTCTGGGCCGCCTCTGGTTTTCTAACTTGAGCTCCGGATGCAAACTTTCTTAGCCACTCTAAATCCACTCTCCTTTGAGTTGAAAAACACTGGTAGCTCATAGATTTGGATCCAAAATGGCGAAGTCGTTAAATCAGCATCCTCCCACTGTCCACTCGCCGGCCATTACTTCAAGACAAGGTGGCCTCCACCAATATTCCACGGACACCTATCAAGGATTCTAAGACAATCGACCATACGATGAAAATCAAAGGCAACAGTACTTTTTTAATCTCTTTGAGAGTTCGACCCTTCTCCATGTTCCACACCTTTCTTAGAATGGATCTCAAGACCGGAGCTGGAAGTTGCTTACGAGAGACGAAACAACCGACCAACGACTTGTTCTGAAATTGTTGCTCCGAGCTCTCATCAAGGATGGGCTCAACCTCCATGGTGTTAAGAGGCCCACCGTCAGCTTCAGTCGCATTACTGCCTTCTCCACTAGCTTCTTCCATGGAGCCAAAAACCAGGACGAGCACTTCAATAGCAGGGAAATAAAGAAAACTGATCAAAGAAGTGAATACTATGATGAAAACCTAGAAGAGACACTACAGGAGTCTATGGCATCGCTTAGTGGATGCAAATGAATGGACCCAACTATTTCTCTACGTTTTTCAATAACGTATGGAAGTTAAACCTGTCTTTGGAATCGAGGTAATTAATCTTGGGTTTTTATGATATTTTTTGAACTTGGGAGTACTCATATTTTAATTTAACTTCGTATTAGTATCACATTGTTTCGTAAATATTAGAAAGATACCTTGAGGTTTTGAAAAATATCGAAGGTGTTTAAGACTAAATTTCAACTGCGATCTCATTCGTTACAGTGTAAAACAAAAGTAGTTTCAACTATTTAGGGCCTGTTTAGTTGGATATTTAAATCACGATTTGAATCATTTTGCTACACTATTTTCTCTTACAAAAATTTAAATCTTCATTCAAATACTCGAACCAAGCGGGCCTCTAAACATTGATTATTTTGATGACTTAAACTTATTTTTTAAACACAAAATGTCCAAATTACCCTTTTAATTAGTAGACTTCATGTTAATTATGTAAAACAATATTAGAGTAAATTATTCGACTGATGTCCACACTATTTAAAAAGTTACTTACTTGTTACTGTTTTATTTTTTTAGCTCAATAACCCTGAACTAAAAAAAAAAAATGCAAAGGGTCTTACTTAACTAACGGTCATTAATTTCCTCACCTTTTGTCTAACACGTGCCAAGCACATGGGTTATTATCAAGAGTATTTTAATAAAATAACAAATTTTTAGTATATTTTCAATAAAATATTAAATTAATTAAAAATAAAAATTATAAAACATTAAAAAGGGCTCATTATTTTCCAAACAACAAAAATTGATCTGTTAAAAAAACAAAAAATCTGATCCTTCAAAAAAAATAAAAACAAAAAATCTGAAACAAACCCCCCAAAGACACGACATTCCTACCGCCCATTAACCTTGACCGTGCGTCCCACCCCTTCTCCTACCTCCTTCGGCACTGACCCCCCTCGACCATGGAGATCCCACCCCATCTTCCCACATCGTCTCTCTCCTCCTCTTCCTCCTGTTCTTCTCTTCTTCTCTTCTTCTTCTTCTTCACCATTTTTGGCCATCCCCATACTATCACCTCTTTCTCTCAAAATCCATGACCCAAAACGTCACGTGGTTCGGGATAGAAACTAGGTTTTGGTTCAATTTGCGAATCAAGTCCCAAGAGAGATCAAACTCAAAGAATCCAAGGCAAATCTGGCTTGCTGTTATCGGAGACGAATTGGAGAGAGTTCGAGGTTACAGTTGTGAACCCACGCCCTTTGCTAGGCGAATCTCGCATGCCCTTCGCCCATACCACCTCTGTGCTCCAAACATTTCTTCAAAATCCCACGTTGAAAACTAGTAATTTTTCCTCACCTTTTGTTTTTATAAGAGAGACAGAGATTGGATCAAATTTTTTTTACGTGCGTGTTTGTTCAAATCAAGAGATAGAGATTGAATCATAAGCTTTCCTAAAACAAATCATTTTTTTCGTGTTTGTAGGGCGAGAAAGTCGGAAGTAAGTGGAAAATTTTTTCGATGAGTGAGAGGGCAAAGATTGAAGGGAGGGGAGGCAGCCGACGGTTGTTGTTGGCCGGAGTTGGGGAAGAAAGGGGGATGAATCTGATGGGTTTGGTTTTCATTTTCATTTTTATTTTTTGATCTGAGTATTGATTTTTTGTTTTCCTTTAAATATGTCTTCAATTTTTGCTCCTCAATCTAAATTTTGTTGAATCGAATCTGGGTTGGGTTCATAACGTTGGTGGCATATTCGATGGGTTTGCGGCTGCGACTGGTTTGGGTTCAATGAGGGGGTTGATCGTGACAGAAGGGTAGGGAGCTTGGCTTGTCTAGGTTCGGTGAGGGGGGAGGTGGGGGATTTGGATTAAGCTAGTCGGAGTTGGAAAAGATGATAAGTTGGAGGGGTAACAGCCGGTAGTAGTTGCTGGCTTGAAGTCGGGAAGATAAGTTTTTTTTTTTTTTTTTTTTGTCATTTGTTATTTTTTTAATAGTAGTTGTTTTAATCGAGGGCATTTTAGTCTTCTTAAAGTAAATAATAATTATGTGACGAGTACGTGATTAAAAAAATAAAAATTTAATGTTCGTAGTCAAGGAAGTCTCTTTACACTTTTTTTTTTTGGAGTTTAAAGTTAATAGAGCTAAAAACACTAATAACTAACTTTTAAGTAATTGAGGGAGAATAATTTACTCAAAATATTAAAAAAAAAAGAGAACAAAATGAAAAAACTTCATATTAATTTTTAAAAGAAGAAAAGAAAACGAAAATAAAAATAAAAATGAAAAGAAACGAAACCCACAAATCTGGCTCTCTTTTTCATCAAATTCAACATATCATTCTCGAACGGAGCTTGGACCATATGAGTCCGTCGGAGGGGAAGTGACTTTCATCGTCATCGTCATCGTCATCGTCGTCGTCGTTATTGTCGAGGCCCATCAATGATCTCCTCTGCTCGGAATTCAATCGACGTCGTCACCGGCGGAATCTGAGTTTTTATTCGGTCTCATTTCTGAGATTTGCATATTTAGGTACATGTCTTACAATGGCCTGCGTTGTTTTTCCTTCACTTTCGTTTTGCTATTTGCGACCTAACCGCCTAAGAAAGGAGGTTGAACTGTTGGTTTTTTTTTTTTTTTCCACTTGAGCTGGGTTTGGTTCTGTATTTTCAGATGTTTGTTCTTTAGCTTCGGGGTTATATTTGTTTTTCCTCTGTGATTTGCATTATTCATTTTAAAAATGAATTGGGTATTGTTTCACTGCCTATTCCCAGATTTTATTACACGAAAAAGACCATAAACCTTAACCAGAATTTTAGCTGGTTGCTTTTAAGATCACAAATTCTAAGCGTTTTTTCCCCCTTTTTCTTCAATACATGAAATGAAAATTGAAGGATGTGGTTTTACAATTCCAATTCACGAAAAGGCTTAAAAAAAATCTGGAGGGAGGAGATTGGAAAAGCTTCAGACTTGCTCGTTTCAGTTTTCTTTTAAACAGATAGGTAGATTGAAGAATCACTCCTTAAATTGAAAGTTTTTCTTTGGAGTTTTATTTGGGTGGAAGAAAACTTTCTAGTTTGAAGTTTATGTAATTAATTTAGGATCTACCGGATGATATTTTTGAAAACTACAAGGTACGGTGATGATATTTTTCAAACATGAAGGTACCGATGTGATAATGTTAAAGTATAGGGTACCAAAATGATAAAATGCCATTTATCTTTTTTTGTTCGGTTTCATTAGACAGTATCTGGGGTATTAGTTTATTAGTGATTTTTATGCAATGCAATACAATTCTTTTGCTAATAAGGGCCTCTGCAGGAATTTAATCGCATCTGGGAATTTCTGGGTTTGGGCTAGGAGTTTCTTGGGATAAGACTCAATCTGCTTATCTGGAAAAAAAAAATATGGTGAGCTTTGGATCAATTTGCGCCCGATTTTCTGTACCAGTTGTATCTTTTTTTTTTTTTAATTTTTTTAATTTTACTTTGTTTATTTGTTTATGTATATTTTATTTTGTTTATATGTGGTCATCACAATTTTTGGGGATCTTTTGCCTGTCAAACTGGCTATAATAAGTGTGAAACCTTTTTGAGTTTGATAGACTATAAGGATAGAAATAGTTCAAAGCTTAAAAACAATGAAGTTTTTACCTATAAAATGGTTTGTATTATAATTTGCAAGTGTAGGTTGTTTGTGTATGATTTTTCTGTCGGGAAATTGATGAAAAAAAGGGGAAAGGTTACACTTCTTCAGAACTGCAAATTCAAATTTTGCTTTTGATATACACAATTTCCAGATGATTATGATAGTTTGATTCTTGACTTTGGCAAAAAAAAAAAAAAAAAAAAAAAATCTTGGTGGATTGTCTCCGATGATAACTCAAAGATGGTTCTAATTTTACAGGTTTATCACTCAAGCTTTGTGGACGAGGAAGGAGTTACTAAAGCTTGTGGGTGCCCTCTACTGCCTTTGAAAAGCCATATAAAGGGTCCTGCTCCAGTTGGAGATCAAGGTTTAATTTGCCAATTTAGAAACTTTTTTGTCTGATGATAAGAATGCTTCAAGATCATTTATGGATGTCTTATGTATGGGGAACTTTTTGCAGATCAAACTGACATTGTTGATGAGGCAATTACATTCTTTCGTGCCAATGTCTTCTTTAGAAACTTTGATATTAAGAGTTCGGCTGATAAGCTACTTATATACCTTACATTCTATATTAATGTGGCTTTGAAGAGGCTTGAAGGTTGCAGAACTTTGGCTGAAGGAACCAAGGCTATCATTAACTTGGGCCTCGAAAATATTCCTGTCCCTGGAGAGTCTGGCTTTCCTTTTGCAGGCCTTTTCCCTCTTCCTCAATCCCAAAAGGAAGCAGGTGAAGCTCTTTTCTAGCTGTGTTTGTTCTCAGCATATATAGCAAGTTTTTATTGGATAAGTTCTGGTGTTAATTATGTGATACATGACATTGCTTTTACACTTGAGATGAATTAAGAACTGAAAATCTAATTTCATAATCCATTAACTTATGCTGTGACCTCATTGTTTTATTTCCCCTTCTCTTCTGAAGCAGTTAAAAGTCCCTGAGTTGTTTTTGACATCTGTAATTATATATATTTTCTCTTGGCATGCTTCCATGATCATTGACTTTGTGGCTTTCTGCATAACATCTGTTTAGCGGATGAATCTCGAATCTAATTCGCTGCATTACACTATTTATTCGCCATAGCAGAGTGGCCTTTTGAAGGGAAACACTTTCAAGAAAAGTTTGTATATATTGATGATTTTAATCGATAGTTTTACGTATTTCTTATTATATACTAGTAATGACCACAGAAGAACAAAATAGTGGTGACCTGAGGTGATCTAGCAACTCCGTAGTTTCTTAATATTATTCTTAAAATTGTTAAATATTTGCCATTTTGTACTACAGTCTAATGCAACCATCTACGATTTTCTTTTGGCTGACTTTTCATGCATTTGAAAAATGCAGAACTACTCAGGAATTATCTGAAGCAGATTAGAGAGGAAGCCAGTGGTAAATTATTGAGTGTTGCTTATAGACCCAATGGAACTCCGAATAAGTGGTGGTTGGCATTTGCAAAAAGGAAATTTATGAACATCATCGTACCTTAACTATATGTTGTAAGTAGTATGCCCAACAAAATGGTCATAGGCAACAGTTTGATATGACAAGGATCTGGTGTAAACATTGATTTTGCATAGTAACAAGACTAGTAAACTACCTTTTGAAGCACCGATTGCATCCTTTTGCGGAATCACTTGCTAAAATGACCGAGGCTTGTGAGCTGCTATATCGAATACCCCGCTGGCCGTTAGGGACCAAGTGGTAAGGCCGAATGAATCTCCTGCCCCCGGAGATTCAAGATTGATTGTTCAACTAAACTTGGTAGTTACTCGTTTAGGGCAAAAAAAAAACTCAACTCCAAGGATTACTGTTTAGAGAAAGATTGTTTGCTTAGCTCCAGGGACGACTCTTTTCTTCTCTGTCATGTTTTTTTGCTTTTGAAGTATATTGCATTGGAATTTCAATATGGAAAATGTTGTATCCTCATGCATTGATTGCAGAATACGTTGATGAGCAAAGCTACCCATTGTTTTTTTCCCAAGTTCTATGTCTTTTTTGGGGCTTTCTCAAGTAGGGTTACTTAGTGGGGTGCTTACGTTGAAGTAAAAAAAAGTATAAAAAAACTGACATAACTTGATTTAGATTTCACGGTTTAAAACAAAATTCAACAAGTTGTTTTTTTTTTTTTAATTTTAAGTTTAAGAACTGTAAAATATGAGTGATTATAAGAATTTTTTGTTTTTACTGCAACTGTCGAGCTTTGCATTGCTCACAATTAGAATTAATGAGTTAAAATTAAAGTTTTAAAATGGCATTTTATACCGGATTTTATACCCTCCGGTAAAAATATCCTCCCCCCCCCCCCCCCCCCCCTTCTCTGATAAGGTTTAGATAGAACTTTTGGAGTTGGATTCAAAAGGCATGGAAAATTTGCTACAAAAATTGGGTATCAAAAGTACTTAATCTTATAGCTTGTTGGCACGGTTCCACCTTAAAAAGCTTTTTGCATTTACAGTGTAAAATAAAATGTAGCTAGAGTGTAAAGTTAAAAATAATTATAATATAAAATTCTTAGAAGTTATAGTGTTTTAAACTAATATTAGCTCTAACCACGGTTATAATAGTAGGTGCAAACAAGGGCTTACATTCCAGGTACATATCAAAACTACAAAGGCGGTGTCATATTTCTTTTTTCTATCGTGAGCAAACGTCCTCGTTTTCAAAATTGGATTACTCATGTTTGCATTGTTGGATTGGTGTCATTATAAGCTCAACAACAATTTTACGGATCTGTCTTATTAAGTTGGCTTAATTCTAAAAAGGTCCTTGATTATATGGCTATCAATTCTATTTTAGTTCATGGCTTTTAAATTGTCCCGAATTTAATTTCTATATATTACTTTGTTTTTGGTTTTAATCTTTCCATCACAGTGTTAAAAGCATAACAAAGTATGGACCATATGCAGTTAACAGGATATAATTTTGCATTTTTACGTTAGAATCGTGTCCATATTTAATGTTCTATTAATAGAATGCTATTTTTTTTAACGTTCTCTTATCTTTTTAATACCCAATTGAGAAAAGGGACGAATATGAAACCAACTAATAATATATCATAGATCTAAGTTTAGGATATTTTAAAAAGTTTAAGGACTAGAGGATAATGTTGTGATAATCTCTGTTTCAATTAAACTTTTAGCCGTTATAATATAAAACTCTCATATGTCATAATGTTTAAAAAAAATAAGCTACAATATAATGCTCTTATTACTATAATATTTGTAACTAAAATTGATTCAAATAACTTTTTTCAAATACCCAATAAATTAAGATTGACATTGAAAGACTATTAACAGTATTAAGTTCATTTCCTTCCATGTTTGCTGTAAAAATACACTCCAGATAAGACATGTTCTAGTCAGTCTGAAAAAAACCATAACTTTTGAAAGACAGTTTGTTATGCCAGAAAATGAAAAAGTTAAAAGCAGACAATTGGAAAGCAAAAACCATGACACCCGAAACCCAATGAACAAAGTCAATTTCCCACTTCCAAGCCAACGACCCAACCATTGAAACTTGTCACTCACGGCCACATTTTCACCAAAATTTTCAAGAAAGGTTGGTTGAAGACTTCTAGGTTATCTAGATTATTCTTGAGAGGTTGTCACCAAAGACGAATAGTCTAGATCACCCGAGAGAAACCAAGTCTTAAATAAGAAGCTCACATGGTTCTAGAAGGTTCCATAACTATCTACAAAATTCGACCATGTTCTAGATTTATCTATATGTGTCTAGAAGCATCTGAAACTTTATGGAAGACTTTGGAAGACTTAAGAAGCTTCAAGACTACTCTAGAACTTTCTAGAAGATTAGGGACATAAGTACATACTAGTATATTGTAGAATTCTCTAGAGCCTTTTACACTTTGTACATAGTCTAGAAGTATGCTAGAATGTTCTAGGCTAGCCCTTTTCTATATGATTCTAGAATGTACTTGGGATGGCTCTTGGCCTATAAATAAGGGAATGCCCCTCATTTGCCAATCTCACCGCCACAATTTCACCAAAATTTTCTAGAAAGGTTGGTTGAAGAATCCAAGGTTATCTAGATTATTCTTGAGAGGTTGTCACCAAAGAAGAATAGTCTAGATCACCCGAGAGAAACCAAGTCTTGAACATGAAGTCCACATAGTTCTAGAAGGTTCCATAACTGTCTACAAGGTTCTACCATGTTCTAGATTTATCCACATGGGTCTAGAAGCATCCAAAACTTTATGGAAGACCTTGGAAGACTTAAGAAGCTTCAGGACTACTCTAGAACTTTCTAGAAGATTAGGGACACAAGTACATACTAGTATATTGTAGAATTCTATAGAGTCTTTTACACTTTGTACATAGTCTAGAAGTATGTTAGAATGTTCTAGGCTAGCCCTTTTTCCATATGATTCTAGAATGTACTTGGGATGGCTCTTGGCCTATAAATAGGGGAATGCCCCTCATTTGCCACCATCCACCACACTTGTAAAGACTACTTTCATAATAGAAATCCTCTTGTTTTCACTCTTATCACTCTCTTGGAGTTCTTTCTTTGACTTCACCAACATTTTGCTTTGCCTTCTCACTTTGTCCTTGAGAGTTTGGGTGAGGATAGGCTTACTTAGCATCGGGATTATGCTAAGGCCGCACGGTTGCTTAGTTCAAGAGATTAAGGCTGTGTCAAATTGGTGAAGATACTCTGCTGCCACAACAAAATCATTGGACTTGTTGGTGGCTTTGGTACCTTTCTCAAACATGCAATTGGATTATGCCTAAAAGATAATAATACTATCGGACTTGGGAATAATGGGGATGCCCCATTCATTGAATATACGGCAAGGATTTTGATCCGAGCACTTCCAAACAACCCATTGGGGAATAGGGTTGTGAAATAGTTATAGAGGTAGTTCTATTGACTTGTGGGTCCCAATTCTCTCAATCAAATTGCTTAGCATTTTTCATTTGATCCTCAATATGATATCCTAAGAAACAAAATTCCTATAGTAAGACTATTATGTATGTGTAATGTAAGAGTTTTTTTTTTCCTTTTTTTTTTAACTAAGCTATATCACTTGTCTTAATTGCTGCTTCCTGAGGTTTTGTAATGTATATGTTTTGCCATTTGGATTATAATGTTTGTTTCTCTAAATTTATCCTCTTATTTTAAAACGTATTTTTTTGGACAAAATTATTGATTTTTTGTTTGATAATGTCCTTCTCTTAAAGTGAATTAGTTAAGCTCCAAACTCTTATATGTTCTGTAGTTGGAGTAGCTACTCAAAAGAGAAGTAAGAACAAAGGAAAATTGAAAAATGAACCTTAATTCAATTGGGTTCATTTAGGGGAAATATTAATCAATTTGTTCTTTTAATTATGCAGAAAGTATTATTTTGTCTAAAATTTGACATGTTTCAAATTTTGGAGGATAAATGTGGAGAAATATTGTAGTTCAAGAGCTACAACATGTACGTCTTGAAGCTTGGAGGCATATTGACGTAAGTGACATAATTAAGGTATAATTCGTAAACTGTGTCTTATAATAATGCTCTCCCATTTTACCTTAAGCAATCACATATATATATATATATATATATATTTTTGTGTAGACCATTTTGTGTCTAGATCCACCACTAGAGGCACGAACCTACACTAAGGGCCCCTCAATTCCAGCGAGTTTATCCGTTAATTCGAATTCGAGCCAGGTCGGACCCTGCAATAGGAGGAAGCTCTCCAAAAAAATGCTTCTCTATACACAAGAGTCGAACTTGAGACCTTACTTAAAGGAGAATAGGCTCCTTACCTTAAGTAATCATATTTAACCCTATAAGATTATAATTCTACTACTAACAAAATAATAATACTCAATCTAAAAATATACTACATACTAGTACGAGAGACATAATTTTATAAGTATCAAACTTACAACCTCATGGATAAAAAAGATTTTTCTTCTACCTTACCATGTAAAACATACTTTCTTTAAAAAGAAAAAAAAATCCTCATGCAAGGTCAGGTAGATCCTATGGCCATGGCAGAATCGTACCACACAGAGAAAGTCTCAACGTGGCAAGATCTAGTTGCCCTCCAGGCCTTCACTACCAGATCTTGCGGTGATGGCGGCTAAAGAAATTTGACTTCCCTTCCACAACATCATTGCCTAATTCACACCCTTCAGTTGTGACACTAACAAAACCTTGAATATCCCAGTTTGTGTGGTAGGGAAATTTCTTTAATGACTTTTCTTCTACTGCTGCATTTAATTTTGTATTTGTGTGAGAAATTTTTTATTCTTTCCTTCTATAAACCAATAGTGCACTTAAACTATACCACTATTTACTTTTATTATTATTATTATTTTTTACATTTATATGAAGAATTTCTCCTTTAAACCACTGGTTTACTCAAAAGTAGACCATTGACTTACTAGAATTTGTGAAAATTCTTTTTTCTTTTTTCATTTTCATGCCTTCTAAACTTTCAAAAAATGATTATTCATTTAGTTACAGGAGAAGATTTAAATAAGTGTGGCACAAATTTTATAACTCAGGAAAGTGTAAGGATGTTGACATCGTTAATAGTCGCATAAATTTCACCTTTTTGTGAACATCAAAACACAACTTAAAAAAAAGAAAAAAAAAACTTTGAAAGAGGGGTATTTCTTTTCCCATTGATCAAACAACCAAAACAAGATTTCAGAAAAGAAAATAAATGATGATGGGGCTTTGTGGTACATTGTAGAAGATCTTGTCATTTTCTTTTTTTTCCCTTCCCTTTTATGTGGAAGCCGAGTCACTTGTGGTAGGTTTTCTAGAACTAAGCATATGATGGTGTTGATGATGTAAAGCCCTCAAACACTTCAAGGTAGGTGAACCAAAAAAGAAAACAAAAAGAATTTTATTTCCTTTCATTTTCATATTTTTTTTTTGTCCGAAATAGATCAATGAGATTGACAAAAGCCATATCATTTATGGCGATTTTGATGTACAATTAGTATGCATTTCGCTAATTTTGTTTAGCCTCTTTTGATCGTTCTTTTTAGCTTTCACCTTTTTCCACATTCAATAGAAGCGTTAAGAGACAAAAAAAGCTTGGATAGGGAAAAAAAATGTTTTTTTTTCCAAACATCAAAACCTCTTACCAATCAAGCTCGAACTTGACCACAATCAAATTAATTAGTTTCATAATAATTTTTCACATTAAAGTTTCTTCTCCAGCCATGATTACATGATTTTGTTAAATATTCTCTTTGTGCCGTGGGAAATGGTTGGTTTGGTATTTATCTATCGCTTTTTAATTTTTAATTTTAATTTTGTGCTTATTTAATACTTCAGTTTTTACTTATCAATTAAACTTATAAATAATATAAATCTTTTTAACACCTATAATATTTAATAAAAAATAATTATAATATAAAATTGTTACACGTTCAGATTCTTAAAACTTAAAACTTTGTTTTTAGAAATGAGTGCCAAACCGCCATTTTGATTTGTTGGAACAAGTTGACATCTGACAATGAAGCGGTGGAATTGTGAGGGCAAGATGAGCCCTTGAGACATTAATGCATGGAAGATTGCGTGATGAAAATTGTTCTTCTTTTTTATTTCCTTTCAAGAGGGAAAATAAAAAATTAACTTTCTGATCTCAACCGTCCATTCATCACACCCATCTAGGTGGGCCATCCTATTATCCAATCTAACGGTCTACAATTATATATGTATATTTTTATTCACTCTTTGTCCTTTCAATCTTCCCACAAGAAGAAAAGAATAATTTTCAAAAAAAAAAAGGGAAAAGAAATTGAAAATACTAGTCTACTCAAGCACTAAAACCAAACCAATTTTGCCGAGAAAACAAAAGGGATAAAGAAAAGAAAAAGAGAAAAACGGTTTCTCTCTCCCAAATCCTAAATAAATACTTAAAACTATACCCCCCTCCCTTATTTGGATCGAAATCATATAAAAATTGCAAAATATTTATTGAAATTTCCTTTTTATCAGAAGAAATTTAATTTAACTATTTTAATAAAAGTAAATTGGGTAACATTTTTAATAATTTTTTAAATTAAATAAATCATTATTTATTTGTAATAAATTAAATTTATATTATTATTAAATTTGATAAACTTAAACTTATCATTAATAAATTAGATAAATTTATTGCTAGACTCAAAAGTTATAACAGATAAACAATCATTTATTTAATTTAAAAAAATTGTGGTTATTTGTTTTAAAAATTCTTTTAAAGGTTCTATTTACCTCTTTATCCCATATTTTAATTTTAGTATTAAAAATTCACCAGCAAAAAGCCTTAGAGATCCGAAACAGAGAGTGAGAGAAAGTGGAGAGAGAGAGAGAGAGAGAGAGAGAGAGAGAGAGAGAAGGGCCTCACTACTTTGATAACTCACCAGCTGAGAGTGATATTAATCTCGATCACCGTCAAAGTTCTCTACCTTCCATTGATCGAATCTGAGCCGTTCATCTCTCTGATTCATGAAGCTTCCGTTATTCGTCAGAAGTAGGGTTTCTATCCACGATCTCTGGCTAGCTTCTGTCGCCGCCGTAGTCTTCGTCCTTGTCAACCATGTCGTCGGCGGCGAAGATCGGCCACGGCCATCACCGGATCAACGGCCAGATTTTGCCGCAGCAATGTCCTCACCTGGCCGAGTTCCGATCGAGGAACGGCTCCAAGCCGTTCCGAGCCTTGCAGGAGTGCCTCCGAGTCAAGCCGCCGGGAGGCCGCGCCGCGATCCGGCGGGATCCTGAAGAGGTGCCCCGCTGCGGCGCGTGCGGCGACGCGGCCCGGCCGAGGCTATATGCCTGCGTGGCGTGCGCCGCCGTGTCTTGCCACACGCCGCCGGGGCCATCCCATGCGGCGGCGCACGCCGAGTCGATGCCGCCGGGCCATGAGATCGCCGTCGACGTCGATCGCGCCGAGCTGTTCTGCTGCGCGTGCAGGGATCAGGTCTACGACCGTGACTTCGACGCCGCAGTGGTCTTGGCGCAGACGTCGGCTTCGAAGCTCGGTGCGAACTCGTCTTCGTCATGTTCGGCGTCGGCGATGAGGTTTCAGCATCCGGAGAATCTGCGAAAGCGGCGTCGTGTCGATTATCGTCCTTGGTCGCCGGATCTGAGGGAGCGAGCTCTGGTCGGGAACGGATCGGTCTCCGATTCGAGTTTGGATTTGCCTCGAGGTTTGCGCGGGCTCAACAATTTGGGGAACACCTGCTTCATGAACTCGGTTCTTCAAGCTCTGCTTCACACTCCGCCATTGAGGAACTACTTCCTCAGCGACCGCCATAATCGCTACTTTTGCCAGGAGAAGAACGGCGTTTCCAATACGAATCGAAGGAACGGTAGTAATTCCGACGCGAATGGAAAGATTCGAAATTGTTTGGCTTGCGATATGGACGACATCTTCTCGGCAGTATTCTCAGGGGATCGGACTCCGTACAGCCCCGCGAAGTTTCTCTTCAGGTTTGTGTTTGATTCAGTTGTGGAAATACGCCAATCCATGGGCGTATCTTCTCGTATGATATTAGGGTTTTCTGATGATTCAAAGTTGAAAGCTTTTGATCTCGGGAGATGATCATCTTTTTGTTGCAGTTGGTGGCAGCACGCGGCCAATCTGGCGAGTTACGAGCAGCAAGACGCACACGAATTTTTTATTTCCATGCTTGATGGGATTCACGAAAAGGTCGACAAGGATCGGCGGAAATCCCAGAATCCAGGTCATTTGCTTTCTTTTCCTTAGCTCTTTTGTTCATATGAAGTTTTGAAATTACAAAAAAAAAAAAGAAGGAAGTCTGGAGTTTAATTAGCGATTACCAAAGCAAAATCTTGAGATTACGTTAAGTTACTGTCCCTGTCAGAACATTCTCCACTGTTTCGGTGGTTGAAACAGAATAAAATTTGGCCTGTTAGCCGAAAAATAACGAAAAAAGGAATATTCTTATAGAATTTTCCGGGGAGAAAGGGGAAAGAGGAAGAGAAAACTTACCTTTGATAGGACGTGTCTTCATATGGGCCCAAAATCTTTGCGTTTTATTTTTATTTATATATTTTGGGAGGAAAAATCTTAATTTGTTGGTTGGTAAAAATTCTTACTGTTTCCTTGAAGATGTTTAGTGACCATGAAACTAGGCAGCTATGATTGAATTTATTAAGTTTTCGGTGTTGGCCATTTTCCGTTAGATGTTGATTTTTGGGTAATCTGGACATTGTAAGATGTCAATTGAGTCATATTTTTGTAAAATGGGACCTAGTTTCACTCTTGTGCCAACTTAATCTTCAAACCTTTTCAAGCCAATAGTTGGTAACATATCTATTTATCTATAGCTATAATGGATTGAGTGAGACAGAGGACGCTGAAAGTTGACATTGTTTTAGCTACACTAAAAGCTCTAATCGCCCTGCATTTGGGAGCTTAAGATATGACTATCTAGTCCAGTATTGGTCGTGTCTTGCTAACTAAGAGATGGATACCTTTAGAGGCTAATAGGAACATTCAATTGTATTCTTATTGAGTCGCTGAAAGTAGATGGCCACACAATCATGACATGCTTTGCGTAAAAATTTAGGGCTTCGATGCTGCTAATCATCTGTATAGAATTTCTTATTGAGCGGCTTGTGTCCCTATGTTTGAATTTGGTTTCTTTTTAGTTAAGGTGATTAAAGTACTGAGATTAAGACGTAATTGTAACATTTAACTGCAGGGCGTGGGTCTAGGTATGTTGCTTGTTGCCTTAGGAGTTGACAAGTGCTCACAGATTTAGGGCTAATCTCAACCTCAACTTGGTGGCTTCTTGGTGTTATCTGCTTCATTTCAGTAAGTCAAATTTTCCACAGCCCACTTGGTTTCATCATAGGATATCTAGTGTTGCATGCTTCTCATGATAACACCAGGTTTTGTTGTGTTTTAGTCTTCTTACGCGGTTGGTTCCAATGTAGAGAAAGGAGGATAGTTTTGGTTCACAACCAGCATAGACTTTCTTGTAAATCTTTTTGGAACATCCTGCCTCAAAACTACGTTGCCGTTTTATTGGATACTGAGTATTCAATATCCAATAAATTTAGTCTGGTATCCTATAGTCTTCTGGGTACTGGAGGATAGAATTGGGAAGTGGATCATGTGCTAAGTTCTCTGTAGATAGATTGCACGTTCTTGATGGCACATTTTTGTTCATTTATTGTAGTGGTCTGTTACTTGGGAAAAGCATTTGGATGTTTTTTAGTCCATTTTTCTGGAGAACCGTAGTATTATTTATTTTTTTTTAATTTTTGGTTTAGGCATTTGATATCAAGTTGGATGGTTTATTAACGACTCGTTTTTCTTGTCATGCAGGCAATGGAGACTGCTGTATTGCTCATAGAGTATTCTCCGGCATCTTGCGATCTGATGTCATGTGCATGGCTTGTGGTTTCACATCTACGACATATGACCCATGTGTTGACATCTCACTTGATTTGGAGCCAAACCAAGGGGTTTCTGCAAAGATGGCCTCGACAAAGTCCAGTCACCCTTGCAATGGTGAAGTAGATTGCTTGAATTCAAGGCAAAACCGCAGAACATCTACCCTGATGGGTTGCTTGGACCGTTTTACGAGACCCGAGAGATTGGGCTCCGACCAAAAATTCTTCTGCCAACAGTGTCAGGTGAGGCAGGAGTCTCTAAAACAGATGTCTATAAGAAAGCTTCCGCTGGTTTCTTGCTTCCATATCAAAAGATTTGAGCATTCGTCTGTCCGGAAAATGTCAAGAAAGGTTGATAGATACTTGCAGTTCCCTATTTCATTGGACATGGCACCTTATCTTTCTTCTTCTATCTTGAGGAGCCGATTTGGGAACAGGATTTTCCCTTTTGATGGGGTTGAACTGGACACCACCAATGACTTTTCCTCGGAGTTTGAGCTGTTTGCCGTTGTCACTCACGCAGGCAAGCTAGATGCGGGCCATTACGTGACTTACTTGCGGTTATGTAACCAATGGTACAAGTGTGATGATGCTTGGATCACTCAAGTCAATGAGAACATTGTGCGGGCTGCTCAAGGATACATGATGTTCTATGTACAGAAGATGCTATACTACAAAGCAAGCGAGAAACAGGTCGCTGGATGAAAAGCTGGTGGGAAAATAAGATTTCATATTTACCCTGATTGGAAATGGCTGTTGAAAAGTGATGGCCGGTCGGAATATAGTCGCACATGAAGGAATTTACCATGGCCAATTTTGTTGACATTGAAGACAAATGTCATTTTGAGTTGCCAATTGTCATGGTCAAAGACTAAGCAACTCCCTTTTGCTCATAGAGGATATATTTATATATGAAGCTTATTCCGAGTTGCTGCATGAAGTGCTAAATTTTTTAGGCAGTCTGCACTGGGGGAGAATATTAATTTATGAAAGGTAAGGATTTCGGGGAAAATGGATTTTGATATGTTTTTGCCCCACATTAGTATTTTGAACATTCAAGTGCTGTTAATGGGGTTGATCATTCTTATTTTTCTCTCGTTCTCATGGATCCTCTCAGAAGTTACGACGCTTGGAGGCCTGGTTTTCTGGTATATTACTCACTTCCTTACACGGCAAACTATGCCAAAAATCTGAATTAAATCTTATATTTTCAAATATTTGAGCTAGATGATTGTTCTTGTGCTCATCAAGAATCTTTGCCGAGGCATTTAATACAAAGAATTTGAGCTAAATTGGGCAACACTTAATCTGCTTTACTTTTTGTCTCTGCTCTACGCGCCTGTTCCTTGCAAATTCTACCAGGAAATGCATATAAATTGTGTGGTGACTTGTTTACGAGAGAGAATTATCAATGTTGTGTGGTGGCGATTGCCTAGTGACACAGTCACACTAATGAAAACCATGTATTCATAAAAGGGGTGTATTTTCTCGACTATCTTGTGAAAGTCGGGAAGGTTTTAAGTGTTATTTTTTTAACCATTAAATTTGGTCAAAATTACTTTTTTTTAAAAAAAATCTGACTGATGAAAAGAAAAATCATCATTAGGTTATTTTTTTAGTACCTATCGAAAGAAATCTCCTTGCTATATCCCTATGCTAGAATTCCTAGTTCCAAGACACGGTACGCTTGTAGTATGAAGTCATATCTGAATTATAAGACACATCAAGTGGGCAAAGTTTATACTGATAATTTGTACAGACAGGTACGTTATATACATGGATGATCAAATTTGTTTATTATTTATGGCAAAGGTAAATCATAGCAATGATGTGGAATATGTAAAAAGCAAATTATGTAATAACGTAGAGTGTTTGGAATTTAAACTGTAAATAATATAAAATTTTTATATATTATAATATTTATCGTTTTAATTTAAGTTCTAACATTGTTTTTAAACGATCTCGTGGTAATACTGGTATGAGTGGTAATTTTTTCTAAGGAATTCGGTCAATATATATATTTTTCTTTGTGGCAGTACAAACAAGGTTTGGTGCTAAGAGCCTTCTGGATTTCAATGGATGTGAAAGAGAGAATGACACGGACCTTTTTGTTTCCACAAATTTTTTCGTCCAATTCATTTGATGGATATGGGCGGGGGTCTTTTGCAACTTTATGGTGCAAAAGATGCGATCTGTCAATCTGCATTTGCCACTGTATTACTGCCTTAGACTTTTACAATTTAATTCATAATTATGATAAAAGAATTGTACGGAGTCTGGTCTTTTGCAACATTCCAACATATGAAGGAGAGAGAACGACACATTGTATATTGTATAAGGTGTTTGAGAGGTTTGGTTGGATTTAATTTGGATTAAAAATAATTGTAGCCCATATCGTTATTTATATTTTATTAATATTATAATATATAAAAGTTTTATGTTGAGGGGTCAAAAAGTTTTGGTTCAAAAGTTTAAGACATATTTTTAGACAGCACAAAATTCAGGAAATTTTTGAAATTAATAGGAAAAAAAGGTATTAGTGAAATAGTATTATTCTCGGGGTTATTTCACAAAATTGCCTAAAAATTGTTCACAAACTCAATTTGATCCTTGAGTTAGGGTTCATAAAATACGCTACTCTCTAATTTTTGCTGCCCTTGCGTCTTTGGTCTCTTCCCAAATAATCAATCCATTTTTGGAAGCTTCATGTGGGACTTTTTAAAAAAATAAATAAATATAAAACTATTTTGATAAAAGTTCCAATTTAAACTCATGTCTCTTTGTTAATCTCACCCCCTTTTTCTCTGCCTAAATTGCTTGAGAGAATAAATCCCAGATTTGTCGATCCCAAACCAAATCCTCCCCCATATCGTGTTGCTTGCTCCCAGCATTGTCGAAGTGTTATTCTCACTAGTGTTAAAAGTTGATCTTGGGTGACACTAGAGATCTGAATCACAGTGACTTTAGATCTTATTCGTGCAAT
Organism: Artocarpus heterophyllus; assembly: GCA_025403435.1. Classification (NCBI taxonomy): domain Eukaryota; kingdom Viridiplantae; phylum Streptophyta; class Magnoliopsida; order Rosales; family Moraceae; genus Artocarpus; species Artocarpus heterophyllus. The sequence continues at coordinate 20,393,812 of CM046331.1, read as the reverse complement.
GACTTAGGGTTGCGGCCCTGTTTTGCCATGCAAGCAATGGGGTTGTGCAATGAATTTAGGAAAGTGAGAATACTCTTTTGATTGATCTTTAATAAAATTCAAATTGGCCTTTTGTTTAAAGATGGAAGGGCCAACAATGTAACAACAATCAAGATTGAGGTTACAATTGTGTAAAATCAAAAGTTGGGAGCCAAGCCAACTAATGATTGGATGTAATATTCAGGGATGTTTTCAAAAATAATCCTAAGAATAAGGCTTTTTTTGCACCAAAGCCCTTAAACTTTACGAGTTTGTAAATTAGTCCCCACACTAAAAATTTTAGCAATTGAGTTCTCAAACTTCAAAATATATAGCACAGCTAGTAAAATTGATAAGGGATAGGTTTTTGGACAAATTGGTCCACATGCCACTCACGTGCCTTTCTAATGAGGCAATAGCTTGTCTATTGCCCTCATATGGTCCCATTATTGATAAAAAAAAAAACAGAGGGAATGAGATATTTGGGAAAGCAAGTTTGTTTGGCTCGACAAAGGAAGCAACTTTTATGGGTTTTGGCTGATCTTTGAGAAGACTAAGAGGGAGATTAAAGCGATTTGGTCGCGGTTTGCAAGACGAAGGTCAATGGCAATTTTTTGCAAGGATGTTCTTGGAGAGGTCAAACTTAAGTATGGTATGGGTTTTTATCATGAGGCTTTTGCTCTTAGCTGATGCCTCTTTGGATGGGTTATGTGACTGTCGAGTTTTGTCATAACTATTTGGTTAAAATAGATATTATTGTTAGGTTTTGGAAGATTCATTCTCTCTCTCTCTTTATTTTTAATTCTAGAGTTTGGTCGTTAATGTTATAGTAGGTGTGTTTATTGACTAAAAAAATTCAGAAATCAATTTTTATGTTATTTTTTATTTTCACTAATATTTTTTAAATTAATTTTAAAAATTTTCTTTAAATTGTCAGTATGTCCACCAAACTTTGAACTTTATGTCCTTCGGGACCCCTTAAATTTTACATATTTGACAGATTGGTCTCTAATCTAAAATTTTTGGCAATCAACTCCTCAAAGTCTAAAATCTTTTACAAAAGTGGTCCTTTTAATGATGTCTTATTTAAAGGTTTTTTACTCGTGATTTGCAAATGACCTCACATTTAGGGAAATTAGTTGTCATTTTTACAAAAACTTAAAAAGGTAAATTACACTGATACTCTATGTATTGTGTCCAAATTATAATGACACCCCCTTGACCAAAACTATTGACATGGATACCGCTAAACTGAAATTTGTTAGTTTTAAATGTAACATGAAAAAATTACTCTTTTAATACGAAGCATTGATGTAGCAACATCAAATCTCGACCTTTAGATCTAATTCCAACTAAAAAAACCTAACTGATCTACCCAGAGCTCCTTCCCCATCATAGAGCGTCCACCCCACCACTTCCCTCACCCACCATCCTACGTCCATGTAACACCTCAACCCCCCATAGGGTCCACCTGGTGGGGTCACGGCATAATCGGGTTTTATACTTGTTACTCATATGTACTGTCCCCTCTGGGCACCTAGTAGCCCTTAGGGATTTCTTCGTGTCCTCCAACACTTGAACCCAAACCTTTCTACTGATAAGGTTCTTAAGTCAAATGTTAGTACCAATTGACACTGCCTATCCTATTAGATTCAAAAGGAGCTAGAGATAGAAAATCACTAAAAAACAGAGCTAAATTGCTATGGGATGGCAAAGAGCATTAAGCATCTGTCGGACTATGGCAAAAAGATTGCCATTGAAGCCGTTGTCTTTCCTTGAATTTCAATAGAGGCTGATTTTAGGGAAATTAAGGTCATTGTTGAACTCATAAGGTCCAAAAATGGTAGGAGCTAAAGTTTCAACACCAACTAAGGCTCATAGCTATTGTACGCGCCGCCACGGGTGGTTGGTCTTCAGCAACATTGGGTTTCATGCTTCTGGACCTCTGATGAGCGATCCAAAACCACCTCTTAACTCGCTTTGATATTCCAAACATGATGGCGACCTCCGTTTGAGTTAATTCCACTCTGTTAGAAATCGTCTAGTATTAGCTGCACACAAATTAAGGCAACGTGGATTGGAGTAACAGAGTTTGGTATGACATTTTTAGCAATGATAAATCTCCAAGAAGCATTACTAGCTATCCAAAGTGCCTCTGGGACCATTCTCGGGGACGCTTTGTAGACTATAGATACAGCGAGATCCGATTGGAACCTGTGACACCCGTTATTCTCCTAACGGGTATTGAGGTAATTAAATTAATTTTTAATGTATAAAAAAAAATTGCTTCATTTAAATTTATTTTATAATATTTATTTTTATCTATTTTTAAGTTTTCTAAAATTCTCCTATATTTATTTAGTATGATTACTAAAAAGCCTTAGAACTTCTAATAAATCTCAAAATGTCATATTGGCATTATGTGTGTTAAAGTCTTTAGATGAGACATAAGGATATCTTTTCCAACTACTCTTGACCCTCATTTTCTTTATTTCCTCCGTGACATGCTTCAACATGTCTCCTCTATAATTGTTTCTATCACTTCTCTTCAAAGACTTCATCTTTTCTTCCTTTCTCTTCCACGGTTCCCACACTCTTCTTCTCATTTCTTTGCTGAAGCAAAATACTTAGAGAACTTCTTCAAGGCAGCCATAAAAATCAGCCACCATCACCTCCATTTGAGCAAGAATTTCAGTCATACCGAAGTAAAGGAACCTGTTTGAAGCCATTTCAAGCTTCCAACTAACCATAATCCGAGGTTAGAATCTTATGAACAAATTTAGTCTTTCATTTATAAATTTTCTTTTATACTAAAGGATTATTCAAATTTGCGTTCTTAAACCTAAGTATATGTTTGTTGCTATTTTGGAGCATATGTATGAAGTCTAAGTGTATATGCCCTAGACAGAAAATTTATATTGTTAAACTTTATAATACCTCTATGGGCAGTGGTTATTTCTTGAAATTCTAAGATTAAATTAAAATGAATTTTATGAATTGGTTTGCATATTTGAAAAGTAGCATCCTAGGCTTTCTAACGAGCTATCATAAACCTAAATCGGAGTTGTATTTTATTTTCTAAGAATTATTCAATTTTTGTATTAGAAACTAGTAAATCTGCCAGTTTGTTATGGTATACCAGCTGCTAACCTGAACCAAGAACCCATCTTTGCTCACCACCTAATTCTTTAATGTCTTGCAACCTTTCCAATATTATCCTAAGTGATTGATGAATCTTATTAGGGACTAAAACATATAGATTACTTGTTCACAATTTATATTGTGTTAAGACAAAAATTGTTTACTGTGGTATTCGAAAGAGATTTATATAAAAGCTTTAATGGCATACTAGTAAGATAGGTTTACACATGATTTATTTATGAATGTAGTTGTATGTTGTGCTTTAGTTTTAATTGTCCTTATGCACGCCTTAGGATCAAGGGAGTATGGAGCTAACGTTAACTGATTCCAGGATTAAAAGATTGTTGATAAGCTTGAAAGGTAGGGATTCTATTACTCATCTTTTGTGAGGTTTTTATAGAATTAAAATTGATTGTTTTGCCGCAATATATATATATATCTATGTTGAACTGATATTATATGTGTATCACATATGAAACTATGACATGGACTCGTCTTGTATTGTACGGCGAGGAACATAATGAATTGACACATGTTATAAATTGAGAAGCATGGTTAGGAAAATTAACTCTATTAATAATGATTTAATATAGAGAAATTGTGAGACATGAAAAGGGCGACGGTTACGTCCTTGGGCATGAATACCCTAAAAGGTAAAATAGGGGGAAGGCGATGACGCTTCCTTGGGTTGAAAGTCCCAGAACACACTGTACAGGAATCGATTTGGTGAGGACTCGGGGCTTGATGTCCCCTCACCGGAACACCCTTGGAATGTTTATAGGGTGATCAAGTGCGCCCATTTGGGTTTCGATGAGTTGAGTGATACTCAATTTAACATGGATACCTAGGAACAATGATGATTGTTAATATTTGTATAAATGTGTAATTATGACACTTGGTAATGATTAACTACGGTATCTATAAGATGTGATCATAATAAACCTCATAATCTGGAATATGATGTAACTTACTAACCATGCAGATTTTAATGTGGTAATGATAAAAACCTAAAGGTGAGTAATGGCTTTCTCTACTGAGCATAGTGTTGCTCATACCCTTATGTTTATATCTTTTCAGGACTCACTAAGTGTGAGGTGGCTACGAGAAATATAGTTGAGGAAGTGATGTAGCTATATTACATTGGGACTGCTTCAATTGTTGAGAATGTTCTTCATGATAATGTAAGCATCAATTGTTACTTTCTGTGACTGTATTACAATGTGTTGAGGGTTAAAATGATGATGACAACAGTTTATATTATTAAATTTAAGGTGCTACATTAAAACTGTGGTTTATTTATCATTTATATTTTTATTTTTGAGTTGAGAGTTTTCATTTAAGTCCCGGGTAAATTTTATTTTTAAGGTTTTACTTTTATTATTTATTTTTATTTTATCTCATTAAAAACTGTTAACCCCCATATAGGGGCGTTACAGAACCGCTTAACTTGAAATTGAGGTAAGTAAAATCTCACCTACAGTATAAACAGTTGCAAAATAATTTTTACATATTTCATAAAATTATGAAATGTGTGTTTAGTGATATGTTATGTTATGCTATGTATGATATGTTGTATTATGTTATACCCGGTCATGTCAAGTGATGTCATCATATGCTGTGTTGAGTCATGTTATGATTATGATTTGTTACGTTTATGTCATGCCATGTCTTATTATGTTGTGATTATGTCATGAGCAGTAGGTGAGGTATGCGGTATCAAATTGTATTGCTTACTCACTTTCAAATAAGTATGATTTATGATTTATGATTTATGAACTTGTGATGCTATGTAGTAGCATATCATACTGCATAAACACAGTAAGATAAATGAAACAAATAAAATAAGTTAAGGGGATCATACCAACCTTTCGACTTACACAAGCTTTGACTCAGTTCAGTATAGTTTATGATCTCGATATCATTAAGGACCTCGTAGACTTTAACTTCCTGAGGATCGCGTGCATGTGGTATGATCACCAAGGTCCAAACAGTAAGACAAGTTAAAGCTTAAGTAATTAAGCTTAAAACAAGTCGATAAGCAAGTATAAAAGATTCGTGCATGTTTTATGAAATGTTCTTAAATATATTTTGCGAGTTTAATTTCTTATTCACTGAGCGAAAGCTCATTTAAATATGTTCATGTTGTAGGTAAAGAACTTGTCAACTACACGTGATGGATAGTGGTAAGCGGAGAATGAATGGTGGAGATGAGAATGAATATCGCCAACGCAAATGTACATTTCTCATTCATTATTTTAGTAAAATATGTACATATAAACAATTAAATGATATTACGCAAGTATGTTTTATAAAAATTAAGCTTAATTTAGAAAGTTTTAAGATTTAAAATGTTGCATCAGACAGATCGTGCAATAAATATATATAAATGTTTAGGTAAGAAAGTTTTAAAAAGAATTAAATTAGAAACTTTTTTTTAAAGTTTATTTTAATTTAAGAAAAGGTTTAATGGAATAGGTTTTAGATAATTATCTTTATGTTCAACAAGAAAATATTTTAAGTTAGACTGTTTTAACTTAGAAATATTTCTTAATTTAAATTAAGATATATTTCAAAAAGAAATAATTTCAAATAATTATATCAGTGTTTAAAAGAAAAGATTTGTAAAATTATTATTACGTTAAGAAATTAATATTACGTTAAATCTAAAGAATTAAGTTTTAAGAAATAATTATTATTTCTTTAGAAGAATTATATTAAGAAATAATAATTATTATTTTGTTTTAGGAAAAAAATCCACCCTAAAGTCTAGAGTTTGAATCCATTACCTCCAAGTTAAAAAGATGAAAGAAAAAAAGAAAAATAAACATAATAGTCTAGGGTTATTCACATAAATGCCACTTTCTTGGACTCAATTTTTATTTACGCCACAAAATATGAAAAGCTTTTATGCAACAAACTTGGTGCATGTCCCTCTAGGACATATAGTATATCCCTCCGAAACATTTTTTGGTTCCCTTTAGGATATTTTTGTGTCCCTTTGGGATATGTTGTGTGTCCTTCTAGGACATTTTTATTGTCCTTTAAAGACATGTCGCGTGTCCTTTTAGGATATGTCACATGTCTCTTCGAGACATTTTTTCCCTCTCTATTTCTCTCTTTCCTTACCATTATTGCCTTATCCATGGTATATAGACAACATCGGCAGGCATCATTAGCACCAGCAACATTGTGAAGGCCTAGAAAAAACAGAGAAAAAAGAAAAAAAGAAAAACCTAAACAAAATACACAACAACAACAATACATGAAGTTGAAGATTATCGATAGACGGTTGTAGATTGAAGCTACAGCTTCGACGACGAGACAACGGCTTCGCCATCAGTCAGTGACAAAGCTCTAGATTTGAAGCTTGAGCTTCAGCGGTAAGATGACGGGAGGAAATCTAATTTCATGATCCTACTTCATAGTGTCGATCGTGACCTCCCCGATGAACAGTGCAACTCCGGGGTAAACAATGAACTTGCACCAACGTTGCGAGGTAGCTCCGAATTTAGCTCTACCAAAATCGAAATCATGATAAGTGAGTAGATTTGACTTTTTTAGATAAGTTTTGTGACGAGAGAGCAACGATCTCCCTTTAGCTATGTGTAATTTTCGATGTGAGATCGAAGTTTAAGGCTATGGACTCATCGTCGAAGTTTTTGGCTTGGACTCATCATCGGAGTTCAAGGCATTTTAGAGAGAGAGAGAGACAGAAAAGGGAAGAGCAAGTTTAAAAATATAAAAACAAAATTTTGTATAGCGTGAAAAAGTTATGGTGTTACTTTTTTTTTAAGGCATCGAGAAAATGATGTTGTAAAAGTGTCATAACATGTAATTTTCTCACTAGTTTAAAGCATTTTATAAACGTAATGATTTACTTTCATAAAGTGTGAGCTTAAATAAGCTTGTCCAACAAGTATTTGTGTAAAGTTTCAAAATGAATATTTGCTACATATTTGTGAACGTGAAAAGTAGGTTTTTGGCCTTTTTACCTGCTGAATTTTGATTGAATTGACAAATACCTGTCAATTTTGTAAAATGTTGAAGAGTGCTTCTAACATAATAGATCAATTTGAGAAATACCACTTCTATGGTATTGTTTTCAATTTTATCTTTTATAAGAAAGTTTGAAATACATAACTTCTAATAAATATAAAACACTATTGTTCCTAAGTATTTGAGTCAAGGTCAGACAAATATAGTTATCAAAGAGCATTTTGTCATTTATATCTAAAAGAAATGGTATGGTTTAATTGGAGAAAAAATAGTGATAAACCACCTAATACTCTAAGATAATTTTATTTCATGAATGCTCACAGAGTTCATTTTAATATTGAATTTTATGCAATAAAGAATCTTTAAATTTAATGATGTACTTGGTATGTTTATATTTAATATAGAATATCTTGAGATTGTGAAAAAAAAAAAAAAAAACTGAATTTTTAAAGAATTGACAAATACCTGTTAAATTTTATAAAATGTTAGAGAGTGGTTCTTGGCTAATTTTATGTTTTGAATGCCTAAAGAATTCATTTTAATACTGAATTTTTTTTTTTTATAATAAAGAGTCGTTAAATTTAATGATGTAACCGGTATGTTTATATTCAATATGGAATATTTTGAGATAGTGAAAAGAAAATTACCGAATTTTGATTGAATTAAAAAGTAACTGTTAAATTTTATAAAATGTTGAAGAGCACTACTAATATTTTGAATGCTCACAGAATTCATTGTAATACTGAGTTTTGTATAATAAAGAATCATTAAATTTAATGATGTACTCAGTATGTTTATATTTAATATAGTATATTTTGAGATTATAGAACAAAAATTAAGTTTTCTTTCATGAATTTGTTTTTTTCCTCATTATATATGGCTTTTATGTTCATCATACTACCCACATGCATAATATAATTTTATTGACAAAATAGGTTAATCTACTATTATTTGGTCATTTTATCTTTGTACTTTCACTTGAATTTTGTAATTTTATTTTCATCCATCTATTAGTTATTTTATAATAGAAGAGAGAATCCCATTGTCAACTTTTGTACTTCAACATAGGTTCAAATAAATCTATTTTTATATTTAAATACAAAGGTCAATATTTATTCACTTGGTTTATGCATGCTTTTGTACCTTGCATTTCAATTATCATCCAACTAATTTGTGCATGCTTTCTTGCTTTATATTAGAAGACTTTTGTTACTTCAATGTTTATTTCCACTTAATTTTTGTTTTATTTTAACTTTGTATATATTGACGAGCGATGGTAGTCTAATTGGTTATAAGTCTCTTCACCCAAATCATAGATTGTGGGTTCGAGTCACGCTGAACATTACCCTCCCCTTCCCCTTGTATCAAAAAAAAAAAAAACTTTGTATATATTTATATAATAAACCTTCCTATATATTACTCAATGTTGGTTTTTGTTTTATTTTAACTTCATGTAATAAACCCTGTCATATCTTTGTAAAAGTCCATTACAAACAATAAATATATTAGGTTAATTTCTTTTTTTGAAATGTAATATATTCATTTTATATAACATTCTTAATTGTAAAACATAACTATTACTTTCAATTCATAATTATTAATAGGTACTAGGCATAGTACAGAAATATAAGTAAATAAGCATTAATAGTATTCAGATTTAATCCACATGATTGATTCTTTATCTGACATTTCATACCCTATTTTTTTTATAATTCTTTAAATTTCTTCCTTACAATTTATTTTAGTTCGTTTTTAGATTTGAACATAAAATTAAATTTTGTAAGAAAAAATGCTATAACATATGTAGGTTTTTAATTGTGGTTCTAAACTTATTAACAAACAACCTATTTAGTTTTCTAATTTATCTTATTATTCTTTCGTATAAATTTTAGGTTTTTAATAGGTCATTGATTTGATTAAATGAATTTTCGTTGTTGGATTTTCACATTCTAATTTCTTAGTTTAGTTTTGCCATATTTATTATCAAGTTGAAATGATGTGCTGATACTAGAAGCATTTGGTGAATTACATTTCATTCTAACCTATATTATTTTTTCGTATTTAGAGTTGGATTTACAATTATTTACTGTAGTATGATATTGTTTTTTATTTTAAATTATTTTTTTAAAGAGAATGATGTGTTATGTTTTCATTTATTTAAGGTGTATAAAAGAGGAACAATTGGATCTATTTTTGTAATTACAAAATTTATTCTCTTAAGAATGTTTTTATTCTATACTTTTGTTTACATGAACCATGTGTACATTTTTATATTTATAAATCTCTTTTAAATATATTTTCTTAGAAAAGTCTTTTTCTTTATTCATATAAAAAATTCCTCTATTTCAATATTAATAAATAACACATGATAAAAGTGCCGTTAGGTACGATACAAATAAGTATGTATATATATATATACTTATATATATATTTATTTATCTTTTTAGCGACATTGAGTTGAACATTCTAAACAAATTTAGAGCCTTAGATGATTTTGTCAAACATCCAACGTCTTCGCCTTTGGTGACAAGAGAAGCACGCCAAAGAAGAAGGTCCAACCATCAATAAGAAGCATAATTAACAAGAAACACCATTAAAAAAACTCCATTAAAACCTTACAAAAGAGGCATCGTTTCGAAGAAAACACCAAACAATTCTCCATCGCATAATCAATAATCATTCTGTACAAGATGTTTTGTATCTCCCAAGTTCCCACGTGTCAATAAACGACAAGCTTCCTAATTATCAGCTACAACAACCACTACCATTTTTAAAAGCCATTTGGTTAAAGGATTGACATGGATTGAACCCAAAATCTTTCTTTAATGGTTGTCCATAAATAACTCAAATCTATTTCAAACTACGATATGATAATTTGAACTCAAATTCCTTTTAAATTCAAAAATTGCCTCCCTTTTGTTTTCAAGATTTTAAACCTATTTTTTAAACCACAATTTTAAAATTTTTATTCCAAACAAAAAAGTTCAAAGCATCATGTTTTAAATCCATGAAACAAACGGACCTAGCTCTAAGCCTATTCCATTCTCATACGATGGCAATCAAAAGAGCAATGCATTCTCTGGTCACTACTCACTCATTGCGGGCCTTGTTTCTTTTTCGAGAGCATATAAGGTGCAAAATCTCCTACAAGGAATAAGTAGTTTTGAGGTTATCTACAAATAAAATGTTGGAGACTTGAAACACATAATTTTTCTTTAAAGCGTTATTTGGCCCCTCTCGATTGAGATTGCTTACTGGAATTACTCTGTAAATTGCTTCCTAGATGTGACAAGCCTATGAATGTGTTTCTGCACTATGCAATCATGAAGAAACATAGAAAATATCTGAATACTTTTTTTCTGAGAGAAACAAAGAATGTGAAAAACAGAGTAAAGTTTTTTATCATGTTTTTTTATTTATAATTAAAAGACAAGCATTGACTACACCATTTTGAAAATAATTGCCACCTGTTCATAAAGATTATAACCTTTCTGATCAGTCAAATTCGAATTTCACATTGTTTATGAAAGGTGAGAACCTTTCAAAATAAATTCAAATTATTTTAAATTAATTAATTAAATCCAAAAATAAAATAAAAATTAAATCCTAACTTAATTAACAAAATATTATCTTTTATAGGTGCCATGTGTCATGCAACCAAGTAACAAGTGCACCTAATAAGGGCCTCTACAACCTCACTACCAATGCATGCATGTATACGAGCTTTAAGCGAGGTTTAGGTGTACAAGTAATTAAACTCTTTAAAAGGATAGAGTCGTATAAAGTCTTACCAGCTTTTATAAGTTTCTCATATGAGACTATGGGTTGTCTTGATACTTTACATTTAAAACTTAGACAATTCTAACATATAACTCCTAAAAAATATATATTGTATCGATTTAGTCCCTAACTTGTAGTTTTAAAAGGGTTTACCATCCTTAGGTTTGCAAAATATGCAAAAGTTAGTCCCCATCTATTTTCTGTCTAATAATTGTTCGGAAAGGCATTGTGAGGTGCACTTTGGTGGTTGTTCTAAATGTTAATCCCAAATTAATACCTTAATACGGCTTCGTTTGGAAAATATGTTTAAAAAACAAAGTTTAGTCTACTATAGTGTAAAGTTCATACATCTTACAGTGAAAAGTAAAAATTTGTTATATGTAAAGCTTTATTATACTATAATTTTTAAGTTTCAACTAATTTCCTAAACATTTTACATTGGTAGACAATTTAACATAGAATGTGCCTAACAATAAGAAAGATTGGAAATTTTTAGTATTATTTTTTATTTTTTTTTTTGCAACATTTTTGGTTTATTGATAAAGCCAAAGATGTTGATGCAAGATTTATAGCAAATGGCAGATGAAATTAGCTGTTAAATTATGTCGTAAGGTTAATACTTAATTACAAGTCTAAAGAGGACAGGGGACTAACTTTATATATTTTTCAAGTCAAGGGCTAAACAGAAACAACGTGTATTCTCACGTTGTTAATATGTTATTAATTAAATACCATTTTTTTTTTCCTGAGGGAGAAATACCTAAATTGTTTTTACTAGTCAAAATACAAGGAAAAAAAAGTGATTTTATTTTAATTTTCAAGTGTGTTTGTTTTGTCTTATCTCTTCTTCTTCTTCTTCTTCTTCATTTTTTCCTTCCCAGGCTTCCCAGCAGCTTCGTCGCTCCTCATTTTCGGCTTTGCGAACATGGAATCCTGATAAACATCGTGCTAAAATGCTCACAATTTCATGATCTGAATTCGAATTCGGATTTGGATTTGCAGATTCTCGGCAAAATCTTGCTGTATTAGGGTTTCGGAGCTGGTCAAATTCAATTTCGTTTTCTTCAACTTGGAGTAAGCCCAACAGAGTTCGTTCATTATTAGGTAAGACCTCGCTTTTTATATTTACTTATTTTTATATTTTTTTTCCTCAGTCAATTCTTGAAGAGTAGAAAATCTTATAGCGAAATTCAAGGTGCTTATTTTGCGAGGAACAAAAAAAAAAAAAACTCTCTTTTGTAGGGAAAAAATTATAAGTAGTTAACTTCCAGATGATTTGTTAGGAGCTAAAAATAAGAAATTTATGTTTTGTTTCCAATTAATATGATTAATGATTTAATTTAGAATTTAGAACTCAATTTTTGTTTAAATTCTTCAGTTTTAGGATTTTTAAACGGCAATAGGATAAGTATTTTGAACAATTGCGTTTTTATTCAATCTTTGCAACGAAAATTGTGAATATTCATTGCCATCTAGAATTTCTTTTTCTGCTTATTGGAATTACAGAAATTTATGTTTTTTGATTTATACAGTTTTGTAAAGATTTATAGACTATTTTATATATGCTTTTGGTTTTTGGCCCAGAATCTCAGAGTGCAGGAAATATTTTCGTTGCAAATTATTCGGAGAAAGATGAAGGGTCTTCGGGATTGGTTTTTTCCTCAACTCGTATCGAAGGCGGTGGTCTCAGCCAGACCGCTGTCAGGCAGTGACAGTTTCTTTGATGGGGAACCTCGTGACGAAGAAGAGATTGATGACCAAGGTATCACACATGTCTTTAACCCTTTTGTTGTGCTTTTAACACAGTTTTTTTTTTTAGCTGAAATTGCATGATGGAACGCCAGGCAAAAGAATGAGAATCGAGATTTTAAATTTATCTGTTATTCAACTATTTTTGGGGTAGGGTGGAATGAAGGGAGGTAGAGCCTAGAGAAAAGAAGAAGAAACGATGCAGACCTAATTATCCTCTCTAATTCTTGCTGTATTATTTCTGCCTTCAATTTGTATTCTTTGAAGTTGGAAAGAAGTGTGCTGGAAGGGCTAGAGATTAATTCTTTTACCGTTCAATACTTTGAAGGTAGTGTTTATGCGTAAAATTTTTTTTTTGGGAAGTTGGCTTTGGGGTTAGTTTCTGGAGTCTATTATTGACAGGACTTTTCAATAAGGAATTTCTTGAATACGTTTGTGTGTAGGCATACATTATTTCTTTATTTTTTTTTTAATTTTTTAAGGTGTTATTAAGTTTGGTAGTTTAAATGGGAATTGAACTTCGCACTAATTTCTAGTGAGTTCTTCTTTAACTTGTTACTTATTAGAAGGCTGATAATAATGCTTGCTTGGATTTTCTAAACTTTGCTCGTTTAACACAATAGCTAATTACAATGAGTTGCTTGCTCTGATCCCACTCATCACCTTGTGTGTGTAAGTTTTGGTGTATAAGTTGTCAATTGTTTGCTTCTTTTATATAATCTCCGTGGATCAGTTACCATGTTTGATAATTTTATTTTAGTTGTTACAATCATTTGATGCTTGGGCCTTGCTTGTAATCTTGTTCTCAAGGTTGTTCAAGTTTTGGTTCAAATGCCGCAAACAAATTCTATCTAAACCTGTAAGATAAAATTTGTCTAATTTCTGTATATATCATGAGCTAATTTTTCTTGTTCATTAGGTGAAACTCGGTCATCCAGTTTGGTGGCAACTCCTGTTCCTAATGCATCATGCATGGATGGTGATCAGGAAAATAATTCACAAACCTCTCCACAGCAGGTTTTAGTTGATCATTCTAACAGATCTTGTAATGAGCTCAAGGAAAAAAAGAAGGATCCGCTGGTAAAGATTGAGGATCTTCAGGTTAAGTTCTTGCGCCTCCTCCGACGGCTTGGGCTGCCAGAGAACAATCTTCTGGTGGCGAAGGTTTTATATCGAATTCACCTTGCAACTCTGATACAGGCAGAGGAGTCAGATCTGAAAAGGATGAACCTCAGAAACGATAGAGCCAGAGCTATAGTTTCTGAGCAAGAGACGACCAGCCCGCCTACACCCGATTTCTCTTTAAGAATACTTGTTCTTGGAAAAACAGGGGTTGGCAAGAGTGCCACAATAAATTCTATATTTGATCAAACTAAAACTATGACAGATGCATTTCAACCTGCCACAGATGGCATTCAAGAGGTTGTGGGAACTATTAATGGCATTAGAATAACCATCATCGATACTCCTGGTCTTTGCCCCCATCTTCAAGTAATGTTAAAAGAAATAAGAAGATCTTGCTTTCTGTGAAGGGATTCATGAGAAAAACTCCACCTGATATAGTTTTATACTTTTGAGCGGCTAGACCTTGTTAGCAAAGGTTATAGCGACGTCCCTCTTTTGAAACTGATTACTGAAGTGTTTGGTCCTGCAATTTGGTTCAACACCATCCTTGTCATGACTCATTCTTCCTCGGCTCCTCCAGAGGGTGCCCGAGGGCTATCCCATCAACTATGAGTCATATGTGACCCAGTGCACAGATGTGGTGCAGCAGCATATACACCAGGCCGTCTTGGACTCAAAACTTGAAAATCCCGTTCTTTTAGTTGAGAACCATCACCAGTGCAAGAGAAATATCATGGGCGAAAAGATTCTTCCCAATGGACAGGTTTGGAGATCACAGTTTTTGCTATTGTGCATCTGTGCTAAAGTTCTCAGTGATGTCAATATCATCTTGAAATTGCAAGAGAGCATTGAACTGGGGCCAGCAAGTGGTACTCGGTTACCGTCACTTCCCCATCTTCTCTCATCTCTTCTGAAGCAGCGTCCTGCAGTGAGTCCAAGCGGAGCTGATAACGAAGTTGATGAAAGTGTACTCTCAGATGTGGAGGAAGAGGATGAGTACGACCAGTTGCCTCAAATCCGTATCCTTACAAAATCTCAGTTTGAGAGACTGACTAAATCACAGAAAAAAGAATATCTCGATGAGCTGGACTATAGAGAGACCCTTTACTTGAAGAAACAATTGAAAGAAGAGTATCGTAGGCAAAGGGAGAACAGGCTTTCAAAGGGGAAAATTTTGGCAGGTGATGATGATTCTGATAGCCAGCAAGCACCTCCAGAGGATGTTTTGCTACCAGACATGGCAGCTCCTCCAAGTTTTGACTCGGATTCCCCGTGCATAGATATCGCGGCCTTATTACAAGTGATCAATGGCTTGTGAGACCGGTTCTTGATCCCCAAGGATGGGATCACGATGTTGGCTTTGATGGAATAAGTGTTGAAACAGCTATGGCAATAAAAGAGATGTCTCTGCCTTAGTTACAGGACAGATGAACAAGGACAAGCAGGATTTTAGTATTCAATCTGAGTGCTCTGCTTCTTACTCAGCTCCTGAGAGAGGTACTTACTCTGTTGGTCTTGATGTTCAGTCTACTGGTAAAGATTTGATGTATACACTTCACACCGATACAAAGCTGAGAAAGGTGTGGCACAACCTTGCTGACTGTGGTATGTCTTGACATCCTTTGGGAACAAGTATTATGTTGGTGCCAAGATTGGAGATACCATTTCAATTGGGAAAAGGTTGAAATTTGTGGTCAATGCCGGTAGAGTGGCAGGTTCTGGGCAAGTGGCATATGGTGGGAGCTTTGAGGCTACTTTAAGGGGAAGAGACTACCCTGTCAGGAACGACACAGTCAGCCTGGCAGTGAGTCTCCTCTCCTTCAACAAGGAAATGGTGTTGGGTGGAAATTTGCAGTCCGAATTTCGGCTTAACCGAAACTTGAGATTGTCAGTTAATGCCAATTTAAATAGTCGGAAGATGGGGAAGATTTGTGTAAAAACAAGTAGCGCTGAGCATTTGCAAATTGCTCTTATTTCGGCTTTTACACTGTTCAGGGCCCTTTTGCGAAGAAGAGGAACTGTAAGTTCACGTCAGGAAGAGGAAGAGAGCTGATAAGTTTCTCCAGCTTCTTTGGAGCCAAGATTTTTTTTTTTTTTTTGTTTGACAGCATGTAAACAATCTATGCGCAGAAGTTACGGGTGTCTTACTCTTCGATAAAAGAACCAAGTGCAAGATTTTCAGAGCCATCGCACCCTTGATAGCAATGTCCCTCTTTTGACATGTCTGCATGTGATTGCAAAGTCTACTCCAAAATACCGCAAGTGAAAGTGTTTTTGACGTGTTCAACGATCTTGAATTCTTATCAGAGTATTCAATTGCAACCGAGCGCCAAGTCTTTGGGGGGTTCATACTCCAGTTGACAGCCAAAATTTTTGGTGCAGAGGTTTTGTATCCAAGTAAACGAGGCAATAAGTGTACAGCGGGCTCATGGGAGATGTATATAGTTGTTCTTCATCTTCGTTGAGGTAACCATTGTTGAGTATTTCGAATGTTTGTGAAGTATGATCACCTTATGCTAGATAGTATAGGTACACTTGTACTCTTTATCTGTCTTGAATAAAAATTAATAATACATCCATACATGAGATGAAATGTTAAAATTACCACACAAGACTCGGTAACTTATTTTTTGTCACGTGACAGTTTTATTTTGCTTCCACATTTGTGGCTATGCATCATCAATCAATGACCATGATCACTTGTGTTAAGTTTGCACCTTTGTGGAGGCGAAAAAAATTTAAAAATACCCTTCAGCATCGTTCTTTAAAATTCTCATTTTCAAAACTAAATCATTTTGAAAACACTACCAAACAAAAAATTGGGTCTAATACTACCTACGAAGTCTTCTTCTTTCCACGCCATTTTTGTGTAAATCAAGCTCAAAATTTTCAGTGCAAGTATTATAGTAGTGCATCAATTTTGTAGAAGTGGAACTTACTGAGGTTTACTATCCTCCTTTTCTCTTCAAATATAAACTTAAGGGCC